>JALMLS010000466.1:600000-931448 GCA_038496445.1 Trichosphaerium sp. ATCC 40318
GCATTTAAAGATCTATTTAAATCCATGGCAGGTCTCACTTACGTTGAACCGGTGTCACTGAAAAAACAACGCGGTCTACGCAATGAGGTAACAAGAAAAGAAGAAATACTGCAAGTTTCTTTGTTTTATTAATTAAGCGAGTTTTGAGTTATTGATAGCTCTAAAAGTGGTAGTATCGTGTCTTTTCGCGTGAGAAGCATGATACCTAACGTTTAAATTTGCTGCTTGGAACTTTGAAATTCTTTCCGTTCTTTGTTGTTATATCGCATTCTAACAGTTGTAGGAATATCCTGTACGCTTGATACAATTGAAAGGTAAACGGTTCATTCGTACTTCAATGGTTGAAGTGAGTTACAAGGTACAAAAATGCAATTACTTCTGACTGTTAGGTTAACCCTCGTTCGTAGTCGTTGAACTCAGGAGATGTGTTTTTACTAGATACAGACACTATCATTTATAGATGGGACGGAAAAAAATCAAGTAGTAATGAGAAGGTATTATTTTCTTTGTAGTTGGAGTTATATTAATATTTCTTGCTCCAGGGTAAAGCTTTAGATCTCACTGTACGCTTAAGAGATGAAAGAATGAATAGACTTCGTATGGAAGTCGAAATTATGAAGGAAGGTAGAGAACCTGATGAGTTTTGGGAAGCACTTGGTAAGAGAGCTTGGAAGAAAGTTAATGTAATTTATTATCGATTAGGAGGAAAAGGAGATATTAAGACACCTGAAGAGGGTGGTGATGATTTAGTTCATGAAAAAGCAGGATTATTAACAGAAACTTTACACCGTATAGGTGTAGTTGATGGAGAAGTTACAATTACTCCAATAGACACTGAGGTAAACAAATAGCAAAAAAATGAATTTTGAACTAGTTTTTCTCCTTTTTTTCTGCTTCACCTCCTAACTTATGTTAAGGGCAAACACTTAAATAGACAACACCTTAAATCAGATGCTAGGTACTGGATTTTTTTTCGCAATCAATAAAGGGTTTGTGCTAAAGGTTTTTTAGTTACTTAGTTGATTGTGGTGCTGAAATATTTGTATGGACAGGACGTACGCCACTGATTAACAATATTAGATTGACCCACTCACGTCTTATTTTCTTCAGGTAAATCTCCTGGTAAAGCAAAAATACGTGCTATGGAGTACGCAGAAGAGTTAAAACAAGGAGAAGAAAGACCTGCTTGGACTACTATTACAAAATGTACAGAGAGCGTAGAACCAGCTCTATTTAAAACAAAGTTTCAAGGAGCATTTAAAGAATATATTGATACGCCTGGTACGTTAATATTAAACTTCATCAAGATTTGTTTGAGTCAGCACGTGCTTACTTTTTTTTTTTTTACAGAGGCGTTTAAAAAGCGTGTAAAAAAGACAGCAAATGTTGCTAAGGTCAACAAGCAAGTTGTAAATATTGACGCACTTCATCACCCTGAGAAATATGCTGTATGTATACATCATGCTCTTTGACTGATCAACTAATATCTATTAATAGATTGCAGGAGAACGACTTAATTTTAATGTACCTATGAGGTCATCAGCTGCTGATTCTGAACTTAAAGTTTATTATGTTCTTAAACATAAAACAAAAGAGATAAGTAAAGAAGACCATGGTGTCTTCTATACTGGTCATTGCTATATTATATGGTATTCTCTTCGTCTTAAAACAGGAGGCAGACGTGCTGTTGTGTACCATTGGCACGGTAGAGATTCTGGACGTGAAGATACAGGCGCTGCAGCATTACTCGCACAGGTACAGTTGGCTGCTTTCGCGTTTTTTCTTGATCAAGAAAAGGTCTGGATTTTCGCTCGTTTAACTTAATACTTAGGGTATGGGCAAAAGATCACGCCAAAGAGCAATACTTGTTCGAGTTGAACAGGGTAAAGAGCCTGATCATTTGATGGAACACTTTGAGAGTTCTTATTTTGTGCGCAAAGGAAAAGTAGACGCGGAAAAGTATGTTTTGTTGTCCTTAATGTCTTATCGTTTCGTCAATTAATTACCCATCTAGGCCAGATAAAATGCTTTACCAAATCCGTGGAGATACCACAACGAACACTTATGCCACACAAGTTGACTTGGTACTATCTCAATAATTTTTTATTTGGTCTAATAATGATGTTAGCGCTGTTCTGCTCTCAACACCAGCGATATCTTCTTTTTGGAATCAAGTGACAAAAAATATATGTGGACTGGTAAGCTAGCCAACGATTGTCAGAAATCAATGGCTGAGGCTATTACAAAGAAGCATAGTGATGTATGTGCACACCAAATTTATCTCCTAGAATCGTTCTAACCCTGATTTAGAGCGGTAGTGAAGTTGTTCATGTTACAGAATCTAGTGAGCCTGAAGACTTTTGGACTTGCCTTGGTTCAAAAACAGGTTATCTTACCTCACCACGAGCTAGTACGGATCATTTTTTACTATGACCTGAAGTCAAATTTCTAACAACAATGGTAAAGGCAAAAAGAGCAGATTGTTTCAATGTACTGAAGGTGGAGGTGTTTATAAAGTATTGGAAATATCAAATTTCTCTCAAAACGATCTTAATAATGATGACGTCATGTTACTTGATGCATACTCATGTTTATTCATGTGGTAAGTTTAAAAATTAGCGTAAAAATATACAACGAACAAACACTCATTTTTTGGAATAAAATAGGATTGGAACAAAAGCATCAGAAAAAGAAAAGAAGTCCACAGAAGAGCTTTGTCCAAAATACCTAGAAGCAGCAGATGATGGAAGACCTAAAAATTGTCCTATATATATTGTACAACCAGACTATGAGCCTTCTGCATTTACGTATCCCCACCAAGATTTTTTTAACTTTCCACTTCACTTTTTGGTTGAATTTTTTCGCCCTTGACTTTTAAAGAATGCATTTCTTCGGATGGGATTATAATCTATCGCCTGAGGATACACATGATCCTCACACAAGAGAATTAAAACGATTCTATGCTCCTTCAGATATTTCTATACGTATAACAGAAACACAAGACGACGATGATCGTCTTAGACTAGAACGCGCTAAAAGGCGTAGAGAACGTAGAAGAAGGGGTGAACCTACATCTACTGAGACTACACCAGCTGTACGATCAGTTTAAACAGTGCCATAAGCCCAAAGCTTACTCTTTTTTCGTAGACTACTCCAAGAGGAGCAATCACACCAAGAACGCCTAGAACACCACGAACACCAAGAACACCGAGAACTCCTCGTGATATTAGTAAAATGACACCTAGAGAGGCTAGAAGAGAACAACGTGCTAGAGAACGTGCTAGAGAGGAAAGAGCAAGAGCAAGACGTGCTCTGAAACGTAAACAGAATGATGGCGTTTGGCGTCCACAAACAGTACGTGTTCTAGCGTTACAACAATGGTTTTTTGTGATTAAGTCTTTCTGTTTAGTTCCACGACTATACACTTCTCCGACGCGGAGAAAAAGATGCTAGAGTACCTTACCCTGATGGTGTAGACTCTTCTAAATTAGAGGCATACCTTAGCGATACTCAATTCTTGGAAGTATTGAAGATGGACAAGAAAGCGTTTTATAACCTACCTGCTTGGAAACGAAAGGTAGTTAAAAAGGACCACGGTTTATTCTAAAGAAAACCATAATCCTTTTTGGAACTCCTCCAACTTCCCTCCCTCTGTGTTTGTAAGTTAAACTGTGTGGTCACAAGTAGTGACCTAAAAATATATAAATTGTATCTTCTTTGTCCATTGTTCAATGATTTGATTGATAGAGCAATTAACAACCAAGCTCACAAGAATAACTAGACATACGCAGGTTGTGAGATAACAAGATAAAATACAGAAGCTGTAGTACTTTTCAACTTGTGTATGTTACAAACTGGAAAGTTGGTGCAAGTAGTACTGTTTTATTTGTTAGTACATTTATATTGATTTTTTAGTCGCTCATGGGAGTACAACCAGCATATTTACTTTTGAACGTGAATTGTTTCTGCAAGGTCAAATTAAAAACGTGGTTTGTATCCGCAATTCCTACTATTAGCTGACAAACAAATACAACGCACCAATCAAAAATGTATTTGTGTTCCTTCTGTTTCCATTTTGCTCGCCATGCTGTAAGTATTGCTGGCTGAATATTCAATGGTTCTAATGTACAAGGACTTGAGCAAGGCTGTATTTGTGCATTGACGAACTTTTCATATATTGTCTTTGAAAGCAAGAGTTGGTCGTTTATCATTCCTATTCTAAAACCTGTCAGGTCAAAGCTCTATACAAATTTGTACTTTAAAGCAGCCCAAAAGTAGGGAATGGTAGGAACATATTCATTACTAGCTTTGAAATCATCACAGCGTATTATTTCCCACGCTTTTGATGGTGTAATCTCTTGTTTAACAACACCAATGATTTGTTCCATATTATCATTAGACCCAGAACGTGCCAAATAGTAAACTATATCACGCTTTATCTTCCTTGCAAAATCTTTGTTGTTACTTTGTTGTACGGTTTCAATGAATATCTTAAGATAAGAGAAGGATAAGACATTGTTAGCAATAACCCTTCCAATACATCTGTTGGCTCCTGCTTGATTTTCGAGTTCTACAAGTTCATTTGCCATGAGTTGACTCCAGAAAAAAGAAAATGCTGCTATGATTTTCTCATCTAACTTAGCACTTCCGTCCAAAAGATGTTTCCTTAAGTATTCCTGTGCAATAATAACACCACTTGTCTCGTCAATAGTGCCAAGTGTTCTAAACTCAACAACATTCAAAGAATATTCCCATGAAAAGCAATAAGCGTCATTTGAAATGTGCCCAGCAGTAATACTAAATATTCCATTAGAGCTTACGAATCTCTGAGAGACTCTTGGTTGTACTTCAAATTAGAGGTTTTAAAGTTGTACAGGCTTACGTACAGATTGTAAACATCGTATACGCTCTTCAGAAGATATATCGTAGAAACTGTCATAGATTTCGCTTATTGATTTGTTGTAGTGGGTAGCAAGCCATTTAAACCCTTCAGCATATTGTAAAACAATTAAGTAGTCGTCGTTTGTTTCTCCTCCTTCAATTTGCTCCAATTGAGCTGTTAATACTGTACTGAGTAAAACAAACTCTCGTGGTATCTCTGTAACAATTGAATCGGTTCTCCCAAGCCTTGCTTTTAACATTTCGCAAACTTGGAATAATCCTATTTACAAATCACATTAGTCAAGACTCTTCTTAGTTTTAATTTGGAGTACTGGCAGTAAAACCCCTTAACCCTTCTCGTAAATATCGATGACGTCTCATAGTACGATATTCTTTAAAATAACGAAGTATTTAACAGAGGAAATTTAGGAACAAGTATCGTAGTTTTTATTTTAGCTGCAATATGGTTTTACACTGCCACATGTATCCTGGAAATAGACAGCCCTGTAAATATAAAGGGAACATATAGAGTAGTTGGTCATAAGATAGGTTCTACTAACCAAAATTGGACCAAACGTAACATAACGCTTGTCCGTGATGATTTCCCTGATGTGACTGGTAAATATTTTAATTTGTTTGTTTTATTATTTTCCAACAACTTGTTAGGTAAGGCCGTTATCATTAACAGCGAAATAAAAGACTTTGAAGATAAGTATGTAGATGATTTTTTATGAATAAGTTATAAAACACTGATTTCTCCTTTACATTTGAAAAAAACAAAACCAGTCAGGGCAAACTTGTTTCATTTAACAATCACGGATAATTTTTGTTAATTTTCCGCGTTCCGCACGCTGCTTATATTACAATTTTTAGAGCTTTTGATCTCCAAGAGAAGGGTGCTGTGCTTATTTTACACTCCATAAAGAGAGACAGCGTAAACTTAGGTTCACATTTCTTTCATACAAAAGTAGTTTGACCTTACTTTGTCTAAGGTATCGTATCTTATCTTTTACGGCATCCTCACAAGAGCAAGCGCATGAACATCCCATTTGTAACGACATATGCAAAGGATTTGTTTGTTCTAAACTACTCTGAAGTAGCCTATGGAACGATTTACCCAGGTACTTATCCATCAAAAAATCACGTGATAAAAATCCAACTTAACGTTGTATCCAGATTCCAACTCATATTATAATCTATTAAATCATTGGGCGTATTATCTTATTATTTTCTTACTTATATCATACACATTATTCTGCTTTATCGTTGCTGTTTGTATTCTATATCATCACTTTCAGATACGATCCAAGAATAGTAAAATTGTGACAATACCTATTGTCTGTTTGGTGTTTGAAGCAATTGCCAATTTGTGTTCGTAGAATCTTTACTCACAGTCTTCCCTAACTCCTTGTAGTGCGTGTTATATTACTTTTAGATCCTTTTCAAGGGTTGCGCTTATACTCGTGGCTAGCTTCACAGTTTTTAACATCAGCATCATTACCATTCTCGCTAGGAAGCGCTCTATTGGTGGCTATGTACTGGTACGTACAAACAGTATTATTCAACAAAAAATATTACTTATCCTTGTCGCTATCAAAATGTTGTTTGTGTATACGTTAACAAGCTGTTTGATTTTTGTTGTTTTAACTCATGAAGTAAAATAGGCACGAATCAATCCGAAACAAAGCCATCAAAGTTGAACCTTTCTTACACAAGACAAAGATTACTTTTATATGTATTACAGCTTCCCTGTTTTTATTCTATATTCTCTCTGGTATTTCTAGAGGATTACAAAATGTCGATGGCGTTGTTACAAATGCCCTGAGCAACCTTTTTTGGGTACATTTGTTTTTTGTTTTTATCAATAACGGTCTAATCATTTCACCTATTCTAGGTAGTAATACTTATCTCCGTCACTATAATTTCTGTTTATGGGTTTATAGTATGCCGTGCTTTGATATCATATAGTAGAGGTACATCTATAAAAACGCGTAGATTGAACATGGTACACAAGTTGTTTCACTTCTTGTTTTTTTTAACTAGTACTTTATAGATGAGATTGCGACTTAATACTTTCTGTGCCCTCCAAATTTTGTTGTTAATTACCATGATTGGACTCGCATTTGTCATAAGTACTTACTTAACAATCAACGTTGAATTCTAACTCTTGTGGTAAAGGTTTCGGTGCTGATGCTATTTTATTTGCTTCAGTGATGTTGGTATACATAGTTCTCCTTGATACACTTTCCCTTGTTCAGAGTATTCCTCTGTGGGTCGCAAATAGACGCAAGATTACTGGTAGAAATACAAGTGGTGGTATAATCACTAGTCCTAGTACAGATCTTGGTGTACTCGCCACAAATTCCACAATTGAAACTCCCAAAGACAGAGTGATTAACAGCAAAGAGAAATCTTAGAACAATGTAAAATTAGCTTTGACCTCCGTGTACTATAAAAAACAACATTACTTTATTTAGTATTTACAATTGGAAGTTTGTTAATCAAGGGAGATGATATTCGTAGTTGGAGGAGCTGTTGTAGCACCTTTACCGCCCAACTTGAAACCAATTTGTTCTTGCGTTACAACAAACCCTTTTTCTTGGTATTTGTGGGCAACATCAACATGCGTAAATACATTATCGAGTGTTGCTGGTTTGTATTTAATGTACACGTGAAGTCTAGGTCTATGCGATTTACTGCTTGTACGGAGTCTAATGTCAAACTCTGCTTCAAAACGTTTTGTTGTATCCCCAAATTGTTCAATGTCCAGGCATGCCTTGGCTACTGTTTGGTTCATTCTTCTTCTCCTTACTTTGAATACAACAAATAGAGGTACTCCCTCCGTGTGATCTACCCTCATTGTAACCAAAGGAGCATTCCACGCAACAAAAGAGTTGGAAACGAGTCTATCGTATGGTGTATGTGCTTTGGTTGATTTGAACTTTCTCGAAGGAGCCCATAAGTACGCCTCTACCTTGTATGCTTTTGCGCTTGATCTAAAGTTCGTGGCTCTTTCAATTCGCATGTTCAAAAATCCAGACGAAGTAGTAGCTGTAGGTGTAGTTATAAAGTCTTCGATATGGTGTAGCTTGTGGAACCGTTGTTTATACATTGTTTGTTGTGATTGTATGAAAGGGAATGAAATGGAAATGTTTGGAAAGAGACTACAAGTGAACAAAAAAAAACTCCGATTGTGTGTACCTCGAAGCAACCCGAATGACAATACTCATAGATTGTGTTTAGACAAGCTGATTTTTTAAGAGCTCCGCACGTGATTCTCTTAAACCCAAAACTACCAATCACAGAAATCACAAACTACCAAAAACCTTCAACTACAAATACTTATCCAATGCAAATAGCACGTGAATTCTCCTGATTAAAAGTAGTCTAATTTAAAATAACGGACGTACCATATACTTCAGCAACCAGTTGTCAATAACCCAAAGAGAGGTGATTGAATCTTTAAAACCTTACTGCTGCTATCTAGTTAGGTACATCAAACACTGAGTGCAACCAGACGAGAAATAGAACCGCAAAATCCAGTTCTTCAATGAAACAGGGAGCGTACCAAATACTCAACAATGCGAACCACTTGTAGACACTCGGTCGTTACTTAATTAGAGCCTCAGGAATAGTCCTGAACTAGTCAAACGAGTCAACGTGTAGAAAACAACGACTACTTTTTTTGAACTGACTTTTTTTTGTGGAATGTCAAAAACGCGCGGCAATAAATCAAAGAAACGAAAGGCGAATGAGCCAATACATAAAGAAAGCGTAAAGAGAAGGCGTCAAAGCATAACAAAGAAGCTTAGACGAGAAATAAATGATTTAACTGATGAGGGGTTTATAGCTCTTGAGAAGGATCCTGAAACTGATTGGCTGCCTGTCACACAAAATACACGCTCTTACATTGAACAATTGTTTGATGACGCTGTAAAGTATATACATACACGTAATATTCATCTAATCGCGTAATAGAACAGTTGTAGAGCGTGTACCACAAAAACGCCGCGAAAAAGTACTAGCCGCTTTCTCAACAACAAAAACCACGTAAATACGCGTAAAAACTACTCTTCTAACCGTTAATAAATAGAATAAGAGAGAAAGCGCAAGAAATGCTTTGTCCAAGAGCTAAGCACGCGTTTGACTACACTCGCATGGCTGATGCCAATGTAAGTACAAAAATAAACGCAAAACTACAAACAACTAAACCAAACAACAAGGTTCATCTGGTAGATACAATAGCACAAGAAGAAGCGATTGTAGAGTCTCTTAAAGAAGAACTTCGATGTCAAAATGAGTATTGACATTTTAACCTTGTAAGAGTCATGGGTTGACTGTACTCTGTTTAGGGACTGTGATAAAGAAGAAGCTACGTTACAAGAGTTTAAAGAATCACGTCAAAGGTCCGACGTCCACCAACAAAGGTTACACAAGAAGCACGTGCGTAAAGGAATTGAAAGGTTTTTTTTTATTTTGAATTATTTTTCGGTACTAACTTTGCTTCATCTAAAGCTTAATCCATTGCTCATACAAGAACCTGAGAGTAAAGATATGGTTTTTAAAGATGCATTAGAGTTATCTTCAACTGTTTATAAAAAAGATGAGATTGCAGAGTATGATGTGCGTGCACGTTCTATGTTTACTAATAATCCGTTTGCTTGAGTTTTATTGATTTGGTTTTAGTTTTCTAAGGAGAGTGACGATCTCAAAGCCCTTAAAGATTCAATATGTGATAAAATGACAACAATACTACAACACTACTTTGACCCACGTGTTGATAGAATACTAGAAGCAGTATGAACTTAGAAATTTGGTTTTTTTTGAAAAAGTTCATTTTACCAAATACCATTAGGTTTCTGAGGTTAAAGATACATTGACTGATATTGCTGGACCAGCTAAAACAGCTGAAGCATACTTTGGACCCCTCTAGATTAGATCCACGTGAATTTTATTAGCGAAAAAACTCGATCTCTTGTACAATATAAGCCCACCACAAAAATAGATTCACTGAGTTGGGTTACAACTTGCACTTTGTAGTTTTGTAAATCAACACAACTGTAGAAAACGTTTCACGTGGTGTACTGCAACTAGGTATCTGAGCGTAGGAACTGTATCTAAGTACACTTGAAACAAATCTGACTTGATCAACATGGTCTTTTGTGTTCTGTACAGTATCATTGAAAACATATAGCTATACGACATGAGTAGTGATTGTAGATCCGATTCTACTACTCCGGCGCTTTTTAGGCGCGTTGGAGATTTTATAGTTACGCATGCTGGAGAAGCGTACTACAAGGTTACAATACGTTTTTTACGTTATTCTCATACGTTTTAGGCATGGAGAGAGCATTATAAGGTTAATTTGTTACTTAACAATGTAATTGGCCCTCCCGTCGATTTTATGACTCTACTATTACCAGAGCTGGTAGATATGGTGTTTATGTACCTTTCAAACAAAACAAAGAACAATTGTTCATTGGGTACGTATAACATGCGCCAATAGCTCAAAAAAAGCGTTGGCAAGCTAGGTTAAGAACAACCTGTTTTTGTAAACACAGAAAATAGAAATTATTTATTTTTCTCTTAAACCCAGACTAACGTCTTCTGTTTTGTGATTAGTTTGCAAAAAATGGAATAACAAGCGATTAATTTCACAAAAATACGCTTGTGTCAGTAATAGCGCTTTTGATTCTGGATGGATTTGGCGTCTAGTTAACCTGACTCATCTCATAGTTGTTCCACCTATGTCAAGATCTAATATAGAATCATTGACGAGGTTAAAAAAGCTCAAAGATGTTGATTGTTCGGAGTAAGACGAGATCAACTAGTATTTGAAATAGGTTTTTAATTTACTGATCTTTAGACTGGATGACGACAACCTTCTCCTTGAAGAGTTAGCATCCCCGGTACAATTTACATTTGGTCATACAATTTTGACCCTGAATGAAGCGACTATTGACAACATTGTCCGTACGGTAAGCACGAGTTATTGAACTTTAAACTTTTTTTTTACTTTGATGGAATATTTGGTTTTTTTTTTTCATCGCTCTTATGTTCTTCAAGGTACCTTTTTTACGGTCTTGTAAGATAAATTCACCCACCAGAAATCTACAAAGAAATATTACAAGGTTGAAAAATTTACAGGAGGTCGTATTTGATCTAAAAGAAGGAGATGATTTGGATATTTCTTGTGATATTCTAACAACTCTAACAAACCTTCGAAAAATAGACGTTTCAAGCTGCATAAACAATATGGCACCAGAGATTCTTAATGCTATACATGATAAAGGACTTATTTTTAAAGATGTTACACAATACTCACTTCATACAGTTGACTCAGACTCTATTGAATCAGTGGCTTTCTCATTTCCGAATTTAACAAGAATTGGTTCTCTTGACATAACCTACTTTACAGAAGAAAACTTTGAGAAACTAGATAGCCTATCTAAATTGAATACTGTAGTTATGTTTTCAGAGCTATCAGTAGAACAATTAAGTCTATTCTTAAAATCAGAAACATCAAAAAGATTGATTGCTTTTTCGTATTTATGTATTATTATCAACAGTCCAGAATTTGTAAAGACTATCATCAAAAGTATGCCTTCTCTACAATGTCTCTCATGTGGTACTGTTACATTCAATATTGATGAACTTCACACGGAATATGTCAGTACGTATCCTTACAAAACAAAATAATCACGTGTAGTTTTTTTCTCGTTTTTTTCTTAATCATGGAGTTATCTTCTTTTTTAATAGATGCTTTTCTTCAGTCTGTTGGTCAGTTGACTCAATTACAGACGCTCAGGATAAGCTTTGATAATGTTGAAGATACAGTAGCACTCACTGATGAGTGTTTTGATAACTTACCATTATCATTACGTAGTCTGGCTATCTGTGGCCATGCAGCGATTCCGTCATATGATTTTTACAGACTTACTAATTTGGAAAGTTTAACTTTGGATTGCAGAGCAATTAAGACATTGCCATCGTTTTTAGATGCTCTCATGAATACACCAAAACTTTCACAAGTCACAGTTTATTCTTTTTCCAGTGGCAAGAACGCTGTGTTCGCTGAGCAAGCACTAGATGATTTAGTATCAACGTTTGGCATGGCGAATTAGAGCAAAGAAAAAAATGTATGTACTTGTAATTAATTGGATAAACAATATACCACCTCTAAAGTCAGTACCTTAGTGACTAATTAAACGCAACATGTTTCCATAACAACTTTATATGCGAGTGTACAGAGGAAATATAATTATCCCGTTATGAATTTCCAAAGCTAATTATAGGCAATTGAACTGAGATGCGACAAGGCCATTAAATAGACCCATATCGATTGTTGTCAATAAGCCGCTTTATACACATCATTGCATTAAGGCTGGTTGTTTGTTTGCTAGGCGGTGCTTCACACAAAACTAGTTCGTTCATAGTAATCCAGTTATTATTATTACACAGTGTTTTCAAAAAAATTTTGAGTTTTTATAATTCTTATTGATCAAGGCACAGCACTTATCCAATAAAGAAGACTTGTAACTTCTGTAATATCAATATCAAAATCAGGTGCTTCATTTGTATAAAGAAAATACAACAAAAAGTCAAAAGACCTGTTTGAGAAAAAGTTTGACAGTTGTAGATTATTTTCCTTTAGTCCTAGTAAACTAGGACATCTTTGTTGTATTATTATTCTATGTATACTAAAATCTCTTCCTTCAATAACCCAAAAACTATCAGCTAAAAATTGTGTGTTGTATAACTCCAATAAATCCGCAGATAATGAAGTCAGGTTGTTCTTAACCGCTTCCTCAACCTTGTTTATATAAAAAGGTGTCACCAGATTCGCCCTAACAGTTTTGTAAGTACGCACACGTGCAAAGTTGCTGGCATTACAGTACTGCGTTTGTTTGCGTTAAGCTTACCTTAAGTTCAGTTCTGCCAATGTGTAATTTGTTCGAAGCATCTGCAATAACCGTACAGCACCATTGTCTGATACGTTATTATTTTGTAAATGTAAGCAAGATAATGTCCTATTCTTCACCAACGCACTATTATTTTTGTAAGGAAAAGAAGCATAACGCCAGTGATTTGCCAGCAATTAAAGAAATGGCTAAAAGTTCGGAAAGGAAAAGGCGTACTCAGCAAAGTACTCAGCAGACAGATCAGTTAATGAATTAATACCCATTATTAGATGTTGTAATGTATTATTGCGTTCTAAAGCTTTAGCAATATGCCTACAACCCTCATCGCCTAAATCGGTAAGTCCTTAATTCACGAAAAAAATCCAAAAAAAATATATCCAAACAATTCCAATTTCAACTAACTACCACGTACGTATTCCATTTGCGTACAAGTACAACGTTTTCAGACTTTTATTAACTATCAAAGCCTCGCTAATGCGACAAGCGTTAAATAATCAACAGTGAGGAACAAAGAAAATAAGAAACAGGTAATACAAAATAGGTTATTTTCTTGCGTCGTTTCGCCACATTGGCGGTTTAAAAAAGGCGCTTTAGTTTCCCAAAACCGACAAAGATAACACGTACCTTATATGCTTGGCGCCCTCAGGGCCTAGCTCATTACCATAAAGGTCTAGTGATGTCAAGTTGTGATATGTTTTCAATACTTCTGCAATCGCTTTAGTACCCTTCGGACCTGAGTAATATTTTGTTAACAAGCGAAATTATTACGTTTTATTCCAGTGTACCGATACTATTCGATCCAAGATCAAGCGTTGTAATTGTAGTGTTCACACTAAGCATATTTGCAACGGCTCTAGCGCCTAATGCTCTAAAGCCATTATTATCTAAGTAAAATGTTACTTTTGGTCCAATTACACTTTTATAATTCATCGTAATTACCTAGGAGTACTACAGTATGAATTTTATCGCTCTGGAGGCGTTCTGCTACTTTTGTCACTCCTTTGTTCTTTAAACCGTGTCTTGATAGTCTAAACGTTTTTTCGGTTGTTTCTACAGCATCACCCTTTGCTTTCTCTGGTACTGGTTCCATTTATTACCGCGCTAACTATAGAAATCCACCTTTTAATGTTGCATGATAATACTATGTAGCCAATGACCAATTTAGAGACTAAAAAAAGTCCAAACAAACAGTCAACAGTTGTAACTCGACGAATTTACTTTTTTTGGCCGTTCACCGTTTTAACATAAACCATAATCACGTGTTCTACCTTTGCGCACTACGTATGAGCGTACAGGAGCCATTGGCAGCATGTGGAACAAGGTTCTACTTTGGTGGTACGGGCAAAGTTAAAAAGTCAAATGTAGTTGCTAACGCAATCAAACCAGTTATTGCAACATGAAAGGCAACGCACTGTACGCTTGGCACGTCCAAAACTCGATTTATTTACCATTTTGTAGTTCTGTAGTTTCTTTAGCATCATTAGGGGCTGTGCTAGCGCAATTAGAGGTAATAAATAGTTTTAAAAGGTACACCCGCTTATGCGAGTAGGATGGCGCCATAACTACCCCTCAAATCGGAGGAATAAGTGCGTCATAGGTTATTTTGCACTATTACGCTAACACTCTGCAGTGGTGGCCATTGTGGTTATAGTAGGGTTGGTAATTATAATAGCCTACATGCTTGTTAAAAGATACGTACTGGATAGACGACGCTAGAAGACTGCGCCCGAAAGCCCATGTAATTGTATAAAATTAGTTTAAACGTTATTTGTCTCATTGACTTAGAAGCCACTAATTTTTCCCACGTGGCTGTTTGCACCAACTACACTGACAGCTGTCGTGTTTTGGGCAAGAAATTAGTTGACGTTGAGTTTGTTTTTCAGGTATTTAGTTTACATGTCACGGAATAGTGGCCGCTACGGTGACAGAAGTAGATACGGTGGTGGTGGGAACAGAGGCGACAACAGACATCGACACAATGAGGTGTGGCTATTTAATTTCTGTTTTTTTGTAATTTTGGTGTAGGAAGAGAGACGTAAGAGTAGAGACGAATGGATACAACGGTATTATTAATTAATGAATGTTATTCTGTTTAAACTTATACCGGCCAGACGTGTCGCCAAGAGGAACAATGCGCGTAATAACCCAATATGGGAACGTTCTAGGTCCCCGCCGCTCCAATTAATACAAGACCTACTTGCTGAAACGCCAAAGAAACGGCAAAGAGAAGAAACTAGTGTAGACAAGTCCCCAGAGCGTAGTACGTACCAAACTGTGCAATTTACCGGATTTAACGGACCGAGCAGAACGACGCAGAAAGGATAAGCGAGAACATAGAAGCAGCGATCGCAGACATGGCAGCGATCGTAAACATAGTAGTAGAAAGCACAAAGACAAACACAGATCCCATCGCAGAAGAGATAAAGATAAACGAGACAAAAGAGATAAAAGAAAGCGTGAAAAGCGTCCAACATCATCTGATGAATCAGCGCCTACAATTTTACCACAGTTTCAAGTACGCAGATTTTATACAAACTTTTATTTTGACACTTGACACAATGTCAATGACGCAATTTTGTTAAACAAACAAAAAATACTTTGTACTGGCGTTTTGCGCCATTATTAATTGCTGATAGGAGCTTCCAAAAGAAGATAAAAAAGATCTCGTTGTTGGTCCTACATTTGGGGAAGAAACTGATAACGTAGAGTACGTGCAATTTGTCTCAGCAAGAAAGCTTTTTTTTTTTTGTAATTTTTTTTTCCTTCTAGTTTTGGAGCTTTATTGAGAGGAGATGGAAATCAGTTAAGAATAGCGCTCGATAGTACGGGACTGTCACGACCAGAGTTAGTGAAGACAATAACAGCGCTGAAAGACAAACATTTTGCAGTGAACCAAGAAGGCCAAAGGGCTCTAGAGTTGCTTAGAATATACGCAGAGCGTGCGTCTAAGGAAATAAAGGTAGTACAAGAGCTGCGTAAGTTATTGCCAGGCGCTGAAGACTGAACAAGAACTCTTAAGCCAAAAGCTCCAAAAAAAGTCTGTAGTACTTTTAATGTTATTGTTTGTGACAGTACTGATACTACATTAATAAATATTGTACCATAATACCCAAATAGTATCGTAATATTGCTTTAAACTGATTTTTCATAATTTTTCCGAAACAATAAGTTAGCCTTACTTATTGACTAAAGTCGGCTATCTTTGAGCAACAGTAGACCTTACACTACCTATAAAGAGTCAGCTACGGTTGGTACGTAAAAAACTGGCCGCCAAATTATAAACAGTGACATTAAAAAACAAAATACAACCACTACGCGTATTTTAAAGGCTTAGAGCGCCGGTTCATCAAAACGGGTATTTTAATCGTTGCAGGTTTAAGCAAGTAATGGCCAGAGTATTACGTCGCCGTTATTCGAGTGCAGCTGGCTTTGGGCATTTAGTTCAAGCGCCAGACGCCGAATTGAAAGGATGGGTCAGAACACAGCGAAATGTACGTATTTATTGTCTGAGGCTAATATACGCTAGTATGGAATGCCTAAACGCTTTTTTCCGCTTTCTATACTAAAACCTTATCTAACCGCTACAAAGGCGTTCAAAGGATACTGCAACTATCATTTAGAACCAATTGGCAAAAAAATAAACAAACTCGAAGAAGATATGGCTGACGGTGTCACTTTGCTCTATTTGATAGAGACAATAACAGGAGATAAAGTAAATGGATGGAAGAAGCATCCAAACGAATTTCAGAAGACGCTGAATCTCAATCAAGTCCGTTTTCTCAGTTTTTGTTTTTTTTTGATTTTTGAATTCTCCGCCTCTTTTTTTTCAAGTTCCTGTTATGTGCATATTTCGTAGTGTTTTCGCATGTGTTTTGCGTTGGAATGTTGTTTCACGTTCAAAAATTTCCATGCTCTGAGAATTATTCTGACATGCTTCATAGGCTTTAAAATTCATACAAGGAAGAGGTATACGCATAGATAATATTGGTGCTTCAGGTAAAATCAACTTTGAGGATTGTTAAAGGGAGTTCTCAGTTTCTGACGATTTTTTTTGGTTTAGATATTGCTCAGCAAGACAGAAAACTTTGTCTTGGTCTTCTATGGAGACTTATTGTACATTTTCATATGCAAGCTTTTAGCAAAATAGAGCTCTTAGAGTACGCTAGAAACAAAATAAACAACGTGACTTACAATAGTTTTCTAGGTGGGTGAGGTCTAGAGTTAAGAATTATGGCGTTGAACCAAAGGATTGGACTAAAAGGTATTGTTGATTTGTTAGATATAAGGTTTGTTCTTACATACTGGATATAGTTGGGTTGATGCAAAAGCATTATGGTGCTTAACGGATAGTTTGCAACCTGGGATTTTAGGAGGGTTAGAAAAAATGTCTGTAAGTGACACAAACCTTTTATTCCCTTTCCTCTCGTATGGTACCTAAAGTAATACAATTAGGGTGACCCATGTTTGGATGCACGTACAGCAATGGCTGTTGCAGAGAAGAATTACGAAATTCCTATTATTATAGAAGCAAAGTCCCTCGTAGAGGTATGTGAATATTGTTTAAACATTCTTCTTTTTTTTTTGAATGTTTGTTGTTTTAATTTTTTTATTCGTTTAGGAACCTGATGATTTAGCTATTTCTACGTATATTACATTCTTTAAACATTTTATAACGAATCCAGAAATGTTAAGAAAGCTTATAAGACGTGCTAATTCACGTAAGTGTCAAAGAAAGAGAAAACAATTTTTTTGTTCTGACTTTTTATGGCTTCTGATGTTTATTTTTTTTATTTTAGCTATGCGGTTACGAGGGTCTTCAAAGCTTGCTAGATCAACTTCATTAAGAACTTTTGTAAAAAGACCTTCTTTTGTAGATAAAAGAGATTTTGCACAAAAGTGGGGCTCTACGTCTCCTACTAAAGGTGTACCTGTAGATATTAAACACCTTTCTTCGGTTGATGAATTTGGTACGAAATTCCACTCTTTTGACGCTTTTGGGACACGTTTGTTTTAGTTTATTAACAAGTTTCGCTTCGCTCTTAGCTTCAAATAAATCCTGAAGGCTTTTGTCTTTTGTGTGCCGGTATTAATGTTTTTTGTAGAAATCGATAGTCAACCTAAAAGTGGCGATTTTGGTGATATTATTCTAGCTAGAAACAAGAGCGGAAGGTTTTTAACTAATAGTAATAGCAATAATTCATTAGAGGTACACAAGCAACCCGTCAAGTGGCAAAAAGCACGTTAATTCCACCCTAAAGTCTACGGGTTTTTTTGGATGTATTATAGTGCTTGCTAGTGGCTTTTCTTTGCGTTGATGTGTCTCATTTGCTAGGCATTCACTTACCCTTTTTTTAGCTTAATGACTCTCATTCTCTTAGAAGGAGAGGCTTTGATAGTGATACATCAGATACAGAACCAGAAGAGCTTGATTCTAGTACATCTAGACGTAGACGTCTTTTTAGTAGTTCACCTCTGAGGAACAAACGTATTAGTAGAAGTGGATCACGTAGTTCTCTTGCCCCAGATAGTATTGCTCAGCAAGATATATACAAACAGAAAATTGAAGAACTACAAGATACTTTATCTAGAAAGACTGAAGAGGAAGCAAATCTACAACGTGCTTTACGTTCTCTTACAGAGAGTTTTAATTCTGTGAAAACAAAGGAGTTCGGTACGTTATTAAAGTCTCCCTGTCTTCACCAATTTTACTGTCATTGCATTCATGTTAAACAACACTCTTTGTCTGGTTATAGCTTCTCAAAATTGCTTTATTTGTATAGAAGTAGTTACACTAAAGCTCCTTTTGATAAGCAAGAACCGGCCATAGCTATAACTGGTGACAATGACTGTTGTTTAATGTGATCTGCTATTCAGTAATTTTTGATTTTTTTTTCTCGTCTAAAAACTAACTTGTCTGTTTTTGTTTTAGACCTTGAAGATTTAGTAAATTCTGTAAATAGTACAAACGAAGAGCTTCGTAGTACTTTAGAAGATAGAGAACGTGATATTGAGGATATGAAGAGGAATAACCTCAGGCTATCTACTAGCGTACAGCTTAAAGATGCTGATTTACTTGCTACAAGAACAGAGCTGGCTCTTGTTTGTCAAGGAAAGGAAAATTGGGAAGTTGCACGTAATTCTAGTATGGCATTAGAACAAGAGCTTGAGCTTATAAAATCTGACTTTGAGCATGTCCAATCTGCTCTTGAGAGTTCTAAGCAACGATATAAAGAGCTTCAAGAAGCGTCAGCTTCGAAGACTCAAAGAACTGAGCAGGTTTTTGAAGCTATGAAACAAGCGAGTGCACAGCTTGAAAGCCTTCAAACTGCTAATACACAGCTTCAAGCTATGTTAAGAGGAAGGGATCAAGAGATTCTAACGACACGGAAGAGTAACAAAGAGCTTGAAGCTGTTCTTTTAGACAGAGATGCTACTTTAAATCTTACTGATAAGCGTTTAAATGAAAGAGAATCAGAGGTTCAGAAACTTAAGTCTACAGCTGATAGTGCAAACAGGGATTTGAAACTAATGAGACAAAAGTGTGCTAATGTATATGAGGAGTTGCGATTCACAAATGATCAGGTACGATAACACAAAATGTTTGTTTTGAAAATCAAGAAAAGGAAAACCAAAAACGGAAAAAAGTAGGATCCGTGACGGACATGGAGCTTTTAAAAACTTTAATTTGTATTCAAGAAACCTTTCAAAATATCGCGTGTCTCTTGCACGGGCGGCGTCCCTTTTTTTTACCTTTCGTTAAACGTTTAGAAAAGAGTCTGACTTACGTGTTTTTATTTATGTTATTTTCATTGAAGTTAACTTTGTTTTAGCTTGAGAATGCTAAGTCTTATGAACGTGAAATTGGTTTACTTAAAACACAGTTTGACTATCTTACAAAAGAAAATGAAGAGAAGGATAGACATATAAGGTCATTACAAGAAGATATTGAGACACTTAAACTTGAAAACCTTGGACTTTGTGAGATTGATGATAAAAATCAACATAAACTTGATAGGCAAACAGATTATGTTTCAAAAATAGAAGACCTTGAAGCACAGCTTGCTGAGCTTACAGAGTATCACATTGTACGTCATTTATTTGTCTGTCAGACTTTCTTGTTGAACAAACAAAAAAAAACATACAAAAAATCTTTGCACGCTTGCGCTTGTTGAGCTTTTTGTGGCCCTGCGGACTTTAAAATTCTTTTATACAGTTTTATAAAATTTTGTTGCTGCACCATGTTCGTGGTATTTTGTTGACTTGGTTTCTTTTAGTCGCTAGAAGAGCAAAATGCAAAGTTATTAAGAGAAAAAAAACAAAAGAAAAAAAGTCAAGATATAAGTCAATTCGTTCTTGAAAATCATACTCTCACAGAGCGACTACGGGTGCGTTTATATAAATACCAACCCGATAGGGTCTTGCTTGATATTAATAGTATCTATGTCAAGTACATAGGCAAAGACCCAAAGCCCTAGTTGTTCGAATTGTGGTTTTACGTTTTTTACTTACTGTTGCTTTCTTTAGAGTGCTTATACACATATACGACAGCTGGAGAAGACTCAATTACAGTTTGAAAAGGAGAAGCGTATGTATAATGTACAACGTAATTCTTTAAGTAAATACGAAATGCAATATACACGAGAGCTTAAAAAACGCGAAGAATTACAAAATCTTGTTGCTAAGCTTGCCATACGTCCTCATCGTCAAGTACGTCTCAGAAACAAACAACTACTTTTTTTGTATATTTTCATTACGGCATGCTTTGTTTTTACATGAATTGCAAGAGTTGTATCTGCCAAGTCATCCAAGAAAGTTTTTTTTTTTCCAAGTTTTTTTTTGACATGGTTTTTTTTTCAGAGACGACCTGAAGAGTTTGGGGAATTAGAAATTTCAATGTTTCAACTTGAACTTGAAGCAAAACGTGTTTTAGCTGCAGCTAAAAAGAATATGTATAAGAATGAGGATTCGTACGTGGTTGCAAGGAGCATCTTTGTCAAAAAAACCAAACTTTTCGTGCACATGTTTTTGTTTTAAATTATCACGTGATACTCACGTGATTTTAATTTAGATGGTATGGTATGGCACCAGCTATTTTCGGTGGTTTCGCTTCTGGTTGTATTCTTGTTATGACACTGACATACAGTAACCTTCTTCTTGCACTTTTTCTTGCACTTGGATTTTTGGTTGCTGCGTTCGCTCTGTAAAAATAGTTAAAGGAGGAATTTTTCACTTTTTTCTTTTTTCGTCACTTGGAAAGAAGTATTTTGGTTAAGATGTACAGCAAATTGTAACATAAATTAATAAAAAAATTATAGTTAAAAGTCATTGGCGGCCATTCTCACTGCAAACGTTTGCCAAACCTCAACCGGATTTAGCCTTTTGTAGGTTATAAAATGTGATGTTAGCTACCACATTATTGCAGGCTAAATATACAGCTAGCGAAAGTTGTTTTACAAAGGAGAAATTGTTAAGCTTTGGATGAAAGTGTCAAACGTCGTTTTGGATTAAAAGTCAAGCGAGTTCACAACCAATTATACATTCTTCATTAATACATAGCACTGTTACGTTCTGTACTAGTTGCTGTCGATTTGCTGCGCATACAAACGCGTCTGGAAGAGCAAAACCTTATTATACCATTCTCTGGTATAATGGAAACTAGGCAAGCCCATAAACGGTACGGTGATTAAGGCAGGTGTACTGTTGATATTCTAAAGCCTCTGTAGTATTGAGAAACCAAATCTAGCTTGCTTGCTCCTCTCATTGCCTCTAGAGATACAACACTTTATTTTTCAATCATCTCCGGCAGTTTTTAGAGTTTGGCCTTGTTTAAACCGTCAAGCAGCAACTACTTCTCGCTTTGACTCTAATCTCAATAGAAATGGACTATTCAAGTTATGGTATAAGAATAACAAAATAAAAGAGCAAGTGAGATACACCCATGGTATTAAAGATGGTAAATATGAACAATGGTATAGAAATGGAAACCCAAAGTTATTGGCTTTCTACAAGGACGGATTACTTGAAGGAGACTACAAGGAATGGCAAAAGAGTCCAAGAAATCAACTTAGTAAAGAGTGGTGTTATACAAGAGGTAAAAGAGAAGGAATACAAAGAACATGGAGACCAAGACTTGATATGGTAACAATTACTATGTATATAAATGACATAAAATTTGGGAAAGAAGAGTGTTTTATTGATGACAAGTTAAGCTATTCTTGCTTTTATATTGATGGTAAGTTATCTGGATGTTATGAAGAGTACTCAAATGGTATAAAAGTTAATAGTATACGATACAGTCATGGTAAACTTAATGGACATTTTAATTCTTATCATGAAAATGGTGTACTAGCTGAAGCTTGTATGTATGTTAATGACTTGAAAGAAGGAGAATATAAAAAATGGAGTGATACAGGGGACTTGATAGACCACTGTTTTTATCACCTAGATGAACGTCTTAATTAAGTTAAAAGGTGCACTGGAAGAAGATTTTTGTTGACAGATGTATTGAAGCTTCCAGACAAGTCTACAAGTCCGTATGTACCTAATACTGTAGTAGGCAAACTACAAAACAAGTGTCCAAGTGGCCTAATGAAAACCACGCGACCGACTTTGAATTGTAAACAAATGACATGAATTTTTTCTGAAATGTTGTTTGATTCCCGCTCTTTCTGCGACAAGTCATATCATTTGTTGTCATCGCTGCAACAGGTTTAATAGTGCGATAAGCCGCTAGAGAAGAAATAGTTTAAACGTTACAATGGAGTCTAATAGAAATCAAAGGTACCAATAGCTACGCGTATCTAAGTCACTCTTAACGCCTCCAATAGAGCCAAAGTTAGCATTACAGAGTTTCCAGCGGAGATTTTAGCGCATATTTTACTGTATACAACAAAATCGCGTTATGCGGCTTGTCAGACATGTCATTGCTTCGCTTCTATTGTACATGATATTATAGGATACAAAAATAGCGTTGTAACAGTTAAAACACTTTCTCAAGCTGAAGCGCTTGTAAAACATTCGGCTTTTCTGAGAAACACAAAGTTTGTTTTAGGTCATACTTTTCCTGCAAGCTCCTTGAAACTATTTGCTGGCGTTCACACAATTTATATTTTTGGCATCCCAATAACAGATGAAGGGCTCAAAGCACTTGCAGGCGTTCATACTATAAGCCTTAGAAATACTCCTGTGACAGATGAAGGAATCAAAGAATTAGCTGGTGTTCATACTATCAATCTTGTTGGCACCTTTGTTAAAGATGAAGGTATTATGGCGCTTGCTGGTGTTCATACTATTGACCTTAGAGGTACTGAAGTAACAGATGAAGGCATTAAGTCTCTTGCTGGTGTGTATGATATAGACCTTGGTATGACTGCAATCACAGATGAGGGGATAAAGGCACTTGCTGGCGTTCACTGTATTAATCTTGATGACACTTCAGTAACAGATGAAGGTCTTAAATCTCTTGCAGGAGTTCATACCATCGGCCTTAAAAATTGTGAAGAAATAACTGATGAAGGAGTTAAGGCACTTGCTGGTGTTCATACTATCAGTGTTAGTTGCACTGAAATTACAGATGAAGGAATCAAGGCACTTGTTGGTGTTCATACCATTGACATTACATGTACTGGTGTTACGGATGAAGGAATACAAGCTCTTGTTGATGTATACTCTGTTACATTTGATTGAACTGAAATTACAGAAGATGCACTCAAAATGCTTGGCGTGACTCTATATTAATTACAATGCGCAATAGTAGGCAAGAGATATCTTGTCATAATAAACTAACAACATTTTATTTTGTTATTTTCTTGTAGAGTTATTGCTCTTGCCTTTCTCCGAAAGCAAATTGCTAGCAAGGTACTTCTTTTGTGCTCCCATTTCAATTTGGTGACGTGACAGGGATGTTTTTAGCGTCTCAGCAGAAAGCTAGACCAGATGCTTCTTGTACAGTACACATGGTTGGAACTGAAACGTATGGTACATGGTAAATGTATATATTTTACATTGTAGCACAAGTGCGTGATGCTACAGGTTTCTCCTTTTTTACTAATCCCATTCTTCTTGTCTCATCTACAAGTGATAGAAAAACGTTGTCAACATTATCTCCTGTTTTTGAGGAAGCTTCAAAGAATGGACAATTCAGTTGCTCTGCAAGAGCTTCACCTTCTTCTTTAGATACTTCTCGATCATCACTTTCATCTGTTTTAGTACCTACCAATACTAAAGCAAACTCTGAAGTCCCTCTTGTGCTAAAGCAAGTAAACATAAACTTTCTAGCCAACCAAGCTTTCTACGTACTCTTGTAGTTGTTTCTGTATAGTTAATACTTCTTCTAAAGACTCTTTATCAGTCACTGAATATACTAAAACGAAGCCATGTGCACGTGTAATCATCTACGTTTGGTTAACATTGTAAGTTGGTCATGTTTTTTAAAATGGTATTTATGGTTTATCACGTGTAGATCTTTGCGTAAAATGGTGTTTTAGTCGTACTCACGTCTAGTTTAAGTTCTTCATTGTACTGAGGGCGAATATCAATAACATCAATTAGGCACACTTCGTTTTTGTGCGTAAGTTGTTTTCGGACACGGCCTTCTATTGTAGGATCTATGGTTTACGTAAAATACGCATAAAAAGTACTATTGCGATGGTTTGCGTTAGCGCTTGTTCATGAAATTGTAAAATTAGAAAATGAAACGCGCAATGCGAGTGTAAGAACGCTGACGTACCGAATTCGTCAACAAAAATGTATTGAGTGTATCTTATTACTAAAGCCGATTTACCTGCGCCTTTTGCTCCAAGAACAACGAAATCATAACTTGTCATAAGTTTAGTACAAGAACAGCGCTTCTAGATTCCGTTAAAGTCTGTTTCGAGGTCAGCCGTGGTCTTATTTGAAGTTTTATTGCAGCATCTTTGTAGACGCTCGTGCTGGCGTACTATGCTCTAGCATCATTGTCAATCTCATTTGCGGGTTATCACGTGCATTAACCATAAGATTCGTGATGATAGCATCAACCTTTACCCTGGTAATTAGTGCCCTGGTAGAAAAACATCACAAACACTTTCACATAACCGTTGCGCTAGTAACAACTCCTTTGATTTTAAACCAACAATAACCACACAACATCAACAGTATGTCTGTATTTTCCTACAACACAACGCAAGCTTTACCATGCCGGGCATGTGGCAACGGATTCAGGTATTGTATTTTTTTGGTTTATCGGATCGAAGTATAAGCTAAATCGTCGCTCTCTTTACAGAGATCTAGATCATATAGTACTGTTTGAAAACTTCCGATTCCATCTTCGCTGTTTTAAATGCCAAGGATGCGGAAAACAGTTTAATGACCCAAGTGAACCAAAGGTACGCTATTATGATCGCATTTAAAACAAAGAAACAAACGCTTTTCGCACGTGATTTTTTTTGATTATAATTGGGCTATTTTAATCACTTTTTAGGGCGTCAGAAACCTTCCGTATTGGTACACGCTTACAGCGACTTGTTTTTTGTTAAAAATTAGCTAACGATTTAAATAGTGAGGGTGCTTGTTTTGACAAGGCTTCAGAGATACTCTGTGAGGGATGCAAGAAACCGTTTGTACCTGGAGATCAAATAATGTCAGTGAGGCAGCTAGGTAGCAAGAAGTTTCACGTGGGATGTTTTAATTGTAGCAAATGCGGAGCAGCTATAACACAATCATACAGGCACGCACTAACCATCTGTTGAAGAAAAAAATCGCAAGAATTGATTGAGTTGACATTAACTTTTTTTGTAGAATAAACAAAGACAAACAAGTATTGTGCACGTCCTGCGCTGGTGTTAGACGCCATAATTTCAAGAAGACATGGTAATAGAGTCTACTTTAGCGTTAGGAGGCGCCTTGTACAAAAAGATTAAAAAAATATTTAAAATGTTTGTGTTATCGGTGACTTGGTGTTTTTACACGTTGACTACGCGTAGAGGTATAATTTCAGTACAGTAGCCAAGAACGAATTTGGAAATAACGAACGAATATAAAAATCAAGTTTCTTTTTTAGTGTTTTTATTTAAACACGCAGTGGCTCTTACTAGCTACAAACGTGGTTGCCTTTGTGAATTGTGTCGCCAATAAAAAAATGATGGTTGTAGACCTGGCAATCGCTGTAATAGACCTGTACATGCGTAAGTATTGCTAGCGCAGTTGACAAGGAACATGTGCGACTATTTGCAGAAAATGGTCGTTAACATTTTTGTACCCTACAATAGTGTTCACACGTTAGTACAAACCCTACTTATGGTAGTTATTCAGCAATGAGGTACGTGTCCGTTTTGCGTTTCAATCGCGTAATAAAAACGCCATTGCGTTAAAACTGTAATAGTAGTGGTCCACAGGCTGGTAAAACCGATGAGGTGGACCTGTTGATACAATATCATCAAAACCGCCTCGCACAATTACAAGCGAAAAAGCGATCATTGGAGATTGCTCTGGGCGCAGATACTAATTTGGGTACGCTTTTTTGCGCTCGATAAAAAGCCAAAACATTTTAGGAACAGATTCAAGCGAGAAGAGTAAAACCATTCAATTCCAAAATGCCATAGGATTCATCAGCACAGAAACAAAGCTCGCAGCGCTCGAAGAGGTAAAATCTATAACGCAAAAACCTATGTTATACGTTTACACACGTTAAACGGACGTTCGTAACGTATATGCGAATTTCTAGAAACCAAAATCGTCAACCTGTGCACGCCTTTCTTACTTGTGTTTCAGTTTATGGTTTCACACGAAGGCATGGGGTTTCTAGATATTTTAGACTCTGTCATAGGTACAGGGCAAGATGCCGAAAAAATGACAGCGGGTATATTGGGTATTTACCATCGGTACGTATTATTCAATCTTTTGCGTGCATTCTAACCTCGCCTTTGGCTTTTGCTGAAAACAATAATTCGCCCAACCTTTTAAATCACTACGCGTGTTGTATATTGGCACAAAAGCGTTGAGGGTTGAACTGAAAAGCTTTTCGCGGCGTCATTTGGTTTTTTTCAAAAACACCTAAACCATTCAACGAAAGTTGCATCAACTCTTTATGCGTTGATAGTTGCGCGAAGAAAAAATTTTGACTTTTTACAACGAGGAGAGTTCTTTAAGTTTTAACTTTTTGTGTTTTTAATAGGCGTGGACGTTCTATGGAATTGATAAAGCATGTTGTTGCAATTGAAGTTGATAGGAATAAAAATCTGGCTACAATGTTTCGAGCTGAGCAACTACCTACGCGCATTCTACGTTGCTATACGCGTACGATAGGCAAAAAATATTGTATACAAACACTGGGACCACTTATAAACAAGGTTTGTAATGATAACGTCACATTAGAGGTACGAACAATAGATTCATTCTTTTTTTTGTAAACTTTTGAAAAGAAAAAAGTTCGAGCGTGTGGTGGCAGGTCCTAGTAATATTTTTTTGCCGATTATCTATTGTAATAGATGCTCATGAATTAAAAATATGGGATAAAGCAAGTTTCATTAAAAACATCGCATCTTGTTCTCCGCCACCGCCTGTTTTGTTTTGTGCTTTTTTTTTTAACTTTTTTTTTGTTGCTTTTAGGTCAATCCAAGTTTGCACGATCTTACTGAAACACAACTCAAAACAAATTTATTGAGTCTTCAACACTGGACACAAAAATTCTTGAACAGGATTCTGGGTTCAATAGATGAACTCCCTTGGGAGTTTCACAGTATTTCTGCTTACATTGCTGATAAAGTTGCTGAAAAATGGGGAGAACAAAATAAGAGGCTAGCTGTGGCATCATTTATATTTTTACGATTTATTTGTACGTACATCAACGCCACCAATGTTGAGTTTTAAGAAAAAATAAGGAAAGAGTTTCAATTAACTTTTTTTTTCTTCGAAAATAGGTCCTTGTATCACTTCGCCTGCAAAATTTGGTTTACAACAAGGTTCTATGGCTGTTCGTAGGACTTTATTACTTATTGGAAAGATTCTACAAAATTTGGCGAATGGAACGCCTTTCAAAGAGCTCTATCTCCTTGATTTACAGAAGTATGTAATTTTTTTTGGCATTTCTTTGCTTTCGGTGTTGACAGTTGCCTAGGTTTTTAAAGCAAAATGAAGAACCAGTTACCGAATTTGTACAAAAACTGTGTTTGTTTCCTTCTGTGCCTAATGGAAAGAGCCCACACGTTATAAAATTGGTACTGTTGCAACGTCTTTGATAAGATTTTCCAAAAAAAAAAAACCATTGACTTAAGTTGATGGCATTCATTAGGCAACAGAGTTGTACAAGCGAAAAGAAAAACTGAAGAAAACTATATCAAAGACAAAATACGAAAAACTCAAGCTGTACAAGTCAGTAGCACCAGCACTAACGAATGATTTGGTAGCTTCTATAGAGAACTTACAAGGTACAATTTTAAACTATAAAAATAGTTTGACCTTGCTTCTACTTGCTCCATCTCTAATCATGACCTTTAGTTCTTGTTGGTGAGAATGCACCAAAGAAACATGATCCTCAGATTCAGAGACTTATTCGTATGCTTACTATGAACCGTGGACTTATTGATGTGATTGTGACAACTAGTTTTAAGAGAAACAGGAACCTACTTTCAGTAAGCAAAAAAACCCCAACCATTTCTATTTTCTTTGTTACCTTTGTACTTTACCATAACCATGTCAACATAGTAGAATTAGTTTTTATATCCACTATGTATCTAACGCATTACTAGTCGTCGTATTTGGCCGATTCAATGGCAGTTTTGTTTCATGCTAATGACAAGTTACCTGAAATCATATCTGCTGTTTTATCACTTAGAAAAGAAAAACCAGATGCAGCAAACAATGTAGTTAATGCATTACTTACAGCGTTTTGTTCACGATACTGTAAATCATGGATAAAAAAAGTAGTTGGTGATTTGGCTACAGTTGATATTGAGGTTCGTTTTAACCAAAGGCTTTATCTTTAATCATCCGTTATCTTGTACAAATACAATCGGATTTTTATTTATTTTAGCTCAATCCACTACATGTTGATCCGCATGATAAAGCATGGACAAAGCAAAAGGCTTATGCTAAGCTAAAGATGGTTTCAATGACTTTTGTTGATAATATTTGTACCAACCTTAGCAGTACGTTGGTTTTTTTTTACCTGCAGTTCCATTTGTTCAAATCCTACTTTTTTCTTCTCCCTACCATAGACACCTCGCTGAATAAAAACCAGCATGTTCATCATAAAGGTGGTGAAAAAAAGCGTAGAATTAGAACAATTTGAACTGTACTGTGACTTTATGTTTGTTCTTATCATTTTTGTTATAAAAGGCATGCCAGACGGATTATGGAAGATTTGTAATGTCTTAGCTAAAGACGGACAGTCTATTTTCCGGATACTTTTTTTGAATTTTTTCTCTGTAGCTATTGCAGATCCTGACATTTATGATATTGTAAAACGTGCGTTTGGGTTATTTATAGATTCTATAGATCGAATTCTTTTTCGATGTATTAATACCCTACTTACTTGATTGTAGCGGAAGAGTTAACACCAAAAGCGAGAAGATCTCTTATTCATGTTGCATCTGTATTTAAAAACTTTGCAAGCAAATCAGGATTCTTTATTGATGAAGAAGTAGTCAACGAAGAATGGTTAGACAAACTATATCTTTCAGCGAACCCACCAATTACTGATAAATACAATAGGCTTTCTAGTGCTCATGATATTCTTCAAAACTGGTCTCTAGAGGATATGGTAAGTGTCTTACGTGTAATACATGAAACTGACTACAAAAATAAGATGGTGTTACCTCACGCTATAGTGTCTTGGTCGTCTGAACTAAAATCAATTGTATTGTACGTTCACAACATTTTGTTTGAAACCTAAATAATTTATAGTTTGAGTAAATGGATACTCCAAAACCGTACTGTTTTAACAGACCATTTATCGAAACTACGCGCTAGAAAGGTACCAATATAACCCAAGCGTTGACAACGCAAGATATCAATATTTTTCCTAGAATGTGGAGTTTACAATCTTTGAATTGGTTTCTTCTTTGTATCCTGCTGAGGTTGAAAAACCAATACCTACCTCGATATCAAATTTATCATTAGGTAGTGATGTACGTGTAAAAAAACAAGATTAAATGCTATGAGGTAATAGTACTGACATGTTTTATTTAGTCAAATTCTGACAGACCAGCTAAAAGACCTGATGGTTCTCTTTCTGCAAGGTTGGTTACACGAAAAGGTTTATTCCTCGGTTATGACTCAATTAATTTTTAGGGCAAAGGCACCTAATAGCTATGGTTCCATGCCTACGAAGATTAAGACACCTGTGCGTGATTGGAGTTTAAAGAAACAGTCGTTTATATTGTTCATTAGATTTCTGCCAGAGAGCTTATTCGGCGACCACCAAGGCGTTCTACTACGTATGCTGCTGGAAGCCTTAGTGAGGCATTAAAAACAATGGCCGCATCAGAGATACCAGAGGGGCTTAAAAAAAGTCGGAGATCGTATGGACTCTATAAATTTAGGGCTTGATATTAAACATGTTTTGACGCTCTTATTCTAGATCTCATTTTGATTTTTCGAAGCTCAGAGTGGCTGCAAGCAGCGAGAGTCTATCCAAGATAAGTACAGTCGATAATCCAATGGATGTTATTATTTGCAGAGAGTCTGAAGTACAAAAGTTCAGAGTACACCTTCGGAATGCAGAGGTATAAAAAATAGAAATTCTTTAGTAAGCTTTCTTAACTTATCTTCTTTAATTCAAGGCTGAGTGCTTGTTGGACTTTATTGTAGCGGTTGATGCGTTTGCAAAAACTTCTTCTACGGCTTCAAAGACACCTGAGAGCAAGGCTTGTGCAGAAGAGATATTCGAAACATATTGTTCATCTAAAAGTGATAAATCTGTTGGGCTAAAAGGATTTGTGTTGAATGTAAGTTTTGTCTTACATTTTTTAAGTTACTAAGCAACTATTGTTGTAGAGATTAGAGTACATTATAGGAAATAACCCATTCCCTTCTCCTAAAGCCTTTAAAGATGCAAGAAATTTTGTATTGAGCCGCTTGGAGAATGAGTTCTTTCCATCATTTAAAGAATCATTAACACCTGGTATGTTCATCCTTTTATCTTAATTTCTAATAATGTTGTGGTTTTAGAAACTCTACGTGCTGTGAGAGAGTCTAAAGATGCTAGAGATGCACACAAGACATCATCAAGTTCACCTGTGAACAAGCGAAGTCTTTCAATAAGTGGCAAACCGTGCGCTTAATAACTTTTTTTTTGCCCTTTGGTTAATAAGGCTTGGTAGAGCCACAATTATTGTTAATGAACCAAAATTTGGTATTACACTAAGTAACCCACATTGGTGTCATGCTTTTGCAGAATATCTTAAAGAGCAGCATGCCGGAGATGGGTTCCAATTCTTGCTTGAACTAGGTATGTTTTTTTTGTTGATTGGTTTCCTTACGCTTGATAGAAACATTCAAACGCATTACAACGGATAGTCTGCGTGAAACTAGAAGTAAAGAACTCTTTGACACGTACGTGTCCGCTGAATCACCACGTGCGATCAGTTTAGTCTATAGCACAGTTGAGGTACGTGAAAATAATGAATGCTGTTTCCCCTCCTTTTTTTTTTCATTTAAACGCTTTTAACATGTTTCAGGCCATTACGGCATCTATTGCTGCCGGAGATGATAATCCATTTTCAATTGCTGAAAATACAGTTAAATCAATGTTACATCGGTTCTTTCAGACGTTCTTGAAATCACCTATATGCCCAAACAATAAGTACATTAAAAAAATCCTGATATTCATTCTTTCCCCATTTTTCTGTTATTGTCGTTTACTTTCGATGTTAATTGTTTTTTTAGAGCATACAGGGATCAAGAGCGAAGACTCACACTTGAGTCATTTGCTAGTTGTACGAAAAACCGCCTCTTGGGTGGCCAAGTAACTAACGATGATTTTTAGTGCAGAAATACAAGCAACAAGGCATGCAGCCTGTACAAGAATTACCCAAGTTTGATGTACCATTCTTTGGTTTATTATTCCGGAGATCAAGCTTAGTTGTCGATTTTTCAAAGTTTCTTGTACAGCACGGTAAAGAGTACTATCTACAATTTATCTTCGAAGAAGGTACCACCCTTTGAACTTTGAATGATCTTCCAGTGACATCATACATTATTAACTTTTTTTCTGTCTAGATGTCTACAGACACCTCCAATATACCAAGCAGTTTGACAAACAATCAAATATTTTATATTCAAAGTATCTATCAAACAAAGCTTCTAAAAGAATTGACTTGACACCAGATGTTGCAGAGGTATTTGAATGCTTTGCTTTTTGTCCACTTGGCGGTTTAACAATTTACCTCTCTTTAGAAACTTGCTAAAAAGAGAATGGCTGTAAAGATTGATGGATCATTCTTTGATGAGGTCAAAGAAATGGTTCTTGGTAGATTACATAAACTATGGGCTCAGTTTTTGCAAACTTATAGGTTTGCTGGTCTTAGCAAGAAGGATAAGAGTACGTACTTATTTCAAGATGTGAATATGCATTTGTATTTCTTTGAATGTGTTAATCGTGTTGTTGCTTACTTCTTCTTAGCATTGACAAAGAAACAAGTCAAAAAGTGGGAATCTATTGCTTCTTATGAAATAATGAGGAAAAAACGTTTGGAGAATCAGCTATCACGTGAATCTTTTAATGATGTTTTTGATAATACTGTATTACTTGAGTCATTCCATAATTATCTATTTGAAAGGGAGAAACAACATAAATTATTATTCCTTCTAGAAGCACGTACGTCAACTCCCTTTCTATTTTTTGATACATACTTGAAGATTTTGTTTGTATTTTTTTGACTTTCATTTCTAGGTCGTTTTGCACTTATGGATGATGCAAATGATCAAGTTGCTACACATTTGTATTATGAATTCATTGCTGGTGAAGCAAAGAAACCAGTTAAAATAAGTACTGCAACAGCTAAGGTGAGTTTAATGAAATTTTTGTTTGTTACTTTTTTTTTTTAAATTTTTTCTGACTAAGTTCTTTCTTTTAGACCGTTCAGAGAGCCCTAGTATCTCCTACAAATAGTATGTTTGTTTCAGCTGCATATGAAGTTCAGACTAACCTTGAGTGGTTCGAATTTACAGATTTTATAAACATGCCATCCAAAGCACGTCGCTCAGCTACAATGTAGAATGAACGTACTATGAAAAAAAAAAAAAAAACCATTGAATAAAAACTTAACTTGTAAACTGTATTGTTCAACTTTGTACACACGAAATGCAATATATATTCCCGTTGATCAATGCAGTGCTCATCATATGCTATCAGTTCTCTTGACGAAGGTGTACGCTAAAAAAGCGGTGTTAAGCAGGTCAATGTTGTTCTAACTCTTCCCAACTTGGCAGTTTGCAGTGTTACCATGAAACGTGTTAGTACTCTACCAAGTACAATACAAGAAGTTAGGAGCCAAATCAAGCGTGTAAGGTCATGTTTTAAAGATGTACGGCTTCATATCGTTATTTCACAACCAATTTGCGTTGTAAACGCTTTGTACTAGTTTTCTTAATGTTCACGTAGACAAACGATAAATACGGTGTGTTTATTTCAGAAAGTGATGAAGTTCGTTTTAGTAGAGTCGAAAAAAGCGTGAACGGCTGTGACTCATTTCCTGAGAATCAAAAACTATTTGGAGTATTGGTAGGTGTTAAAGATATTTTTCACATTAATAACTTTGAAACACGTGCTGGTAGTAATCTAGGTAAGCACCCCTTCGCATCACGTGCCTTATAAAGAAAACTCTATCATGCTCATAGTTACAATGTAGACCCATCAATTATTAAAGGAGAAGAAGGTTATCTTGTAAAGACAATCAAGAAACAAGGTTGCATCATTATTGGTAAAACGCACACTGCTGAATTCGCTCACATGAAACCTCCTATTACTTTGAACCCTAACAATACATTGTACTCGCCTGGAGGATCTTCTTCAGGATCTGCTGCTGCTGTATCTTTAGGATTATGCAACATTGCTTTGGGAACTCAAACAATTGGATCTATCATTCGTCCAGCTGCTTATTGTGGATGTGTAGGTTTTAAACCTACTGCTCACCGTATACCACCTGATGGCATTGTTAATTTCTCTCCTACAATGGACACTCTTGGTTTCTTTGCTTCTAATGTATCTACAGCAATTCAATTTGCTCAAGTTGTTGTGCCTGATTGGAAGAATGAAGTCCAACCTAAAAAAGACATAGTTTGTTGTAAGTACTATGACTCAATGCGACTGAGTGTTCTTATATTGTTATAGGTGTACCTACAGGTCCTTACCTTGATAATACTGATGAAGATGCACTTGTTGTTTTTAACAAAGTGGTTGATGGGTTGATTTCTTCTGGTGAGCTCACAGCACATAAACAAGACCCATTTATTGATGACAACGGAAAATCAATTTTTGATGAAATGGTTAAGCATCACAAGACGATTATTAATGGTGAAGCAGCACAGGTGAAAATTCAACATTGCACAGTTTCTCACTCTAATATTTAGCAACATGATGAATGGTTTAGGAAGCATGAAGAATTGTACAGTCCAGATCTACAAAAAGCACTAAAAGAAGGTCAAAAAATCTCACAAGAACAGATTGAATCATCATTGGTTTTTAGAAATGAAATGCAATCAAAGATTTCAAAAGAGATGACAAAAGACGGCATAGACGTTTGGATATGTCCTTCAGCTCCTGGACTTGCTCCTCTTTTTAGTGCCCAAACTACAGGTAACCCATGTTGTTAACCTTTTCCACACAAGTGCCAATGCATTAGCATGCCCACCTGTTCAAGTATCCGACTGTGACATAATTGTTAACGTTGATTAGGTAATTCTATAATGAATTTGCCATGGACACATTTAGGATTTCCTGCTATCTCTATACCTTGTGGTTTAGATAAAAACACACGCCTTTCATATGGTCTACAGATAATAGGAAATACTGGCTGCGATGAAGAGTTGTTACAGTTTGCTTCCCGTATTGAAGATACGCTCAAACACTTAATGTAAAATGCTGATCCACGTGCGATGTGTATATCTCAAACGCGCTGAATGGTTGCCCAGCATTAGTTCAATAACAACAAGTTGTCCTTTGCATTATTTTAATTGCATTCAATTGTCGAAAGTTTGGATGGCTTTAAGGCCGACTAAAAATATGCAGTTAAGCCAGTGCCTACGCTTCTCAACCCAAATTCACCTCAAGCTGTCTTTACTGTCTAAATTATAGATTACTGCGCCCTTTATTTTATCGTAAGCTTACATAATGTTTACGGTACGCAAAAATTAGTGTATTATTGCTCATGGTACGTGTTAGAGAGCATTCAGAAGTGTGCGCGAAGGTCTAGTAAATGCATACAATGGTACGTAAACAACACGCTTACATCCGTGTATTCTCCTTTCCTACGCCTACAAACGCGTCTGCAGAAGCCAAACCCAAGTTTGATGAAGATGTAAGACGGTTGCGAGCAGGCGAGCTGCCAAACGATACCACAAGCGTTAAAATACAAGAACAACCAGTACATGATGTTAAGCCTCTAAGAGGACCTGATATGGATATTAAAACAGCAAGAGAAATACTTGGGTTAGAAAATGCCGAAATGACTAGTGAAAACCTTAAAAAGGTTCACCAATACAACGGACTATCTTTATTTGATTGCTGACTCTTGCTGTAGAAATACGAATACTTGATTACTGTTAATAACGTTGCAGGGTCAAGTTATCTTCAGCAAAAGGTTTCAAGAGCACGTGAGTGTCCTTTTGGCGGTTTGTTTTTGCGTTTTTTTGGATTAGGTGCAATTATGTTTGTACTAAATAATTTGTAGACTTGGTTTTAGATAAAGTGGTGAGAGAAATGGAGGAAGCTGACCTTCAAAAACGTTCAAAGGCAGTACAGAAAGATGTAACAGCAATACTTACAGATTATTTCGAAGATGAAAAGCAAACAAAAGGTATTGACTCATTGCAAAGTCATGATGGGCACCCAACAGAAAGCGTTGAACCACCACAAAGCGACAATAAAGAAGAACAACAAGATACGGAAAACTTTAAAGAGGTAGTAGAAGACGAGGAGCAAAACAAAAAGGATAAACAAGCGGGTACCTCCTGACCACGCAAAAAAAAAAAAACCTGAAGAAATTATCCTTGTCCTCCTTTGCCACAGTGACTTCAAAACAAATGAATAAATAAATTGTATTTTAATGACAACCGTAGAACAATCAACATAAAATAATGGTTGGATACTTTGTTTGACTAAAAGTTCCGTTCTCATTGCCAATTCTATTATCATTGTACTGTAATGGAGCTCATAGCTTCTAATGCAGAGTGTGTATTCGATTTAACGTCTTTTCGTTACAATTGTAGCGTTTACGAGTTTCTTGCAGGTATGCCTTTTCTACGTCGCTTTTTGGCCGTTTTTATCTATACAGTCGCGTCACAGACACTAAATACACGTCTAGAAATAACAGTTGAAGCACAATTTTCAAATAACGCTAACAGCATCGTAAGAGAGGCAACAGCCACTTTCCCATTGACACAAGGTACGTTGATCGCAAACAAACCATGTGAAATAACGAGAAAAAAAGGTGCAATTCTTTACTCTTATGAAATTGATCTCGATGGCTGTATGGTTCCTGCTATTGTCGTTCCTAAAGAAGATGCCAAAAAAGCTTTTGATATAGGCACGTGTTTTTTTTTTATAATCGAGTATTAGGAGCGGTTTCCTGCTGTTTTTTTCTAACGTTATTTTCATAGAAACTCATCGAAATACAAGACGTCAGTTGTCAACGCTTGAGTCTGTTCAAGGAAACTTATTCAAGATTAAACTTAATTGGACGAAACCTGGTACAATACGAACAGTAAGGCTTCATTGGATAGAAAAGCTTGTCAGGTTAGTACTGTCAACCATAATTCTCCGTACAAACAATATGCTAACAGTTTTGTTTAGAAAGGGAAACAATTACGTACTTGACTTGATAGGCAATGATAAAGGCAACTGTGAGATAGACGCAAAAGTGACGAAGTATCATCAAACTATGGATGATTTGGCATTGCCAATATTGATGACGGGAGACGATGATATGGTTTTTAACTTTGTACCACAGGTACACATACTAATACCCTTACGTTTCCAAGAAGACTATTAACCTGTGTTCGTACTTAGAATAATTCGTGGATTGGGATTCAAGAATCAACGTTCTGTTTAACAAAGAACGACATGTTGAACGTTCCTTTGTTTCGGTTAGCATTACCATCAATGACAACATCGATATCAGCACAGAGCGAGAATCTACAAGATAAAACAACTTACTTTTGTGCCTACAACACAATACCAACATCAAAATTTGAGATTCAAAAGAACGACAAGAAAGAGGGTAAGCCCTATATGTTTATCCTTGTTAATTATTTGTTGTTAGGATTTATTGGTATATCCTGGCCTATCGGTAAGTCATATAAACAGTATCAAGATGAAGATTTGAGAGTACTACGAACTGTTCTGCATTCAATAAGAGATCAAGCAAAAGGATTCGATTTATTCCTTTATCACGTGCAAGTTGGAGTAATTCAATCGTTTTCAGCTCATCGCATTAGTGGTATTATCTCGGTACTTACCCTTTTTATCTTATACACCTTTTAATTAACTGTTCAACTACAGGCGATAAAGAAAAGTCGATGTGATGGTGGTATTGATTTATCAAAGTTAGAGTTTCGAAAAGATCGTTGTGTTGGTTCTTTGAAGACACAGTACTCCTTTCATGTACTGTTTAGTGATGGTATATCTACTTTTGGTAATAAGAAAGCTATGTCTGAAGTGATTGAAGCACCAGTGCTTGTTATTACAAACAGGTCAACGAGCAACATTGTCACTTTGAAGAAGATTGCAACTAAAAGCAGAGGTTTCTTTCTTGATGCAACAAAACTAAGCTTTCAATCTGACTGTGCGTAATGAACTCCTTTTTCTTCAACATATTTTCGTGTCTTAACCTCTTTTTTATAGTGAGCACTACAATAAACCGATTAAATAGCGATCAAGAAATCTTATTGACAAGGATTGATCCTTCAACTTCAAACTCTACAATTAAACGTACGTTTGTTTGTTGTGAGCTTGTACGACCTCTATTGATTAACTTATAGTTTACCCTCAAAAAAGAGCTACAGTTTATCCTGAGATGTGGTACGTTGGAAAGATAAAGAATAAAATCAACAGCCAGACAGATAAGATGAATCTAGATGAAGAACAATCAGAACTTACAATACAACTACAGTTTGGTTCTAATGGAGAAAACCTACATAAATCAGAATTTGTGATTAACATTTCACGCTGCAAACAGCTGTTCGATTGCTTACAACGGTATTGGATGTATGAGCGCGTTCAAGATATCTTACAGCAACCAGACGTTGATTCAAGAAAGGTACACATAAGAGTTGCTTCGTGATTGAGACCTCGCTTACTTACTTTTTTTAAGGATACACTTGTTAGTATTGGTAAAGAGTTTGGTATTCTTTCTCCGTTTACATCATTCATTGTTATGAACTCTCTTGATTTATTCGTCAAGCATGATATAAGACCTCCTGAGAGTATGGCGGATATTAGAAAAAAGTATGATGATATTATAGAGTCGAAAAAGTTATCAGAGCAAGATGTACTTAGAAGGAAAATGGAACCACTTCAAGGCTTCTACCAAAGGTACTTTGTGTTTGCATGTTTCGGCTTTTTTTCTTACTTTTGTTCAGGTTGCAAGTACTTTCAACTTCCGGACCAAGGCAATCCACAACGCAAGAATTGACGTTTATGCCTTATGATGAATCTATCAAAGATACTTATAATAGAAGTTTCTTCAATGCACATGGTCAAAACTGGAAAAAGTCTAAAAAAAGGAAACAAACATTTGCTATTGAAGACCAACCACATAAGCAAAGACGCTTACTTAGACCTGATGAAGCAGTACCTTTCCAAAGTATTGGATCCAGATTAATGATGGCGATGGGATGGTCACCAGGAAAAGGCCTTGGAAAGAAAGAACAGGGTGTAACAAAACCATTAGAAGTTAAGCACAATCGAAACCTTGGACTTAGTGTTGTAAGAAATGATAAACCAGATGTTGACCCCGTCCCTATGGATATCGAAACAGGTTTATTTACAGAAAAGATACTTGTCAGTAAGAAGGCTAAAAGAGTAAACTACGTTGGATGTCTATTGGGACCAAGGTAAACTTAACAGCGTAATTTTTTATCCACTTTACTTAACACTTTTTAGAGGGTTTACCAAAAAACAAATAGAAGCAGAAACTGGCGCCAAGTTTATCATTAAGGGCACTAGTATGACTAAAGGTTATGGTGATACATGTGACGAAGCGTATGTCACTGTTACTGGAAAGAGCGAAAATGAGGTTAAAGCTGCTACTCTAAAAATAAAGCAAATATTAGAATCATGTGCTAATGAGGACGCTTCAATGAACCTTCACAAACGCCATCAATTAAGACAGCTTGCAGAAATAAATGGAACATTACGACTTGAAAAGCTTCCAGAGCCCAATCATGAGGACTTCGCGCCTTATATACCACCGCCTCTTATATTAACAAGAGAAGAAAGGAAGAAACTTAGAAAGAAATGCAGAATTGAACAAAGCAAGGAAAGTAGTGATAAAATGGAACCAAGAAAGCGCTGTCGTAGAGGAGGTCGTAGATCTAGAAAATTGAAAGAGCGATATTCAAAAACGGAACTAGTACGTTATAAAATAACTAGTAAAGCACTATCTTCTCAACAATTTAATTTCCACCTTTAGGAAGCGTTAAAAGGCCAAAGAATTCCTTTTGGGTTAATTGGTTCTACCAATATCACCACCAAAACCACAAATCAGCATGCCGAAGAAATTGTTGTCACTACTACCAGCCCGTGGGAACAAAAACATGCTGCTTTCGACACCAACACAAATTATTTACATCTTGAACCAAAACAAATAGACAAAATAATGTACGTACCAATACACCCACGTGATATAAAGAAACTGATATTTCTATTTTAGGAATACTCCACACCAAGGTAAAGACCACATTTCAATCAGTGCGTCAGAGTTACGTTTACCATCAAACATACTTGAACACTACATAAAGTACATCAGTGAAGATACAGGCGTTTGTATACTGTATGGGAGAGTTGAGTACAATACACTTGTAAGGTATATTTGTATACCCAAAATTGATGGCGAGAACCTCGTTATGCCGAGCAACGTAAGAACTGAGACTACTATGAGTTATTTTCTAATTATTTACTTTATTCTAGGTACCAAAAGAGATGGAGTTTATCGGCCTACTTACAAACGACATGTCTCTTGAAATTGATAGTATCAATAGCATTCTTAAACGTACGTTTGGTTACATCTCTACGTTTTTTTAACAGTACAAAAGGAATGGATGTTGAAAATGATATACCCCTTGTTGTTATAAATAACAGTGCTTACTCGCAATCCATCAAAACATACCTTTTACCAAAGGAGTACGTAATTTTGTTTTCAGAAACTATTTCTTTTTTTAACAAAACTTGTAGTGGTATTGTAGATGATTCATGGAGGGATTGTGTGAAAAGTGCGATGTCGCAGGTAGTCAATAATGAAAGGGGTTATTTCTTGTACCCTGCAATTACGAAATGGAACGTATATGGCGCTCAAGGTGAAGAAGAATATCGCATAGGTACTTTCTACACATTCTCTTTTTTTTCACACGTCATACTAGGTTTCCCAATGCCTGTTGTCAATTGTACCGCATGTGCGCCTTTGTCCAAAAATATGAATTTAATGACTAGGAGGTAAAGTTTAAACAAATTTATTGCATTTTATGACACTCTCTTTAGCTTCAAGTATTGTGTATCGTATCCAACAGCTTGTGGTGCAATTTGCTTTAACAAACAAACCCTCACTCCATATTATGACTATGTTAATGTACAAAACGAAGAAAAGTCCTTAGATCTATACTACGAAATCTCAAGGCCACTCAACACACCAGACAACGCTTTTTACTTAGTACGTACTACCTGATTAAACGTTTGACTTACTGTATTAGGACACGCTTACTTTACTTTCTCAACACCTTTCTCTTGATGAGCAAGTTTGCATCTTATCTAATGTCAGTGCTCAAATAGATAACGTATCCAACATTGAAGATCAAATTCAGATTGTTGCATGGAAGCTTGAAGAACTAGGACTTTTTGAAGAAGCTATAAAACAATACAAACGACTTAATATGAAAGACCCTTTGGTTGCATGGGGTTTACTTCATGTACTTCAATCGTCAGATGTTGATCATAGTTATGATATAGTAGCTCTATTGAAAGGTATTATTGAACAAAATCTAGATGAGAGATTCGCATACAAGGTACACACGTGTTAGCAACAATTATTTTAACCATGGTATGCCTTTAGATTGACGTTTTTTCAATACTGGAGCTTGCAAATATCTTATGGCACTTGAACACCATGAATGTTGATACAAGAGATTTATATCAATCTATTACTTGTACAAATCCTTTTTTAAGAGATTGTGTATGTTTCCCAATACAAGTAGACTTGAGGTACTCTATTACACTTTTGCAAAAAAAACTAATAATTTTTTAGGATATCTATCACGTGGAGTTCACCTGCTGACTTGGATTTGATTGTAACTGAACCAAATGGAGAAAAGTGTTACTCAATGCATAACCAAACATCTAGTGGTGGCCTTCTTGCTGGTACATCAAATTACAAGGGTCCTGAAGAGTATGTTATAGGCACAGCACAGAAGGGAATTTATGAGATTCATATTAAATGCGCAAGTGCTATTTCAAAATCGTCAATAGTAGCCTGTCTCAGAGTGTGGAACAAATATGGCTATGAAAATCAATCAACTTGGACACATGTTCTATGTGTTTCTTCCAAAACCAAAGATACTGTACATGTAGCAAACATATTAATTGATTAATTAGGCCATGACATTCATCAATTCAAGTACAAGGTTTTAACCTTTTTTAAAATAGAAACCCGTTTGCTTGTTGAGCATGACAATAATGCATTGATCTTTTTACAGCTAATAAATTATGTGGTTCAAAATGAAACCTTGCTGGGCAATCAGAAACTATTGGCAAAGAAAGTTTTTTTGATGGAATTTTTGGAAAACAAAAGGGGTTGTTCAATGATTATTGCAGGTAATATGAGGTTGTCTTTTAAAGTCCATAATGAAGTGGATTGGTTGCATTCTGTTTTATTAACAACAATAAGCATGTTTGGCCGAGTGGTTAAGGCGTACGGTTAAGGTCCGTATGGGATTCGTCCCGTGTTCAGGAATGGGTGCAAAATTACCCAAAACAAAAGCTGCATTAACATTTGAAGCAAAGGTAATTGGAACTTAACGTTGACAGTTCAAGCCACTGTCTTTTAAAACCTCTTAAATTGGCAATATGTTGGAGCTTCCAGCAATTTTGAAAGATAGAAGTAATAGTGGCAACAATAACTGGTGTTGTATAGCATGAAAGCCACTTACAAAGTGTTAAACCATAAAGGCAAACCCATTCAAGTTTCACTAGCAGCTATCTTTACTTGAATTTCACTTTAGTGGTTCATTAACATGTGTAATACTATCAATACTTCATTGGTAGAGAACAACAAACCACGATTGAGATTGCACTCCATGCACTGTTGAAAAGTAAGCATTGGCATTGTGCACATGTGACCTTGAATAAGTATAAATGCAGAAAAACCTTAATGGTTTTCACATGTTGCCATGCAGGTTCGACCCCTGTGTTTGGACACATGGCACTAGCCAGGTTCTCTTTGGGGTAATTGGAGTCCTGTGGTGCTAAAACATAGACTAATAAGATCAAAAATCAAAACCATACCTTAAACTGTCATGTGAAAATCAAATAGACGCTTGATGTTGATAGTCGCTAATATTCTGGCCACGAAAACTAGCCTATGTAATGCAAAAAGTAGTGCATGCTGCAGGACTTGAACCTGCGCGGGACGAATCCCATACGGACCTTAACCGTACGCCTTAACCACTCGGCCAAACATGCTTATTGTTGTTAATAAAACAGAATGCAACCAATCCGCTTCATTATGGACTTTAAAAGACAACCTCATATTACCTGCAATAATCATTGAACAACCCCTTTTGTTTTCCAAAAAATTCCATCAAAAAAACTTTCTACCTTTTTGTAAAATGTAACAGCAAGTTTTTGTTTGTTCAAAAAACAATTCTATGTACACTATTGTTTTATCGGATAAAAATATAATTTGATACCATGCTTTGCCTTCAGTGTCACAGCAAGTGAGTCGGTAATATCTTGACCAGGAACAAGCTTGATGCAGTTGTTACCATAAACTTGCAGATTAAATTGTACCTTGAAATCAAGCTTCTGTATTACTATTGAAAGCACAATCAATGCTTCTGTCATAGCCAAATGTTCACCAATACACTTTCGAGGACCTAAATAGGCATACTTTGTTTAGAAGAAAATTATGAATAAAACGACTTGCCTCCACCAAAAGGTATGTAACTATAAAAGTGTCGCTTCTTTCCATTTAAAAACCTCTCAGGATTAAATGTCTCAGGATCAGACCAGTGAAGTGGATGCCGATGCACAGCATATGGCGAAAACGTTAATATAGTGCCTAAGCGTAAATCAGTAACAATGCCTCGTGCTTGTTTCTTCTGATAGCAATAAAAGAGACAAACCTTTGCGTATCCTCAGTTTACCACACACAAAGTCTTCTGTACATACTCTACCCCCTTGGGAATCTGTTAGTATACTCTAATGGGAAAGATAAAGCGTACTTAATGGTGTGCTTGGTTTAAGACGCAATGTTTCCTTGATTATGGCTTTGAGATATAATAGATTCCTTATATTGGTATCACTTGGTTCGTTGCCTTCAAGCACTTGCTGAACCTCCTTGGAGAAGAAATCATTTGCTTTCCAAATAGTTTATTTTTCTTACCTCTTGTGCACGTGACAATACTTTAGGGTTGTTTGCGAGATAGTACAGTGCCCAAGTAAGCAGATTAGTTGTTGTGTCATGACCTCATAACCGAGTAAACAGTTTGAATACTTAGACAAAATACATACCAGCAAACAACATTGTAACAAGCTCGTCTCTTATTTGTGTGTCAGATATTGGTTGATTTTCTCTTTGTTGTAATACCACGTCAAGTATACTACCTTTATTATAAGATTTTGTCTTTATCAAGTCGTATATTGTGTCATCAATCAACTACAAAGAATATAAATAAATTCCCAAAAAAAACATCAATGGAGGTACCTTCATAGCACGTTCACATTTGCGGATCCACGGTGTCTTGTATATCTTCCAGTAAGGTAAAGTAGGCTTTAAGACAATATTTTGCTGCTGTTTTACAAGTATAAGGTCCCAAGCATTACTATACTCGGAGGTAGAAGCTGTTTGTGACTTAAAATCGAAACCCAAAGCAATAAGTCCAATTGTATCAAATGTTAGTTTCTGAAAATGGTGCTGAGCGTCAGCACCACTATCACCATTCTTTAACACGTTCTCAATGAATATTTTAGCTTTACTGATAATGGTCGGTACGAATCTTCTAACATTCTTTTGTGTAAACACTGGAGTCACTACAAAACGTCAACAAGCCAAAAAAAAATTACTTACTGAGCAATCTCATTTTTTTCCATTCTGGACCGTTATTGATAAGAACAAGCCCGCCATTCAATAAATCACCAAACAAATATTGCTAAATCATGTCATTTTACAGAAATTACAGGTAAACAACAAAGTGATAAAGGAGGAACAACAAAAACAATTTTTTTTTTGATTTAATTTTTTTTTCTTCATACCTCGAGCGGAGACCGATCAAAAGTTGCTAAATCGGTAGTCAACATTTTTTGGATTATCTCTGGGTCATTTATCTTGGTTACTTAGCGTCAGTAATCAAAAATCTGGTTATTTTTTTTCGTTTTAAATCTTGCTGTTTACCTTCAGCAAAGGCGATGAAAAGTACATGGAGCCACTGACAAAACCATACTTGACACACTACAACGAAAGTGTCATTAAATACTTCAGTCATTTCAGTTGCAGAAGAGTCCTCTTTTGCTTAAAACTCCACTGCTGGCGCTCTAATTGTTATAATAGTACTCTATGCGCGTAGTAGTAGTGTATAAAGCATAGAGTCATTCTCGTGAAACATTTCAAATTACCTCCTCATAGTATAATACATGAAGCTTATCTATCTGTGAGAAAGCCTTCCGCGTAAACCCGATAATTGGCGTCGGTAACGGCCCTAATTTTGATAATTAAGTATGAAACGCTCAAACACGCATAATTCTCTGTACCGTTTAATCCAGTTTGTTTTAACTGCCAATATTTGTACAGCCAATCTATCACTACAAATGCCAAAAAAGCAAGCGCAACAGCACTAAGTAACATCACAGCAACGCTACCAGGCCCCGCTTTCTGTCTTGCGAATTACTGAAACAAACTGACTTTTGTGGAACGAAAAGGCTAAAAGTTAAACCTGTTGAGCCTCAGGATAAATAAAGAACAACGCTTCATTCTTCGGTTCTGGTCTATATGTATTTACATTTTATTTGACACTTTTGGTCTCCCTGCCTTGCAACGATTGTGCTACTGTAGATTTTTAAGCTCTTTATCTACTATTGAAATCCTTTCTTCGTATGTTTTAGCATTACTTCCATCAACAGTAACAGCAAATTTGTAATAACGTAAAAGAGTAATTAAATCAGATCTAGATTTTTCTTTAACTTCTTCTGCCTCTGGAAGTACTTTCTGCAATGCTAGATAACATAAGGTTTTAGAAAAGGTGTCATTTATAAATGATAAATATGTTTACCTTCAAACCAAGCAGCATTAGGCTTTGTTGGAATATCAACAGCATTAAGATAAGTTGCAATGTTTGACTTGATTTTTTTGACATCTAAAGTTATTTTATTCGCTTTAGTACGGTGGAATATCCACTCAATCTCCTTAGTAGCCATATCATGTCTATCAAAACTAAAACCTAATAAATCCAATCAACAACACCCGAATAATAATAGAACATCTACGCCATAGCACAAGATACATGAGGCAATTTAAGAAAAGAGAACTTGACATATAAACGTTCGCAAATCATAGGTTATCCAAAACGTACTATGAAAAAAACAAGCACAAGCAGTCTCCCATTGTTCCTTGATATTACTATTAACAAGAGCTAAATAAATATAGTGGTAACATACCTGCTCAATAAAGTAATAGCCAAAATTCCGATAACATTTTGCTAGTTCAGGTAATGTATAACATAAAGACAGAATGATTCTCGTCGTTACCAACAAATGATCCCACTAGTACATAGAAAATTAACTAAAAATCAACAATATGAAAGAAACACGTGATGCAAACTGAAAAAAAACAAACAAAATTATTTGTACCATCTTCAACTTCTTATAAGCTTCGCACTGCTCAAATCTTGCATTAAGGAACATTGGATTAAACTTCAAAGCTTCTTGTATTACACTATCATAGTTAGCAATAATATTAAGATAAGAGAAGTCTTCTAAAACAAACATACAGTAACGCATCATTAAACTCTTCCTTGTCAATTAGAATATAAATTAAAACATTAAACTCTTTTGTAAATGTCGTCCCAGTTCGGAACTCAACTTTGACGTCCTTCATAACTAGTAGCAAGTAAATTTAAAATAATATATACTCACAAAAATACGTCATTCCCACGTGGGAGAACAAAAACATATTGCAAACACGTCACACGTACAAGGATTATGTCTAAGTATTTGAGTAGTGTAAAACTCACGCTCAAGCTCGTTTTGGAGTTCAGCGTAGATAACGCCCTCAGGCGCCTCTGCAACAGGTTCATATGTGCCCACTGGTTTAGGAAGCATTGTCTAGTAGATATAACGTCAAATGACGCTAAAATAATGAAGCTTACCCTCAATAGCTTGACAGCACGTGAGTAATACTTTTTCTTTGTATGTTGGATTGCTATCGTGTATTTTTCTTCTCTTGTATTTGCCTCGCTTCTTCAATGGTGAGAAGAAGTACTTTATCGAGATTTCAGCAACGTACCTTCCTTGCTCTGTGTCATCAGCTGAAGGCTTGTTTCCGCCTATAATTGAGTGTAAGGGTACAATAAATGCGTAGAAGATGTGTTTTACGTTGTTTTGCTCTCATTGCGGGAATACTAAAGCGAGTTCGTATTATTTCTAGTATTATATCGCCCAGTGGTTGTTCTTGAAGGTTGTTTTCCCATTGGGAAAGAATATACAAATTTTCTTCTATATTAGAACCAAGAGACGCTCCAACACTCGCAACCTGTACAAGATGTTATATTACATTCAATACTGACTTTTACCATTTCATTTACAAACTGACGCTGTTCCTCTGTTAAATTAGCGTTACGTGGCGTTGTAGTAGTCATTTTGGGAAGCAAAATAGGTAATTGTTTCAAGCTATTTACGAAGCAGCCAGGAATAGGCACTTCCTACTCTGTTGGTTACCACTAGCTCCAAAACTTACTTTAGTAGGTTCGGACTGACTTTTGAAACTGTTTTACTGATTTTCTGTTGTTCACCGAACAAAAAATTGCTTTTGGAATAAACGCCTCGTTACCATTGTTATATCATGTAATTACATTTTATTTCATTAATTTGGTGTTTTTGCACCCTGTGGCGATGTTCAAGGCAGCATGAATAATCGCTATCATAGTGTATTTGAGTGATTGGGAAAGTCATTTTTTTTTAGATTATAACTTCTTCATCTAGTTCTGCAGCTGCTTCACCTGGTTTAAATACTTCTAATGCATCCGATGGTATATGCAAGAAAGGTATAATGAGCCTCTAGATTAATGGGAGTGAGGAATAACTTGTCAAAGCACAAAAATGTTCATGCAACTTACTTGTTTATGTTTTTTGAACATTGCAGCTTTTGTCCATTTTAATTCGATGTAGTGACTCAATCTAATAAACTTACCACCCTGTTGAGAAAAGATATTAGCAAAACAGTCAGTATGAGCGCCAAACGCCACTACAAATCAAAGTCTTCGTCATTGAAAAAAATTCAGAAGAAAATGTCACGTGCCATACGAGACGTAATTGTCTGATGCGTATATCCTCTTGGTAGCCTCACATTGAAAGTTTTGGACCAACTAAAAGACGAAACAAAGTAAGGAAACAATGCACACAAGGTGATATAAACAAAAATTGCGTACACTTTGCCAGCAGGTGCGGGATTTGTAACATTTCTTTGAACCAATACATGTGTCTGTACACCAGGGTTGGTATGATGATCATCAGAGAATATATAACGTTCTTTAACAATTATCTTTAGTTTATGTAGGTTATGCTGAGAGCGATTTGTAATTTTCTACAGGAGTAGTAAGTAAGTACAGCTTTGCACAATTTTTTTTTTGGTAAAATATCTTGTTTGATAACGTACAAGACCGAGTTCAACGTGATGACCAACAGGCATTATCCATGTGTTTAGTTTTGCATTCAAAGACACGTGATGAGCAGTGACAGTTTTAGTTGTTCGTTCAGAATCCTGTGGATCAGTATTCTTTGGAGGTGGAGCAAGTATTTTAATAGGTGTACTGAAACAATATTGCGAGCCATCATCAAGTGCAGCATATAAAAGGTATCTAATATATCCATATGTAGAACTAGAGAAACTTGGCGGTATATTCTTTGGTAAATCTACAGAAAATTTCCACGTGTACTCTCCAGGTTGATAAGTCTAAAAAGTAAAAATGGTTAAGATTTAAGTACTTTTTTTGGTTTGGAATACCTTTGTCTTTTCTGCTTCTGGTTTTGTTAGTACTATCATTTTTGTGATAATATCACGCTTGGCTTTTAAGAGCTTTGTTGTGGATATAGCATCCGGCCCTTCTTTAGGCGCTGAAACGTATTCCTAAATGTATTGGAATAAAGAATATTTAGATACGACAATACCTGTCCATGGAATTTGGCAAATACTCCCTTCGTGAAAGACGCAGCCTCCGCAACACTAAAGTGGACAGTTCCCTTAATAGTAGACCCAGCAATAGCCACTGATGATGGCACTTTGATGGAGAGTCGAGGCAATAACCTTATGAAATCAGCACAACTCCACCAAACAATGGCTTACCTCACTCGCGTTTTTGCTTCCATTGGATCGGACACCTTTGCTAATACAGCTCCAGGAACCCAATCTGCTCTTATTTCAATACTTAACCCTTTAGGGCCCAATTCTAGCCATAGTGTCTTGGGGGTGTTGGGAAGTAACTTCTTCGGAGATACAGCAAGTGCACCAATACGAGTACCGTCGAGAATCTTTTTGAAGCAAGTTAGAAATATGAATTATAGTTCATCTATCAAGTCCCCACGTACTTCGGCTTCTAATTTGACTTTTTCAGTTTGCTTGTCATCTATACCAATAGCAAATTGTCTACTTATTAGTGGAGCCTCGCCTGAGAAGAACTCTGTTTCTTTCTTTCCAGCCCTTGGCTTGCCGTGAACTGATACCTTAATTTTATAAGCACGCGATATAACTTCGAAACAAGGAGCTCTTTCACTACGCCTTACCATTACACGCATCTTATCACTTTCCTTGAACCCTTTAGCCTGTATCAAGAACACATTGAGGACGCCTATGCCAATATTTGTCAAGGTCTACTTTGGGCCCGCTAAAAAAAGTACCTTGCAAAGAATCTTCAATGGATTCTTCTGAAGTTGTACTTTCATCTTCAGAGTTCGTTTCAGGGTCAGAAGCAGTAGATTTTGTTGATACAACCCTCTTAGACGCTATTTTCCTTATTTTACCTGATTTTTTTTCAATCCCGTCCTTGCCAAGAAAGAAGTCCCATTCTTCAGCTCGCGTCGGTTGATACGCCTAAACGAGAAAAAGTCACGTGATCACAAAAAAAAAAGATTCTTTCGAGTTGATTTTTTGACCAAAAGAAAAAAATGTGTTTACCTCAATTAGTAAACAAATTAATCAAGTTGGGATGCGTTTATAACACTAATACTTACCTCAGTAGGGACAAATGAGTCCATAAAAGGATTAAAATTTTGAACAGATCCTTCACTAGGTTGAGGTTCCGAAACATCAATAATACTTCCTCCTTTCTTAAAAGGCGGTTTAACAAAGTCAGTTTCGCCACCTTCTTCATTTGCTTCATCATCGTTCTCATCTTCGTCCTCTACATCTTGTGGTTTATCATAGACGTCTTCTCTACTCTTAGACACTCTTAAAGGAGCTGGTTTCTATAAAAATCATTAAAATCACGTTTCGTTATAATCCGATGCTTCTAAAGACTTATATAAAGCGTACAAATGCGATAAACATGAGAAACGTGGTGTTTGTTAAAATAAAAGTTTATAAAAGGTGTACCCCAAGTAATATCACCGGATTAGATCTCTTTAGAACTGTATCAGATGTTTGAGGTTCGTGGTAGTAGTCCGGAGATGAAACAACAGTGCCATCACCGTCTCTGTATATGTCGAATGCGTCAAAGCCTAGCTGGCCCACTTCTTCAAAGGGGTTATACTGTTTTGAAGCCATTAATAAACCGCCTTCTCAATAAACCGTTGAAGTAGTAACAACAAAAAACTAGCACATTTTCCGGGTGAAAAAACGTGATTGATTTTGTTGAATACTTTATAATCTTAACACCTAATATCTCGTGACATGATGTCTCCTACTTGTGAGAAGCGGAGTTTCTCAATGACGAAAAAAGCACAAAAGATTTTTTTGTACAAAGGTGCTTTATTTTTTTCAAACCTCTTCGAAATCTGAGAGGAATCGTTGAATTACGGGATACACAGAAGGAAACTCCGTGTCTCCCCTCTTATTAACAAGGCTCTTATAATCATCTAATGAATCTCTCATTGTTTTTATAAAATCAGATAGAGTATGTTGACGCAACCATGCACTGTATTCTTTGGTTTTAAGGCCGAGATGTTCATTGGGTAGTTTGAGATCCTTTAATAAAAAGTCAAAAAAAAACAAGTTGAGAAACAGCCATGACGCAGTTACATGGTGTTTAAATGCTTTACTACGTACAGAAGGTGCTAGTCTAACCAGGTGGTGTATTGCTAGTTGAGGTGGAAGACCTTTAATATGAATATCATTGATTGTAAGGTCAGTTACGTCCTTGAACAAAAGAGGTCGGAAAGCCCTTTGGTTTTATTAGTAAGATAAAAAGTTGGCTGATTCGTACCTAAGTGCTGTGTACGCTTCTCCTAGAGCCTTCAAGTTGACGCACAAAGGAGCTAACGAAAATTCGAGTTGCGCCATATCAGCTGCCATTTGAAGCTTACCATCCTCGCTTAGAGGCCGTACAAGACTGACTTGGAGAGTGTAGTAATCTACTATGCTATTGAATGTTAATCTCAAACTAAATAATCAAAGGTAAAATTAAGTACTTTTTTGTTGCTTCTGTAACATTTTGTTGAAGGATAGTAGAAGGTACAAACAGCGATAGAATATGTGCTTTAAAGTGTGACATTTGTAATTGAAGTGTTTTGATAAATCTAGAACAGTTCTGATTTGCACTACCACCACTAGAAAGAAATATATTAGCACAACATCATTGTACACAAAAAAAACAGTCAACTAACTCACGTGTTATTAAAGTTTGTAGTGTGGATTTGCTGGAGTGTACGGTGAGCCACTGTCTCAAAACGTCTTGTTATTGGTGAAAGGACAAGCTTGAGTAATTTTTGTAGTGTATCCAAGATGTTCTTGAACGGAGAATTGATATCTTGGTTAACAATAATCCGGATTGTGCTTTCTACACTATTTTCCAAAAGTTGTAGTGTATTAAAAATTGATGCATTGTGTTTTTGGGATGCTGTAGGTTTATCAACAACTTGTGAAGAATCAAAGTCTCGGATAATCTAACAGCAAAGACTGAGCACAAGGAAATAATAATAAAAAATTATCTTTGTTTTTTAAGCAGTCTTTTTAGTACCTCTTGTTCTGCCTTAACACAAACAAGGCCAAGTGCTTTTTTTATTATATTAGCGAGTCTTGGCAACAACCAAGACCGTGTGAGAAGATTTGTTTGAGTCTGTTCGAGTTCCTTCCTAAGTAAACAAAACGTTAGTACAACCAACTTGAATCACACAAAATAGTGTAGAAAGCACAATACAGTTCCATTTTCATACCTAAGAATCCAACTAAACGTCTTAATGGCTTCTTTAGTATTTTGAGCAGTATCAGAAAACAATATATCAATGCACTCTAAAGACATAAGGGCGAACAATAACAAAAAGAAAAAAAATGGAATAGTTTCGGATGTACGTACCTTGTAATCTAAGTAATACACGATTAAGGTATTCTTTCTCTAGGAAAGCAAAAGCACTTGTAATTTTATGACTTTGTTCCATCCTAAAACAAATATAAGATCCAACAGCGTTCGGATAAAATAATGTTTACCCAATCTGTTCTTTTGGTTGTTTGAGGTCTTGATGTGCTTGAAGCCTACTTACAAAGGCACTGACGTGTCTTAGAAGGCGTGGATACTCTGAAACGAATATATCGTGAGCAGTAGGAGACGCTAACATACAAATAAATACTTGTAATAAAAAAGAAATGACCAGTACATCTTGTGACACCTTTCATTCTCTGAGAGATGATTGTCGCCATTTTATGCATCTGTGCAGAACCATCAGCGTAATCTATAGTCTGGAATAAACTCTGATGACTCTTATGAGGGTTTGGAATCTAAATACACGGTCATCAAAAAAGTTGTACATATAGAAACTTACCTTTTTTAATACGCGCTCCAAGTGAACCAACTAGCAAACTCGTTAAGAGAAACCAACGTACATCATTATTTGTTACTTACCTGTACAGCTGCAGTGTGTAGTTCTTGAAATACCTTATCTACGCAATCCCATAGTCCTTTACGATCCCTATAAACCGAACTCAGATTTTGAGTCTCCAACAAAACAAACAAGTTTCAAAGAGTCCATACCTCAAACCACCAGTAAAACACGAGTGTACGTTTTGACGCAATTTGCTTATTATGTTATTAGTAACGGCTGTCACTTTTGGTTGTAGAATGTCCAAGTTGAAAAAAACCTTCAGATAGAAGCGTTAAAGGTGGTGCGTTACATCAAAACTCGATTTGTGTAAATTGTTTTTGATACGTACGCGTAGTGCTTGAGCGACTTGGGCTTGATTTTGTGTTTCCATGCCTTGTACAAGCTTGCTAGACGCTGTGCTTATGATTTGCTCCTTGGCAATCATGACACGTTCCACTTCCCTATCAATTATCGCGATACCCGCTAAATCGTCTTCTTTGCGTATAAACTCTTTGTAAAGTGTTAGTACAATCGTTTGCGTATTTTTTTAATTCTTCACAAACGTGTTATGTACCTAATTGCCTTAAGCAGTGCGCAGCGTTTACTGCATCGCCATTCTTGTGTTTGTTGAGCTCGTTGGCACTTGTAAGGAAACGAAGAATACGTTGTAACAATTGCGTTGCGGCTTGTATATTAGCGAGTTGTTCGCTACGCGACTGCGTTGGTGAGGTTAAGAAGAATTATAGGACCAACGTGCCTCAAGTAATAAAAAAGGTTCTGTTAGCTGCGCGCTAACCACGTCTATTCTATCCTCAAGCGATTTTACACCCTTTTTAACGACATCTAACAAACCAGCAACTTCACGTATTTGTTGAGCGTGTAAAATGAGGTCACCCTTATGATCAGACACTTCCTTGCGTATTTTAAGGTCAATTTGTTGTATCTGTTTTGCTAATTTGTCCACGTCGGTACTAGCAGGATCATTTAGCGCTTGAGCAGCGAACTTCTTGACATCATAGTCGTCTTCAAAAGCCATCCACTTGTCATATTTCTCAACATCACCTTTGACGTTGACAGGCTCCATGATGAATTTCACAAATGAGTATTTTTTTTTTTTTTTGGTTTACAACCAGTCTACACACGCAATAGAATCATATAAAAGCAGAGAGGGGCGTATGTGATGACGACATTGTCAAGAAACGTCTCGGCCGAAATATTTTTAGAGCAGTATGTTCTCGTTTCGTTAGTCAGTCGCCACTGTAATAAAAACATGGGTAATGGACTCACTAAAAAGGGTGCTTCTGGTCCGACACCTGTGGTGGACCTTACAAACGGGAAAAGCTTAGACAAACTAATCCAAGAGGCAAAGAAGAACGGCACTCTAAAAAATATAGAACGATTGGATTTATCACGTCAAGAGCTAAATGAGTTGCCTCCGCAAATAGGCAAACTAGTGAACCTGCAGATCCTCAACATCTACGACAATAACCTCAAAAGCCTTCCCCCAGAATTAGGTACGTCAAAATAGCGTCTTTGTGTTAAACCATGTTATTTTTTGCACCCTATTTTGCAATACAGCCTCGTAATAACAGCGAGGGTTAAATACTCCAAAATTTGCCGCCTTTTCACGAATTTGACCGCTACCGTGCTAATCGGTTGAAGATCGGCAAAGTACCGTTTTTTCACTTGCTAGTTAACGGAAATACACTTTTAAAAATAAATTTACGCTTACGAGCGTACAATCAACCAATTGTAAAAATCTAAATTTGTTTATGGCTTCCTTTTTGTGAAAGGCTCTGTTCTTTGTGACTGCTGGCCTTCACAATTTCACCTCAAAAGAATTGAACGCAAAAAAAAAGCCCCAAAAGCAACAGAAAAACAATACACGTTTTATCGATCTATCGATCGCTATAAGTATAATTTTCGCGCGCTAAACAATAACTTACAGGTAAATTGACTGGATTGCTCGCACTCGGTCTCAATGAAAACTCAATTGCGGAGTTACCTGCAGCTGTTGGGAAGCTAAAGTCATTGACACTGCTCGACTGCCGTTTTAACAAGTTGATGGAAGTGCCTAAAGAACTGGGGCAATTGACAAACCTACAAAAGCTGTTTTTACGCTTTAACAAAATTGGTGCGAACCCGAGAATTGCAAAAAAAACTCCTCAAAAAAACCTCTTAGCAATTCCTATTTCGGTTTTTTGGTTGTTTTGTTTTTGACCTCTTTTTATTGGTTTCTGTTTCTTACACCTTTTTAAGAGGAAGTTGATGACGTAATTGGAGAACTCTCATCTCTAGAGATTCTCTCAATGCGCAACAATAAAGTACGAAAAGTAACTGAGTACGTATTTTCCTAATAACTCACGTTATTTAAAACCCCGCGCCCTTGTTGGCTTTATTTTCGCTTGATTCGAAAAAGAGAAAAAAAAAACGCTTTGGACGCCGCAAAAAAATTCTTGAAAGCACTGAATCAGTTTACCTAACGTTTTAACTTAGCGCGCTGGGCAAATTATCTAAACTGTTGGTATTGGATTTTCAACATAATTCTATTGTTGATTTTCCTTCTGTTAAAACGCTTGTCAACCTCACAACTTTGGATCTACAGTATAATACTATGACAGAAATGCCTGATGGTGTCTGTTCTTTGGTCAATTTGAAACACCTTCATCTTAAGTTCAACCAAATTGCAGTTGTACCAAAGGATCTTGGAAACCTTACTTGCCTTGAGGAATTTGATATGGAGGGTAATCGCTTGACTGACTTACCAGACAGTCTCACTAAACTAAAAAATTTGAAAAAACTATACGTAAACCGTAACCACTTTAAGGTACGTTCTTCATAAATTTTACGATGGGATTTTTGTCAAGCAGAAACGAGTAGGGGTTTTTTTTAGAAAACTCGTGTATAATTTTTATTTATTTTTATGTTTGTTGTTTACGTATTGATTTGTTTTATTTAGACATTACCGTCGTGTATACCGTCCATAATGTCAATAGAAGAGCTTTTCTTACACGACAACCAAATTGCAGATTGTAGGTCTGTTGGCAAATTAACTAAATTGAGGTACGTCTTTAGGCGTCTAATATGTAGTGGTGGTTTTTATTTACAACTTTTAGGACGTTAAATTTGTCTGGTAATAGTATAACAGATATTCCTTCAGAAATAGCACAATTGAAATTATTACGTGACCTAGATATTGGATCAAATAGTCTATCGTCGCTAGAGCCTTTACATCCATTTGAGGTGCGCGTTAAAGTGATCTTTTTTAGTTTGTCCGTTTTCGCTGTATTCTTGATATTTTGTTTTCTAATGTTGTCTAGGATCTCGGTGCCTTACAAGTGCTTAATGCTAGCGGTAATTATTTGAAGCAAGTGCCAGGTACAGTGACCACAAAATTTTTCGATTTGTTTTTTTTCCTTTATAGCGCCAACAAACCCAAAATCGCTGTTTTACTTGAGTTTCTCGTGTTTACTAACTTTACAAGATTCTATTGGAAATCTACCGCACTTGGAAAAGTTGTTCTTGTCCGAGAATGAGCTTGAGAGATTAAACCCTGCTATTGGACGTCTTACAGCGCTTATGGAGCTTAACCTTGATGAAAATGTTCTTACAGAGTTACCACCAGAGATTGGGCAATTGTGCAGCTTAGAAGTGCTGAATTTCAACCAAAACGAACTTAACGACTTGCCTAACGAAATTTATTTGCTTCCTTTGAAGATGTTTGGTATTGATGACAATCCACTTGAAGGTATACCTTCGCATGTTACTGAGGCTGGATCGCAAGAAGTGTTTGATCTTTTGGGCCAACGCCTTCGAGATCAGCAAGAACAGAACAGGAAAAAGAAGAAAAAGAACTAAAGATATTGTTTATATCTCTTTATTAAAAAAAAGTCAGTCAATGTCAATACAAGAAACAAAAGAAAAAAAAATGCAAAAAAATCGACAAAAAAAAAACCAATTAACAATTCAAACACTTGGAGGATGGAGACTGCTTTTTTTTTTTCTTACTTACTTCAAAAAAACAACCCCTGTGCTAATTTATGTCGCACTTTTTACGACTCTGTGTAAAATAGATGTCTATAAGATTGTCAGTGTATCTGGTTTTTTGTATCATGTATGATGACACTACAAAAAAAAATTTGTCACCAACGCGTTAAATAAAAAAACACGTGTTTATTAATATGTATTTTTGTTCTCGAACAACATTTGAAAGCTTATTTTTTTTTAGTCAAAGTTGGTGTATCACTGCTTTTTTTTTAATTTGTTTGCGACGTTGGACTTTTTGGTCATGGTGCTTGGATTGTAGGAAGGTATTATGGCATTTGGCCGTCAAGTATGGATTATTACAGTGTTATGTATTGTGACTACTGTGATACTTTGTGTTGGTTATCTTTCACGTGATAAAAGGCGTATGTATGGTTAAAAAAAAATAATATTGTTTATTCACGTTGTTGAAGCTGTCGTCTTGGCTGCAGCTAGTGGTGACTATATTGAGCGTAGACTACTTGTTGGCATTAAGAGTAATGTTGGTAGTGAGATTTATCTCGTAAACATAGCTTAAATACGACGTAGGCAATATAGAACGGCGTAAAAACGTTCGTAACACGTGGGTAAACTTGGTACAAAAGTCTTCTAATTTTCCAGAAGTGAAGTAGTACGCGTTCATCTCGTGTTCAATCGTGCTGACTGGCACATGAAGCTTTTTTATACTCGGCAACACTCCTCAGCATACGGATAATGAAACGGATATTATTACAGTTGATATAGAAGACAACACTCATGCCAACGGACACAAAGTGTTAAAGTTCTTGCAAGTGAGTATTATAGAAATATTTTGACTGTCCTTTGTTTTACAACATTGACTTAGCATGTATACGAGACCTTTGACTTCACACATGTTCTAATATGCGATGACGATTCATTTATCAGAATAGATAGATATCAGGATGAGCTTGAATTCTTTGGAGGTGCATTGATTTAATTCAGTAAAATGCTTCACATTCTTTTGGAATAATATTTAACACAATTATTAGACAACAGATTATATGCTGGTAGGCTTGGAAGTGAGTTACTGTGTTTAAAAATATTTGATACCGTGTTATTGACATATGAATGGTGTAGTATACAAAGGTGACCAAGGGTACTTGATACCAGATGAGCCTGAACAGATTCCTGTCAATTTTTTAAGTGGAACAAGTTATTTGATGTCTCGTGATGTTGTTGCTTATCTTGCAAAGCGGTAATATATGCAATGCTTGAAAATCACTTATTTACCCTGTTTAGATACGCATCTAAAGTACCAGGAACAATACTAAGGTATGACATTGTCAAATTTTCTTTCGAAGTAAAAAACTAAACAATCTCGTAAGATCTGATGATCTCTGTATTGGATGGTGGCTGAGAGACGTTGGTACGAGTACATCCGTATTTTGATATCCACAATGTGAATGTAACTTATATAGGTATTGTTCCTACCAATCTCATACATCGTGTTTGTCACAGAGGTGAATTTATGAGCTGTTTCTGATTTTTGATCAGGATGGTTTTTAACTTTATTTGTAGAGTGCGCTGAGAACTTTTTGTCGTTACACCCAGTGCGGACAACAAAGAAGTTTCAAACAATTTATAAACGTGTTGTCAATAAGGACTGGCCCTTTTGTAATAAAGATGTGACACCAGACTATGAGGAAGAAAAGTGGTGAAAAAGAGAAAGACGTTAATGTGACATTTAACATCCTGCCAACTCAAATTGTTTGAGGGATAAGATATGGCATTAAAATACTCAAGCCATGCCTCTTTGAAAACACGAACATATGTACTAGTAAATAATAACAACGTGGTATAGATAAAGGCATTTCATTTTACGCAAACTGATAAAGATTTATAAAACCTTTTTTTTTTATTATGTAACGCTCCGTATCGATGAAAGTGTGGCAGTGTCGTAAGTTGTAGTTCATGGAATAGTAAGAGAGCACAAATCATTTGCAATCAAGTGTGGAAGGATATGCACAAAGCTGAAATAGCGGTAGGGCTAACTAGTAAGCTAACAGGTGCGAGCTTGATGCATATCTTCCACCGTTGGCGGCATTCAACCTGATACCATCATGCCATCCAACGGCGCGAACAAACAAACCAAGCGACGCAATGGAAGTCTTTGAACCCATTCGGAAGCCCAAATATGTAGAATTTTGTCAAAAAAAAGTCAAAAAATCACGTGATTAATTCGTTGAAGAACCAAAACTGTTTTTTTAACCAGTTTAGCCTGGCAAATCCCAAAGACCACAAAACTAGTCGTGTAAACTTACAACATAACACGCAACAACTCTCGAAACAAATGACTAGACTATTCGACTTTTTCGACATTTTAGTATAACCCGTTCTCGTTGCACAATTACCCGTGCCTTAATCGGACCAAAACAAAACAATGTCACTCACGAAAGTCGTTTGGGGCGGCCAAATAACGAAAACGATCCAAGATTTGCCAGAAGTATGCGTTGAGACTAACTATGTTTCTTTTTATTTTACAACTAGGACATTTTGGTTGTAATAAGCGAAATATTGCCTATTAGGTCAGTTGTTTCATTTCTATGTACTTGTTCAGCTTATTCCCAAGTACCACAAACCGTAACACTACTAACGCATTAAACGGTCTTTAGATAGCAAAACGAGAATGGTTATGGCAAATACTTACTAAACGCGATTATAAACACGTTTTGCCGTTCTTTTCTTCGAGACTCACTTGGAGAGCGTTATACGTCACTCTACGTACGTTGTCAGTACATTTTTGTAACCCAATACTAACACGGTTTGTCAGGCAGGCTGTTTCCTTCCTCCATAAGTACAGTTTCCAATTTTGTTATGGATTTGAACGACAAGTACAGAATGCCAATAAAGTATTTCGACGGTAGTGATAAAATACATTTGGGTATTGTACTTGATGAAGGGCACCCAGGTTTTACTTTTGGTGCGTTGAACAAGAGCATATTTGTACGTACAAAAAGAGGATAGAACGTTTCTTCTTTCTACTTGTTTTTTCTTGTTGCAATACTTGCTTTTTCTTGTTGTTTACTTTATGATTAGACAATACAGTCCAACCGACATTGGCCATTTCATAATGGATCATTGGGTTTAAAAGTGGGTTATTTTGAAATAGAGGTCGGCATCAACGTGACTGATGATTCCAGGCCAAGGTTATAATTTATAACAATATATTTTCCTTTTATAATTACTAACTCTTTTTTTTCTTATTCAGTTGCAATGCTATTGGTCTAGCACCGCGTCTACACGAGCTTAGAAAGTGTGTTGGTTGGGAAAAGGATGGTATAGGATTCCATAGCGATGATTCGTGCACGTTATATGGTGATTTTTTTCCCTCTTTTTTGATAAGCAGCAGGTAAGTTCGTTTGTGACGCAGAACATGATTTCAGAGATATGGAAAGTATAAAACGGCTTCCGCCTGGCACAATAATGGGTAAAAATTATAGTGCTGTAACTCGTTAACATTGATTGACATGCTGAAGGTGTGGGATTGTTGCGAAACGGTGTTGTTTTCTTCACAATTAATGGCGTCTTATGGGAGATTGGAGCCTATAAGTATTCTCAATATTTATTAAAAAACCTAGTACCTACAATATCACTTGTTGGTGAAGTAGAAATGAAGGTGAACTTTGGATCAGTGCGTATATTGAAGAACATATTCGGATTTTTTTCTTACTGTATATTGCTAGGTACCTTTTGCGTTTGACGTTGGGACTTTTCTTAAAACACATGAATGGGTTATAGAAAAACTAGGGCAACTCGAAGATAATTGTATCAACTGTATAAAAGCTTTCAAATACGATTTATCAAAACCTTTAAACTTGATAGATGAGCTAATAAATACTTAATTATTTTCACATCACTGTGCTGGTGGCTATGTTGATTTTCTTCACTAATGTATTTCTTATTGTCTTCATGTGGATCTGGGTTAAGTGTTGACACTTAGCAGAAGCTCATAAAAGAATAACACGTGCTAAAAAGGGAGAAAAGAGTTTATAATAAAGAAGCGTAAATTCTGATCAATTCCTGACATAAAAGGCATAACTTGTTTGGTATTAGGTTGTTTACAAAATAAAGGAGCAAGGAGTGGCAATAAAGAAGTTGATGATTAATCGAGATAAACTGTGGCTTTTGTTTCTGTTCACTGCTTTGTAGAAATTTCACACTTTTTCAAACTCCCAAAACCAATCACAACAACACCAGAGACCCTTTCATGTCGGAACCTTCCGCTAAAGTATTAGTACTGTTCTACTCGACGTATGGACATGGTATGATGATGTATTATTACAATGTGTTAACGGTAATCAGTGTTTCAGATGGCCAAAGCCGTTGCGGAAGGTGTAAACAGCACAGGAGCGCAAGCAGTTCTAAAACGCGTTGCGGAGACTCTACCTGAAGGTAATTACAACAATTTTGTTTGAAAATTCTGACTTTAACGAGAAAACGTACACGTGATAAAAGTAACGCGAAACGCCGTTTTAAAACAAAAAAAGACTCGAACTTTGTTTTTAGTACTATCTTGATTAAAATTATTTTTAACGGTCTGGTGGTAATGTCAATAGAGTGTAGTGATTATCATTCGTATCTATACATCGCAAGATGCTACACTAGACAATTTTTTGGTGAACTAATCACGAGTTCTTTTAGTTTTTTTAATTTGAGTCATTTTGATCAAAAAAGGGTTGGACATGTTTCTTACCTTTATGATAGATGCTCTGAAGGCCATGGGCGCTTTTGAGGCACAAAAACAGTTTGAGGATGTGCGTCAAAAACTTTATTTGTTCATTCTTGTTAATTTGAGCATAGGTGCCTATTGCGGATCCCAAAGAGTTAGCTGATTACGATGCTATTTTATTTGGTATGTCAACACGTTTTGGTTTGCTACCTACCCAAGTACGTCATTTTATTCGCCAACGATTACTTATTGCTATAGATGAAAGCCTTGATGGATCGCACGGGTGGTCTATGGATGAAAGTACGGCTATTGTGATTGATTAATTAAAAGTTATTGATGTTGATTTTTTATTCTAGGGAGCGCTTGTTGGGAAAATCGCTGGTGTCTTTGTTTCGACTGCTACACAGCATGGAGGACAAGAAACATCTATTCTTAGTATGCACGCTAGTCTCTTACATCATGGTACACCCCGACAGTCGTTTTTTTTGAAGATTCACACATTTTTTTGTTTAGGTTTTATTCTCGCTGGTTTGCCTTATTCTTTCGGCGCACAGAGATCAGTTGATGCCATAGGTTAGTATGGATACATTTAGTGCGTATTTAATTAGGCTTTTTAGTTGGTTGTTCGCCATACGGCGCGTCGACAATTGCTGCTCCGGATGGATCTCGTATGCCTTCTAAAGTAGAGTTGGATGGTGGTAGATACCAAGGAGCGTATGTAGCCAATATTGCATCGGTTATTAAAGGCACGTGATAGATTTTTTAAAACCGCGAATTCGTGTGATTAGAACTGAGCGAAGGATGTTATTTTATTGCTAGATGTTATTAACATTATGTTGTAGCTGGTGGAGGATTGAAGTTGCCGTCTGTAGAAGCGGAGAAAAAGGCAGCTGATGGAAAGAAGGAAGACGTAAAGGATGAAGAGGGTGAAAAAGCTGAAGACGTGGAAGAGAAAGGTGATAAAGCTGAAGGCAAGAAAGAAGTAGAAGACGACGATGCTGAAGAAGATGTTGAAGATAAAAAAGCCGACAAAGAAGAAAAAATGGATAAGAAAGAGGGCAAGAAAGAGGTAGAAGACGATGGCGACGAAGATGCCGGCGATGCTGAAGCTAAGAAAGAAAACGGAGACGATAAAGCATCCGGTGACGATAAAGCATCTGGTGATGACAAAGAAGATGATGATGAAAGCGAAAAAGAAGATAAAGACGATGAGGAGGATGCAAAAAAAGGAAAAAAGTCGAAGAAAGATAAGAAAACAGCAAAAGAAGAAAAGGAAGCAGCCAAGGCAGCCAAGAAAGCAAGTAAAGGAACAAAGATTAAAGGAGGAAAGAAAGGTAGCGAAGAAGATGATAAGAAAGAAGATAAGAAAGAGGATAAGAAAGAAGATAAGAAGTCAAATCTTAAGAAAAGTAAATCAAGTCTGAGGAAGAGTAAATCAGTTAAATCTCCAAAGAAGGATCCAAAATCAAAGCTACGTAACTCCAGAAGGCTATCAAAGAAGCTTGGTAAGGAAAAGAAGGAGAGTGCTGATGCTAAGAAGCGTAAAAAGTCTAAGCCACCAAAGAAAAACTGATAATCATCTGAATAATCTCAGTGGAGCTTAAACATGTGACTCTTTCAATAAATATTTAACTTGATAAAAAAACCTTCGGAATTTCAGTTTTCTCTTGTAAACGTCGTTCACTTTACACCTACCCGTGTTCCACTATAACACGTTGTGGGAGTACGGGTGTTAACTATATTGTCTTCGGCGTACTGTATGAATGCTGTAGCTTAATCACACTGACAAAGCTTACCTATCTCTAAGAGACTTTTTGGTTTGGTCGTTTGAAAAAATGTTATTGTATTCATCGTGCAAGCTTGTTGATATTCGTTTTTTGTTTGCTCCCACAATTGTTTTAGTTTATGCACAACTTAAGGGGGCACACTGAGATGTGTAGAAATTGTTCAAATCGGCTCAAATTTTCGGGCCTATATCTTTGACATGAGGGCTTTTGAAAAACCCAACTTTTAGCGTGTGCCTTTTTGTGACGTTTTTTTGTTGCAACAGTTTTTTTTTTTCAAAAAACGACTGCATTTTTTCAATCTTTCTGTTTAAAAGCACATTTATTCAAAACTACGTTACCCATAGCATCTACACACGCAGTACATGCTATGGGTACACTTTCAAAAAGAAGTCTCAATTTGAAAGCAAAAAAAAATAACGAATTTGCTCTACACCACCTAAAATGCGTCTCCAAGTGGGGAAAAAGCGGATGAATAGCTTTAAAAGTTGTTTCAAATCTGTGTAATTAAGGTCAAAACGTTGAGAAAAAAAATGACATTTCGGGCTTTGAACTCAAGTAATCAATCTACACAGTTCGCTATCGTATTTTTTCAGCGTTTTACGCGATTCTAGATGGGTTTAAAGCCTGAAGATGCCTGTAGGGCTAAGGTCATTCCATTCTCAGCGTGCCCCCTTACTTAATACACCTACCACCCCATTAGTAAAACTTAATAAAAAAATGTACTACAATAAGTTAAGTACCATTACTTACACACATAATAACACTAATAGCAGAAAACTAAAAATAGAAATAAAAACCAGCTTGTTTATTTAAGTGAGAATACAATCACGCATTTGTACTTTAATACCAGCAATAATACAAGAATGTCCACGGCATTGGCCATTTCTCTTACACCATCTTCTTGAACAGTTAACTTTACCAGGCTCCAAGACAATAAAACTGTAATGTATATTAAAGAACCAGTTTTGTGTAGTCACAAGGTGGAAATCTTTGATACCAGCTCAAAGATTTGGAGAAAACTCAAGTTATTTGCTAACTCGCATGGGCTTCGCTGAGCCATTAAAGCAACTGGTAAACTATTAATCTTATTGTTCAATAACCTTGCGATAGTCATCTTAACATAAAACGCCTCAATAAGAGTTAGTGATTATTGACCTACAACACGTTGTAAATAGATGAAGGTACACGTTGTAATTTGTTTTAACTTCACAATTCTAACTCCAAAACAAGCAACAAATACAATCTGTCATTTGTGGTAAGTAACGGAACTTAGGATTTTTTTGCAGGTGTGAGAATAAACGAAAAAGTACCTTGCATCACCATTTGCATCAAATTAATTGAGTTCAACGTTGTCCAAAGCCATCCATTATCGGCAGAAATATCAACCATGGCTTGTAGGATACGTACAGATTGATCAAGTACTGACTTTGTATCAGTGTAGTAATCAGAGATTGGTAACTGTTCGCTTGCAAAATGTGCTTGGAGCAGCAAAGCAGCTTTAGTATGAGGGCTTTCAAGAGTAAGCATATCAACATCCCAAGGAACTGCATTAGCTAGAATCTCATTGAGCTTCTCTTCATTATGACGAACAGGAAGTTCAGCATATTCTGGAGCATCTGAAAGCGTCCTCAATAGATCCTAGTAGTAGCGTTCAATTAGTCGTTTTTTTTTCTGATTTGTTTTTTTTTGTCTTTTTCGTACCTCTACAGTAGAGTCTTCATCAATCTCGTTATCGAATAACTGTACAGTGGTATATTGTAGATAATAATAAGCAGCAATTCGGCCAATTGTAGTGGGCTCAACATCAAAATCATTTTCTATTTCAATACATCCTGCCATCTCCAAGTCTTGGAAAGTATCATCGATTAGGTCGGATAAGAATTGATTAATAGCTTCTAATTTGACATCTTCAAGTTCATAGTATGTAGGATTCTTTAATAGACGTCTGAAAAAGAACGTCCATGTAGCATAATCTATACCATCTTGTTTACTCTTGATTGTACCAGATACAACCTCAGCATTAACGTGATCATGTAAGCATTCACGTAAGCTTGATTCAACAGGGAAAGGTTCATAGAGGAACTTTTTGTAAAAGCTCTTCTTCTCGTCTTGTACCATAATCACGGCGAGACCTAAAAATTGGATTAAAGTTTAACCTTTGTTGACTTTGAACGCCTTTTTGTTGGTGTTTGGGGTTGTAGAGAACCACATTTATTACTTTTATAGAAGGTACCTTGGTGATCGAATTGAGGACGACCTGCACGACCCATCATTTGAAGAATATCAGTGATAGGCATATCAGTATATCTCTTCATCTTTGGATCAAAAAATTCTGTTCCTTTGATGATAACAAGATGCGCAGGTAGATTCACACCCCAAGCAAGAGTCGATGTAGATACAAGAAGTTGTATCCATCCTTTAGCAAAAGCGTCTTCAACATGACTCTAAAAGACGAAGAAAGTAAGCAACCAAACACAAGCTATTGAACAAAAAAAAGAAAAAAACAAAACTCGTACTCTGTCTCCTTTATCAAGACCGGCGTGATGGAGTCCGATACCGAACGACAATGAATGTCTTAAGCTCGAGTCTTTGATTTTATCCAACATGAGCTCAAAGTATGGCACTTCGTCATCTTCAACGTGAAGGAACTGTCGAGGCATTTCGTCAGCGGCTGCAAGACTAATAATATCAACAGCTGTCAAACGTGTTTGCCTTCTTGAAGAAACGAATATGAGGACTGGTTTTCTTGCACTCATTGTTCTAATCGCAGCATATGCAGGTTTGTTCATCGTAGCCATTCTCGGGCAATAGAATTTGCCAGCGTAGCCTTGGATGTGTACTTCAAGTGGTACAGGACGGACAGATGGTCTGAAGTTGAATAAACCGACTGTGTAGTCAATGCCAAGCCAGTCTGCAAGATCTACAGCGTTCGCTAGAGCTGTTGATAGACCAACAATACGTATAGGTGTATTTGTTTGAGAAGAAATGTATCTCATACGAGAAACAATCTAATTAGAGTAAATACAACAATCACGTGCTTGGAAAAAAAAAAAAGAGTTTTTTGCTTAGCGTACAACTTCAAGAATAGGTCCTCTGTCTTCTCCAAGGAGATGTATCTCATCAATAACTAGTAAAGCGACGTCTTTAACATAACTAGAATACAATTCAATATTTTACTTGAGCAATTTGTAGTACTGGGTTGTACCTTCTGTTTTGCCAACTACGTGAGATACCATCCCATTTTTCAGGTGTTGTAATTACAATATCAGCAGCCTTTAAAGCGCGAATATCAGGCGTGTAATCTCCAGTCAGCTCGAGAGTACTCTTGCCGATCTTGGTAAACTTTTTCCACTCTTTAACACGCTCTCTGACAATAGCCTTCATAGGAGCAATGTATATTACCTTCACAAACAAAGTAAGTAACAACAGAAACAACCAAAGTCTTGACTCACTTTCTTGCCTGGCTGGTCTCGGAATAATCTTAGCATAGCAATTTCTGCTACAATAGTCTTTCCTGAACCAGTAGGGGCTCCCATTAGAACATTTTCTGATGTATGATACAAAGTGTGGAATGTCTAAGCAAAAATAAGCTCACTTTGTTAACGCAAGCTAGAAGTGCTGAGGAGAGTATTTTCCTCTGCTGGTTTACTGTGCGACGTGCCTGTGTTTGGATAGGATTAAAGTGTGAGAAAGGGTAGATGGCTTCAAACTTTGGGTTATGCAACGACTTGATTGGTAGAGGTTGCAAGTTGAGAAGAGGTGTATGAGGTGGATATTTTTCAGGTAAGATGAGATGTTGAAATGACAAAGGAATCATCTCTTCACAACCAAGCCAACGATCAGAAATAGCGTGGATATAATAATTAGAAGGCATAGGATCAGTGAATATTGGAATAACAAATGTAAGTTTCTGAGGTTCATTAACTTGTTTCTGATGAAGCAAAAAGTATTCGCTGTGGTATATATGTTCGTTATCAGCATCCTCTACCCAAATCCAGAATGGTTGTCCAGTACCTTTAAAACAGAAGTCAGTACAAAAGACACGATTACAATGAGGCTATAATATGAAGGCTTACCGTGAACGCGTTCATCCCACTCAAATAGAGCCTCAATAGTAAGTTGTACACGTAATACAGTACGTGTAATAGGTTGTACAGTAGCTGTCAATTCCAATGTTGGAAACTTACGTACAGCACTAACAACACGTTGACCAGATGTTTTATTATGGTGGATAAGAGCGCTTATATCTGAAGCTGTCATATCACGTAACTTATCTAAACCCACCTTAAAGAAAAAGTCAGAAAAAAATAGGATTATGTAAGTTTACCTTTTTCTCTTCTAGTCGCTTAAGAACTGCTTCCGGAAGTGAATGCATTTGCCTTAGTGGATGATGGTATGTCCATAGTTGATGATCAACCATTTTACAGAAATTAAGAAGCTTAGAGCCAAGGATAGTAAAATTTTGCTTAATAGCAATCTCGAACATTGCTCTGAATATCCTACCAGCATTTTGTGCAACGTAGTTACAATCAGAAACCAGGGAGAATGTTTTAATAGACCACCGAGAAATAAACGCCTGAATAAGAACGTCTAAAACATCATTAGAGTCGAGCATGTAGCGTGGGAAAGTAGGTAGGTACTTGTTTTGCCAGTTTTATCTTCAGAGCCTCCTTTTACACTTAAAGGACAACAATAAGGTGAATCAGCTTCTATCATTTCATCAAGCTCTTTCAGTTCGTCATCTCTCAGATTTACATTATCAAACTCTGAGCACTAAAGAAGAAAGCTTGTTAGTTTTTGGAGAAGGTAAAGGAGGGTTATAATGCGTACTCTTGATACTGCTGTGATGACATCAACATCTGACATTGTACCCTTTATTGATTCATTAAACATTCTCATTGTTTCATGCTTAATGTAGTAATGAGAGGCAATACGACCCAAATCAGTGGAGTAAAGATTTCCTGATTTTTCATCAAATCGAATCATTTTGCATTCATCCAGAGTCTTACAGGCTCTGACAACGTCCTCTGATCTTCTGTTTATTAAAGCAGGATCATTCGTCTACATAAAATACTTAGCCACAACACACAAAAGGCAACAGCTGAGCTAGAAAAGAAATAAAAGGGTTGATGTGACTTACCTTTTCATTGAATGAGATACCATACGCAAGCGCATTCTTCTTCATCCGTGTGTACAAGTAAGTGTATGATAACCACTGTACTGCTTCACGAACGCTCGATACTGTACCCAAAACAATCTCTGCATTGAGTTGATCTTCAACACGTTTGATAAATTGACTTTCAATCGGTAACTGGTGATTAAGAAGTCTTAGATAATGTTTGAGCTTATCATGTTCTGTTATAATAACAGCGTCACCAGACGTATCATACTGTGGACGACCAGCACGACCAAAAATCTGCATGACATCAAGCATACCAAGGTCTACAAACTGACCAGCCTCAGAGTTATACAACTGAGTTCCTTTGATTATTACTGTATGAGCTGGAAGATTCACACCCCAAGCAAGAGTTGCAGTACAGCATAGCACTTTAATCATACCCTCGCGGAACAATTTCTCGACTTGAGTACGATCCTTCCTTAGCATACCAGCGTGATGGCAACCGAATCCTCCTCTGAAGAGTTCCTTCAAAGCCCTATCTCTTGATTTGTCTACAGACTTCGCAGCAAGTCTGTAACGTTGTGTAGCTTCAGGCATGAACGCCTTTCCGTCTCCTGATTCTTTAGCCATCTCGATCATAGTTTTCGCTGTTCCTGCAGTATCTTTTCTTGAGTGAACGAAGATAAGCACTTGGTTTCCTTTTTTAACAGACTCCAGTGCTTTTTCATAAGCGACTTCAACTTGTCTGCTCTTAATGTCTAGAATATTCTTTCCTTTTACACCAATGTACGTTTGATCAAGAGGTACAGGTCTGTATGATGAATCAAAGTAGAAACATCCCTTAACTGGGTTTACACGCAAGAACTCTGCAACATCTTGGTAATTTGGTAAAGTAGCAGAAAGACCAACAATACGAATCATTGTTTGTGTTTGCTCAACCTGTAAACAAAGAATAAGTACAGCTCAGAATAAAACTCGTGTGTGTTAGTCTAATTGACGTACAAGCCTTAGAGTTCTTGCTACGATACTCTCAATAACAGGTCCTCTGTCTTCATGCAAAAGATGGACTTCATCAATAATAAGAAGCTTAACAACTGATGTTAAAGCAATATCAGTGCTTTTTCTTGTTATAACATCCCATTTTTCTGGTGTTGTAACAATGACTTGTGTTGCCGTTAATTCTTTCTTTGTAAGCTGCATATCACCAGTACATTCCTTAACAACTATACCCAAAGGTCCTAAACGCTTAGAAAAACTACGTGTCATCTCAGCAGCGAGAGCTTTCATTGGAGCAACGTATATTATTTTGAAAGCTTCTTTATGAAGTATACCACCTCGAATGTTCTTGCCAATTTCATGAAGCATAGTCATAACTGCTACGTTTGTTTTACCAGCACCAGTAGGCGCACAAATAAGCAAGTTCTCATTTGTCTTATAAGCTGAGTGATAGACTTTGGATTGAATTCTGTTAAGTCGCTCATATCCTTGAAAAGCAAGTTGAGCGAACTCTTCAAATTCTGATATTGGTATCAAGTCTTCTTTTTTAAGAGGTGGTGGTTGTTTTGCTGGAATATAAACGGATTCGTATTCCTTGAGGTTCGTGCGTATAGCGCCTTAATTAAAGTTAATAAAAATCACAAAAAGAAAAAGTAATATTAAACTGATGAACGAATATATTCCGCTTACCATCAGGTGTACCACCATTTTCTGCTAGTCTAGGAGCAGCGGCAAGGTGATAAAATGGGAGCGGTTCTTTTGGTGCAACCATATAATTATCCCCAGCAAGATTTCTAAAAAACAATGGGTTACAACAATTAAAACCAAAGGAAACTTTTTGACACAAAAAAAAAAGACGAACCCTTGTGCTTGTCCGTAGGAATTTTTACCCTTTCTACGTCGCTGGTTTTTCTTTTCTAGTTTTGATAGGAGCTTATCTGTCTTTGTTACAATAGTGACCTACACTCATTGTCAAAAATCAACCCATAAAACTGCTTCGTACACCTGGGCCAAAATCTGGACCTCTTGTTGGTGCGCCACGCAAATTCAAGCTGACAAGCTCATATCTATGTGAAATCATTGTACGTATAAACCCAATATGTTGAGGCCCAAGCAGATCCATTAAATTCTCGCTTACTTGACGATCAGTTTGTGAACTTTGTATGAGCTAATATAAAGATAAGAACGATCTAATAAATAATCTACAAAAATGTTACCTGGTTAATAGCAGAGGCAAGCATGACTGGATCTTCTAGAGGAGACTTCATACCGTTACTTTCTAAAATACTAATGAAGCGCATGCACTGCATACGCAACCAATCAGAGTCCACAACAGAACCATCGTCATCAAAAGTCAAGTATGTGTCTTCTTCTTGTTCAGGTTCTATTCCAGCTGCAATGATAGCTTGAGCATCTCCATATGACAATGTAGGTGTTATATTACTGAATAAACATGAGTACACCAATCAAACAAAGAAATAGAGACAAAGTGGAAAAAAACCGTATTTTCTGAAAAGTGGAATTTAACGTACAAAGATGTGTCCCATGAGAAAGCTAGATTATCTCCATACAGCTTTCCACGCTTTTTAGGAAGTACACTAGATGCCTCAACACCTTGGGAAGTGACCCAATCAGCAAGATTCTGAGCGTCTTGTTTTAGCGCTTTTACTGTTTGTTGTTTTATTATATTCGTCAAATAACGTGGTAGAGAAGTTCTAAGAGACGATGACGTGTAAGATTTCTTGTTTTGTAGACAAACTCGTTAAGAGAATTGTGCGAATTTGTTTGGATTTTGCAGTGATTGTTGTAAGGTGTAAAGAGAAAAAAATGAGCTAAAACGTACTCCTTCGAACCGCTTACAACGTCGTTGTATAGAAAATAAGCTAAGGACTGTATTTCTTCAATAGAAATATCTGTATCTCCCAAGGCTGTTCTTATAGCGTTGGCGTACTGTCCCCATAGATCTTTTGCTGTTTTGAGCTCTTTACGCTTGGACTGATTGCCTATAGAATAATTACGCAATTTTTAATTTTAAACCACTCACCTTCTACTATATTAGTGAAGGACTTCAAACTGAGCGTCTTTTTGCTCGTTCCAGCTGCTCTAAAAAAATAATCAGTTTAATTATCAAAACTATGCTAGTACTTGTTTATACGCAGTTTTTCAAGCGCTTCGCTCTGTGTTTTAAATAACACCTCTTCACTTTCTGTTTTAACATCTTTGCTAAGACAAACGCGCAATAGCTCTGTTAACTGCGTACTCTATGCACTGTTATACTGTAGAATAAAAATTATAGCTTACCATGTTTGTAGACCCTTGACGGGACGCAAGCAGAGATTTTTGTTGAAGCTGATTGACTTTTCGGTTTTTTCGTTGTTTTACATCACACTTTTGACATTTTGTGGTACACAGGTGTCTCCAATGGCTAATATGCGTAATCGCAAGGTACATAGACTTATTTCGAGAAATACACGCTAAACTATGCAAAAGGGAGGCAACGACGAAGAGCTAGCGCAAACTACTTCAGCGTTGAGACTTGTTTCCGCTCCTACACGGCTCACTGGTACATTTTTACGAATTTTTTTGTACAGGATCCGTTAAATTGAAGAATAGATGCCAATTGCCTCAAAAGAGAGCCTGTCGTTTATATCAATGACAAAGAATTAAAACCAGATGATGACGGCTTTGATTTTAAGTCATATCTTGACACGGCACTGTTTATCGCCTTGGTACGCGTCCACTACGCTAAACAAGCTATAAAAACCGTGTACTAAATTCTCGACTACTAAAACTGCAGATATTCTCTGGCGTTTACTGCATGTGGCTAGCACACAAGGATGCAGACGAGTCCTTCAAGTTTGACGAATTCTCAGGCGGTTTACTTTTCAATGCAGGATTTACTCCTTGGGTTTTATCCATTTGGGCAGTTCTTACTGGTGCTAGAGCGTTTGTAAAGCTAAACTTGATAAAGGTAAGCATCAAATCACAATTTTATTGTTTTTTTGAAAACTTCAAGTTTCGGTTGAGCAAGACGTTAACTTTGTATTTCAAGGTCGCTACTTCATCTATTCTTATAGCAGGAGGTGTTTATTTTCTAACTGTAGATTGGGAGAACACAGATTTGCTTGAACTAGTTGGTACGCATTACAAACACAAAAACCAGCCAAGTTTTGTTGACATTTTTTAGGACCTGCTTTGTTTGAGATTGGTGCACTTTTCTTCGTTTCCAAGTTCTTCTTCTTGGTACGTTAAGAGTCTCTTTAATATAGTAGTAAACAAACTCACCTAAAATAGGTTGAAGATGATGAGATTAGGCTTGAGAGATTGGAAGAACAACTAGAAATTGCCTTGCAATCACCAGGTATAGTTAATCTGCTTGATTTTGTTTAACCAAATACCACTAGGGATGGGTATGGCTATGAGCTATTACTTTAACTTTGTACTACCTACAGCCGCCAATCTGAGGTAACTCTTTGACTTCGAACATAAAAATCATTTACACTTTTCCAAGGAAACCAAATGAAGAAAATGGTGTTACTCCGATTGAGTTCGAAGTATCTCGATCAAATTACGAGGACTACACGTGCCAAAATGCAAAACTATACGTATTCATACCACGTGATCTAGATGGTTCTGATATGAAACAAACACTACGAAAGATTTCTAGTAGTGGTCTTGTCTCTCAAGGTACCAAAAAAAAAAGAAATACCTGACTTTGCATCTGAATGACGTTTTAGGCCGTCCTAAGCCAAAGAAAGGACAAGAAACACATCGTCCAATGTTTACGTACTTTCTGCATTCTGATAGTAATGCAAAGACTGTCAGCGGTATTTTCGATTTACCTACAATAATATCAAGTTGTTGGGATAGACAACAAGCACAAACTGAAGAACTTCCTGTTGACATTTCACAAGAGATAAGAGACTTTCAAAATACACTTCTTCGTCTTGTAAAAGCGAATCCACTCACAGCTGATGTCGTACAGGTAAACACAAAAAACTTCAAAAAGAATCACGTGATTTATTTCTATGTTTTCGAAAAAAAAAAAAGACTGACTTTTATCTCGTAGCTTGTAAGCATTCCACCTACTCCATTTAATGTCAAATCAGTTCAAGATATTTATTTCGAAGTAAACAAATCTTCAGTATTGGTTGTAGGCAAACAATAAAAATGACAGTAAGATACAGTGATAAAAAGAAGCCTAATAGTTTTCCAATTTCTTTTTTTTCTTCCTTTTTAATCATCAATGTCAGCAAGTTTGAATACTTGTTTTAGTAGTTCACTAGCAATATGTGCTTTCTTTGGGTCCGATATTCCAAACTCTGTTGTAACGCCATTGTAATCAAGTCTTACAGAAAGACCAGGCCTAAAAGGTGCAAACTTTACACGTCTATCGACAAATGTTGATGTTCTTGATTCTTCTTCCTGGCTCACTGTTTCAAGAACTTCTTTTTGTCTAAACCTAACCCTCCTATCGGCTATCATCACCTTTTCTGATTGAGCCAAATTTTTCTTAGGAGCTCCTTTTCTAAATGCAGGAGGCTCTGGGCCAGCACCATATTGTGCGCTTGATCTAGGTGATCTCGCTTCTCTGCCACGATTTGGCGGTTCATTAGATTCGCTCTTGCTCTTAACATGTTCGCGTGACTAATACGTTAGATGAACTGTTAGCAAGGTACATGATGGCAATGACGCACTCTTTTGGCTCTACTGCCTAGACCATGTTCTGTAGATACGCCATTAACGTCTGGTGGCGACCATGGTTTCAAAGAGATACCTATAGTTGTGTTTAAACTAGACCAAAAAAAAGAAAATAGCGCTTAACTTTTATCAAGCTTGAAAAAACGTCTCGGCCTTCTTTAAGGAGGATAGCATGTGACTCATGTGATACCCAATTAGAGCATGCTAGGTGGTAGTGATTCGGGAATCCTAGTTTATTAGCATGAAGAGCTAGAACGATGTCAGAATGCAGATCAAATCTATTGTCAAATACCTAACTCCAAATCTCCTTTAGAAAGAGGATCTTTGTCACCAGCTTGTGTAGTAAGTATAGGTATATCTGGAAACACTTCGTATAATTCACTTATAAAGTGGTAACAATTTAAATCGCCAGATCCTGATTTGGCAATATTTCCTTGCCATCCAGAACTCCCTTGCAACTTTGTTAACATTAAAAAGTCGAAAAAATCTGTCTTACCATGTGCCTTTGCTGCTTGCTTTACTTTCGTCATGGCGCGATCAACAACAACGCCTCTTATTTTGGCGTTATATTCTACAGCTACTTTCCTAGCAACATAAGCAGCAACACCAGCGCCCATTGAGTATCCATGCAAGATTATATCGCATGGACGAAAGTACTAAATACTTTTCCTTAGTTCGCCATCGAACGAATTTTGTGTACCTTTCCTTCATGGTTTGTTATCGTTAACAACCCACACCGATAGAATTCGATGGCATCTTCAAGAAGCATTGACGTATGAAGATCTAGACAAGTCAGTACTGAGTTTATAAATAAGCATACCTTTTGTTTTGACTTGAGTGCTTGCTCCAAACCCACGGTAATCAAGTGCTAGTACCTTGCATCTAAATGAGACTTGGCCACGTTTTAAAACGTCTAACGCACGTGGCAACCATGCTGAACGTAAAAATACGCAATATCCGTCATAAACTGAACAGAAGAACCACAAGAACCTGACATTGTAATTACCAGCACGCCAACACTCTCTACCACAAAAGTCACAACTCCTGTTTCTCGATTTCATTTACAATTCGATACCTTTGGTGTTTTTTGGCGAATAAATACGTCCCCTGAGCATACTGCTACCTCGTGAATACCTCCTCCTCGGAAAGTGCTCCACAACCTTTAAAACAAAAAAAACAATAAATAAACGAGGAATATTTGCTGTTAGTGATCACTTGCACTGCAAAAAGCGTACATTAATACAAGCGTGTTTGGCCTAAACGGTGTGGTCAATTAATAATTTTACTACAACTTTACAACGATCACGCTACCACGTGACATTATTACAAATCACGTGCCGCAGTATGAATCTTCTCACCGTCGCTTCCAACGTAAAAGTCCCAATACAAATCATCTTTATTGTCTCTACGCTCTTTACTACTCCCAAAGAGTGCTGCACTAGCCTTTGGTACAATTTTATGCAACTTTGGCGCTTTTAATGTCACTGTAAGTGCGTGAAGCTCTTCATCACCAGAAAAAGACATTAATGTGCGTTTATTGTTGATCACGAGTTACAGAACAAGAGCCATAAGAAAGAATAGTTTTTGCTTGTCAAAAACGTTTAATCAGGTACACCGACTTCCATGTATCAGTTGACGACACCACACATGTTGAATGGTTTACAGTACTCCATACAGCTTGTAACGATGTATTATTGGTAACGGGTATGTGCGTTCCACATTGTGGAATGGGTTAGTAATATGATTTTAGTTTCTTGGCCATGTTCCACCACCTTTTTGCGTGATAAGTCGAAATAAGGAATCATTGTAAAATCACTTTGACTTTTACGTACTCTGGTTCAATACATTGAAATTCTTTTGGGGCTCTACAATAACTGTTACCTTTCAGTTGACCTCCCCTACGAGAATTAGACGTTTGGAGTAGGTAAAAAAAACATTCTTTTGTTACGTACAGAAGTCTTTCTGGACTTGCGTCTGGTCCGTATCTACACCAATTGTAAACTACCACAAGGAAGGGCCAGACTTCTTCTCTTTCAAGTCCAAGACCTGTCATTAATCTTACAATACTTGTAGGATCCACAGAATCCATTTGTGTGCCATGGCTTGTCTTGAATATATCTACACCTTCAAGCCTCCGAACCTCACCAGCAAGGATTGGATTGGCTTGCGGTACAGGGTACAACATCATATAACCTTGGTCATCCATACGAACGCAAATATCCTGAGGTTTTCCCATATCAAAGGTAACTACACCGTCGACTATAATAGCACCAGTGCCGTAGTCCTCGCGACGTTTATATCCATGTAAAAAATCAACACGGATATCTTTACCTTGATTGAAAGGAATAGATGATTTTTCAAGCATCCTTACTACAGACCACATGCGAGAACGTGCTTTTTTGTTTGGAATAAGATCTAGAAAACTCCACCTTACTTCGCTATCCCTACTTAGATATGCTTTAACATCATCAGGTAGTCCATAGATAGTGTCAAAATCTTGCGAAGCCAGGAGTGCATCAACAGCTAACCTTGACAAAGAAGGGACATGTGCTTGATATGAAGGACGCTTTCTTGTTAACAAACACAACACCCTAGGCGTAGCCTTGGAGGTACAAACGTTAGTTCAAAAACATAACATGATATGTGTATAACGTACACCGCTTAGAAATGAAGGATCTTTCCATGCAGCAAGGTTTTCTCCAGATGCTTTATGAAACGTAATGAATGTCTCAATACTACATTGTATGCACATCTTCGCTAGAGGCGCAATCTCTGCTTTTGGCATGAGCTGTACTAAGCCTTCAATGAACGCTGTTTCACGTTTCATACTAAAATGTCGGAATATCGCTCTAGAAGAGAGGAGAGGTGCGGCATTGTTTTTTACTACAGTTTGTTTATGATAGTGTTTGTAGATTTTAAGGTGTTGCTCTAGAGGTGGCCAAAAGTTTTCTCTATGCTGTAAATTGTATAAACCAGCGCTGAGGGAATTTGCAGTGGCTTTGTTTTGCTTAATTCTGGTTAACACGAATTTAAGAGCTGCTTCGTTGTCCTTCGGAATTGCCTCTGCTTGCTTGGTTACTGTTTTGTTCATTCTGTTGCTCTGTTTATGCTCTGTGGTTGATTTTTCGTCCTTGGACTGTTTTGATTCCTTCTGGCCCATCAATTTGTTTCTCACGCGCGTTAAGGGCGGTTACATAAACGATTATTGTTTTGGTGAACTGTTGTACCACTTCTGACCACTTTGACACGTTTTACAATTTTCGGCTTTCTACAGACATGGGCGGCCTGTGCTGTTGTGGATCTAAAAAGGAGAAGCATGGCCTTCTTGATCCAAGGCTTATAGAGACAGCAGATAGGCCAGCGTCTCCATACAAAAGAAATAATCGTGGACCTGCTGTAAAGTTTGTCGAGCGCGATTCTGGAGCGTATTCATACGTAGTACCCGAGAATATTGAAAGCATGTGGAAACAAGATGTTAGAGCTATTTGGAAGCGACCATATGAGCAACTACCTATCCACGTAGACCTACCACGGCTTATTCGTAAAATTCGTGTTTATGAAGACGATTGTTTATTATTTGGTAATCCCAAAGGAGAGCTAGACATAGATTCGATGATATATCAATTCTTGGGTACGTTTAGGTAATTGATTCAAAATAGAAGTATTTTCTTTTAGCGTTACTATACTTACAATACGCTTAAGAGCTCATGAGTAAGCGTCTTGAAGATGTAGAAGCGCTTTCATTCGTTCAAAACGAATTTAAACAATACGTTAAAGAACAAGGACCAATCGGTACGAGTTAGCATACATAAAGAAACCTACGTAGCGTAGCAAAAACGGAGGTAGAACCAAAAAAGAGTAAATAACATTCCTCTTTCTCCAGATTGCTCTAGCACCACCTCTACAATTTTCTACGCGTATTTTAATATTAATTTAAGGTTCGGACGTTGCTGGGCAGTTTAAAGTGTTTTTGAGCGCTCTTAATGACCATTGTGGTAAAGAAACTAAGCTTATACGCATGTTAAAGGTATTTAAAAGCTTTGTTATAGTTTTCGTAAGAGTTGGGCGAAAAATCAAAATGTCATTTTTGTTTGACACTTTGTTTCTAACTGTTTTTTTCGCCCTTAGTTTTGCCATCAAAAAGTCATTTTTTCGCCGTTCTATATGCTTAAGGCTGTTCTTTGTCCAACTGTTGGACGTTTCAAGGATAAGAGAGGATCTTGGTTCATAGATATTCACCTTGACAAGCGTATAAAGTGCGTTATTTAACAAACAATTTTGATTCTTCATTTTGACATTTACGACTTTGCGCACGCATGAGTTTCTAAAGTACTCCATTTAGGATTTCCCACAGTAAAATACAAGAATCAAGTCCCTATGAAGATATAACAAGAAGAGACTATGAATTTAAATGGACACTTGCACTAGAAATTTCAAGAAAAAAATTTAACGTCAAATCAATCGCTGTACATATTTCTGATACTGTTATAAGTGATAAGTTATCGCCTTCTAGACGCATAGAACTTGAAGATACATTTGAAGCAAACAGAATAATAGTATAAAAGGTGTTTTGTAAAATATAAATGAAAGAAAAAAAAACCCATAAAAAAAAACTGTATTCTACAAAGACTTGTTTAGTGCAATGTAACTTTCTACTACTTTCTTCATTACTACACTTACCATAACGTAGAAACAACCTTTGATAGTGTTGCCATACTTATTAATAATTTTGAATTTGGTATTCGTCACCAAGACTAGCACCAACAAAAACGTGATTGTTTGTTCAAGCAGGGAATTATAAGCTTGATTTCTTTCTCTGCCTTATATTCACAAAGCATTTGTACTATGCAATTACTATACAATAGCTGTAGTCAACGGTTTACAAAATTTACACGTCAGTCAAAGGTATTATTTGAATCAGTTTCCAACAATTTTATATAAAATTGGCAGTGTTCAATGACAGACGTTAAAGCTGACGAAGATTTCGTTCCAAAGACATTTCTACCGCATAAAGTATCGAATTCAGACCCCTCCGTTGTGAAACGTGTTGATGTAGGCGAAAAAGTTCAAAACTCTCGTATATTCATATTAGATGACTTTCTTACGCGTGAAGAATGCCTGTACGTTGTTTAGAACTGTGTTTGAATCACTTATAGTTAAAAATAGGTATTATCGCGAATTGTCTGACAAACTAGGCTACGACGACTTACAGTCATGTTTCCTACCAGAACAGCGTAACAGTCAACGGTAAACAGAAAAACACAAAAAATAACGCCTGTAGTTTTTTCAACTAACTTACATTCTACATAGGCTCTCATGCATAAGCGTAGAAACAGCATCAGTATTCTGGAACAGAGTAAAGTAAGCCAAAAAAAAAAAAAGTTCATGTCTTTGTCTTGAACATCACCTTTTTCTTTGTTTTACTGTTTCGTATGTTCTTCACTAAGTTAACGCTCTAGGCCTCATCTTACACATAAAGATGTAGCACAAGTAAGACCTTTTGGTTTTGGTACTGATGGCACGTGGAAGCCGTACGGTCTTGACAAATGGTTCAAGTTTTCAAAGTATGTCAAGGGCACTTACTTCAAGGTACGGTTTTTGTTGGCTTTCTTTTTTTGAACATCACAAACTAACTTGTATTAGATACACATGGACAATGCTTTCGTTATCAACGATGACGATAGATCCATATACACTATAATGGTGTACCTTAATGACGACTTTGAAGGAGGTGAAACTGTGTTTTATCCAAGAGAACTTGACCTTGATCCTAAAGGTATACTTCATTATTGTTACTTGAACTCATCATGTTAGACGACAATTCATCTAAAGTCCTTGAATCAATAAAGCCGAAAATGGGAAGAGCTCTTGTGTTTAATCATGATACAAGACATGAAGGATTGGAAGTAACAAACGGAACAAAGTATATTATGAGATCAGAGATAATGTTCAAGAGAACAAGTCCTGTCACTTCAGAAGCGTGGAAGGAAGATGAGAACTTCAAGAAAGTCGGAGAATTGTATAATCAATCAGAGGAGCTTGAGAAGGAAGGAAAGGTTGCTGAGTTGTCTGATGCGTTTAAAGAAGCTATTGAAATTCAAGCTTCTCAGAATTGCTCTATTCCTGATGCTGTTGTTGATAGCTCTTTTCTTCCACCAGAAACACTTGCCAACGTCTTTTCGTAAGTTGATAATTGTATTCCTTTTTTTTTCTTCCTTTTTACTTTGTTGGTTTAATTTGTTTCGATAGGTTCTTGTCCACTCGAAACATATGTGATATTGCCAGTGTATCTATAGAATGGGCACAAGTTGCAAAAGAATCATCACTGTGGCTTAAAAAATATGCTTTACAGTAAGACTCTATGATTCTTCTTTGTGTAACTTTTTTTATAGCTATCCTCAGAGCACTAAGCTTCAGCAAGATTTATGCTCTTTCAATCAAGCGCATCTAAAGGACTGGTATAATATATACAGATCTCGGTTTATTCTAGAAAAGTACTTTGCAAGTGTTATTGTCCACTTTGATAACCCATACTTTAACGTGCGTTACACTAAGTGTTTTCAAAATAAAAAACCTCGTTGCTAACTATTTTCTTGTACAGTATGGACTCGTGAGTACTGAAAATGTCAGGAAAAATATGATTGCTGCTACAGGAGTTGTTTATCGTGTCCATCAAATATCTGCAGCAGGAAGCGAAGATGGCATGCTCAGAGTCGGTACAGGGTTTTATAGTTTAAAAAAAACAATTTAGAACCAACTTGGTTCTAGGCGATGAACTTGGACATGGCTACTACGGCAACCTCAAGAAAGTATGGGATAATTTAGGAAACGTAAATGAAGATACCATGTACCGCGTCATGAAGTGGATATACTCAGTGGGGTAGAAATTCTCATTTGTTTGTCACTCCCTTTTTTTTTTTTTTGATTTCTTTTTTTAGGCTTCTACAGAGTAAAAGCGGATTCAAAGATTGCCATGCTAAGTCTACTAGAAGGCCACTTAGATATAATTTTATGAAACCTGAAGAACACCCTTTAGTTGTTGTACATTCCAGAGGACTCACTAATAAGAAAAAAATGGTTGTTCAGAGACAAGCAGTACGTTGAATCGTCTTCACAACTTTTTTTCTTCTCAAAGCTTACTCTCCAAAGGCTTCTATGGGTGTGCCATATATTTGCCATATTGATGCTGCCCATGCAGCTCTATTATCATGTGATAGGTGAGTAGAATAGTGGGTTGTCATCGCTTGCTTACTTCGTTTTTCTAGATCTTCAGGTGTTGTAATACGCTCAACTTTTGACGACATCAAAGTATCTGTAGTATGGAAAAACGAGGTAAGAAAACCTTTAGTTGCTTTTCTTTTTTGTAGCACGTGATTAAAGTTGGTTTTTTTCAAGATAATCATGGCTGCAGAATACAGGATGATTAATGACTTTACACCAAGTTCTCCTGTTTACGATATGGGCCTTTTGACAAAGAACGAAGTCAAGACTCAGCCTGCCAGATTTACAGAGTTTTGCTCTTTTTACACAAACAGTGTTGTCTCTCTTGACCCTGAAAAAAGCAAGGGTGGTAATATGTATGTACCAAATGTTTACTTTTTGTACCACTTCAAGTTATTTCTTTTTACAGTACTGTCTTTATCGTACTTATGCTGATTTTCTATCTAGGCTACTCCAAGTCATGTTTTATGAATCTGAAAATGATAAACTTAAGAATCATGTTCCTATCCATGAATTCACTTTCAATATGATTAAAGCAGCATCAGCCACTGACCAAATGTCAAAGAAGTTATTGGAGAATGTTATTCTTTCTGGTATACCACTTAATCAAATTGGTACGGAGGGGAAGGATATTGTATTTTCTATCTTTAAAATTTGTGCTTTCTTGTTTTCTTATTTGATTTTTAGGCGTGGATGAATTGTTTGAGAAAAAAATGAGAACACTTCAGAAGGATTTCAAAATGTGTCACAATGCCAATAAGGAGAATGACGTCATTATTGGTGCAAGGAAGTATGCTATGATGAGTAACTTTAAATCAAAGTGCGTTCCACTTGAGTCAACCAAGAAGAAGGAAGAACCTGTAAAGGAGGATGATGAACAAAGAGAGCGCGAACGAATCCCTTGGGAAATGCCTGACAAAGAGGAGCAAAGAACTTTTTTGGAGTGGCTTATGTCATAAAATGGGTTCTTTTGATAAATGCTAGCATAACTTGGTGCGAACAAGTGAAGAATTATTTACTTAGAATGTATTTGGCTAGTATTTAAATTAATTGTGTAAAAATAAACTACATGGATATCCATGTTTTGTCTTTGGTCTGTTGCGGATAGTATGTTTAGGAATTCAAAGGTATTCGAATATGCCATTTTTGTGTGAATATGGTACGCCAAAACAGTTTGTAACTTCAGAGCAGCTTTTTTATTATAATAACATCACTCTACACACATTTTAAAATGTGTACAATTTTTCTAATTTACAAATTTTTATCTTCTTTTTTTCTGTTCCCAAAACAAAAAAACAAGATGCGTGACTTGTTTAACTTTTTTCTCTTCAAAAAAATTAACCATTAAACATCTACGATGTTATATCATCAAGAAGTTTATCTAACTCTGCGTCAGTGACACTTCCTAAAGCAAAAAATTAGAGACAAAGGAACAGGATGTGAGAAAAAAAAATACGTACTTAAATCAGACATAGTTGATTTGGATAGCTGTCTACTATGTAATGCTGGTGCACGTTGATTACCACCAGTAGTTCTTGGTGGTTGCTGTGCTTGCTTTGGCTTATTTCCATCAGCACCTACGTGCACATACTTGATAGGTAAATCTAAACAAAAAAGCAGCCGTTAATGCTCAACTCTGAAAAAACTCTGTTTTTTGAGTTTTCTAACGTACTAGGATCGATGTGAGCTTTTGGGACAATATAACGTTGTCTTCCTGATGGTCTAAACCCAGTTCCCAGATCTTTCATAAGTCTGTTTACGTAGTCACCAGATACATCAGAAGATGATTTCTCCCAGTCGTTTAATGGCTGTAAAGAAGTCAACAACAGTTTCAAGAGAAAATATACTTACCCGGCCTGGATTTTGTTGTTGTCGTGTAGGCTGACTTACAGTTCTTGGAGCTACAGGCACCGATACAGGTTCAGGATCCCGTTTCTCTTGAGTTGGCTACAACAAGGTCAAAAATCGACTTTCAAGAGTGAAAATGAAGCTTACTGGTGTCCATGCTGCAGTTGCCCAAGCTCCGCCTTTTGAAGATGTACGTGATTGAGGAGGTCCCTCAGTGCGTTGTGGTTGTTTTGTACCCGCATTTGCATATACAGAACCTTGACCACCTCCAACATGCGCTGTACTTTGTTGACGAAACCTAGAACTCTCTTGTCGCCTTTTCTGTACCATTGCTTGGGCAGCGCTTACACTCACTTGTCGTGGTTGTACTTGCGATATTCTTTGAACCTGTGGCGCTGATGCTTGACGCATATGTGAGCTACGGTTGGTATTGGCACTTGGTCTGGAACCACCCAAAGAGCGTTGTGAAATATGACTTTGTGGCTTAATATAAGCTGCTTTTTGTCCTGTTGGTCTTCGTGATACTCTGGACATTCTTGTATTTGGTGCTGCTACACCCATATTGACAGACGGATTTCTTTGATTTCGTACAACTGGCTGTGATGGCTCTAACGGCATAAAACCGTTTCCTGCTTTACCCGTGTTCACAGAAACGCCAAACTGTCCTTCATTGTTTGTTTGTGCAGGAACATTAGTTTCTGTGTGATTATTATTGGCGCCTGAAGGTGAACCAAGGTCCATCATTAACTCGGCAAGCTCTAGTAAAAAGAGTGAGTAACGCCACGCCGTTATTGAAGTGTACATACCATCATTGAATGCGCTGACACCTGTCATTCCTGATCCAATACTACATGTAGAAAGTGGTGGTGATTCTGGAACGAGTTCATCAATAAGCTCATCTATCTTATTAGTTGAAATACTTGCACGTGGATCAAGCGTGTTGAAATCCTGCGGAAGGAGTAAGCGTGCGAACAACAACAAAATTGTTTTTGGGCAAGTAAATTAAAAACAAAATGCCTCTTTTTCGACTTACCTTGGGTTGCACATTCCTTGTAGATACTCTTGAATTAAATGTATCTCTGCGGTTTATGTCGTTATTATTAATTGTTGTCGGAGGGCCAGTAAACGACGGTACAGTGGCCTCAGAGTTTGATCTTGAGTGCTCCACCTCTAATTCTCCCAATATAGAATTTAATTCATTACTTGTTACAGAGCAAGCTTAAAAAAACGATTAGACACTGATGATAAGCGAGGAAACCAAAAGAAAAAAAGCAAGAAAATGCGATGTAGCACGAACCAGAACCAACTGAGAATCTAGTTGATGTAAAATTAAAATCAACACCATAAAGGGTGTTACGAATAGACTCTCTTTCATCTCCTGGGTCAACACCCATCATTTTTTGTGTATTTATACGTTCTTTGCGAAGTTGGCTTCTACCTCCATTTAGCACTGATATTAGTGCCAAAACATCATCATCAGAAGCTGTAGATCCTACAGAGGCTATAGATTGAGGTCGTGATGGGCGCTAATTTGAGATTAGCTGGTTACATTTCATTCAAAACAAATTTCAAAAGAAATTAAACTAAAAACAAGTACCTCCGACGAGAGCTCCGCTAATAGATCGCCAACCTCACCTACTAAATCAGATATTGCTTCTTCAGCTCTGCCCTTATTTTTAAGGTTAATAGAGGGCTTATACAGTTAAGTTTGATGTACCCTTGATCCTACAGTCATTTCCATTTCGCCCAAGTTACCACCAAAATCATTATCATCAGGCTCAACTGATTTTGTACTCAGGGGTTCCACCTGAGAGAATGAACGCGTGTTTACATCATACGTCAATTCCAAATCGGATATTCTGTAAAGGAGGTAAGTTGTGGCTCTTTTTTCAATTCTTTTTTTTTTGCGAAGTAAGATCGTACTTGTCTAGGTTAGAACTAAACTCGTTCATTGGTACAGGTTGCGTAGAAGTCGAAATGAACGATGCAGGTTCTGGCTCAGGTTCCGGTTCATCTACAATATAGTCTGCGTAGTCAATCTCATCTGGGTCTTTATCATGAGATATCTCTTCGTTTTCGAGAGTTTCTAGCATGGCGTCCATTTCTAGTTGAAACGCTGATACAGACTCTTCCTCATCGTCTTCAACTACCGCATTAGGTGTACTTGCGACAGGCTCTATTTTGATGTTATTTTAGGTTGGTACAATAAAATTTGTTTTTTCCGCTTGCAACTGCGTGGTGTGGTGTAGCACGGACGTTTTGTGAATGTTTGTGTCAAAGACGATTCCTCAATGTCGTTTAAAAGATCATCAAGAGCACTACCTAAATCATCTAACCAGGTTAGCATTGAGTATTCCGTTACACAAGGAACGTACTGTTTTCTTGTGGTACATTGCGTAAACTGGGCGTTGCGCTCTTATCTCCACCAAATTCGGCCAAAATAGCACCTACATCGTTCAATAGCCCTTGGCTTTTTGTGTTTTCGCGGCCAGCTATAGTTTGGTGAATACTAACCTATCGTACGTAATACTTACACCCTGTATCCACCTAAAACGTCATTTAGCATGTTATTACGAATAAACAAGGCAGAAATCCTACTTACATCTAATTCATCCATGAAACTATCGAATTCAGCAAGTACACTCATGTTATTAGCTACAAATCGCTCTTATGTGATTAAATTTCCGGAATTTGTAGTTAAACAGCAATTAGCAACTAAAAACGCCACAAGGTATTGTTTAAGATGCAATACGTATGATCCCAATTGAATCTAAATGACCAACTTTTTTTTTGTCGAAATTCCGTAAGATATGTAGATCTTAGTCTTACTTCAACAACCACTCAGTTAAGTGCATGACCAACAATTCACAGATACAGTGTCGGCGTATTTGACAAGATAGGCAGAAGACCCAATTACACTACCAGGTAGACAGATTTCGTCAAAAATCACGTGATGATGAGTAAATACCTTATGTTGCACGTTATTAACAATGTAGTACACATAATGACTTGTTTATTGTTCGCTCTCTGTTGATGCAAATACAGCATAAGAATTTGCTAGAAAATATAGAGCATTAAGACCTGCTGCCCAGTATTTGATAGGTTCAGCAATGTACTTGAACTGGGAGTACAATCCACAAGCGGAATAGATTGCTAACAATGTGTGGGCGAAAAGTACGTCCGTTTTTCTGTCATCATCATTTTGAAGAGCACGGAACGTGAGATATGATGAAAATAAGCCAAAGCCACTAATAAAGGCTCCAGGTAGCTCTGTTAAACAAATTAGGTTGTCAAAAAAAACGTTTACTACATAAACGATAGTACTACGCACTCCAGCTTCCGTCGTAAAGCCATGTCTCTAGTAACAAATGTTTGAACCAACCGTCATTAGAAACCCACTGATAAGCAAGAACAAGCGAAGCAGCAATGTCCAGTTTTAAAACGAGGCTCTTGCTCATTGTGTAAGTTTTGTTTGAGCGTCCGTTAACCTAGGCTTTGTGTTTACGGCGGTAAATTAACGGTATGAAGGTATCGTACCTATTGTTTTGACACGAGTTGTGTACTGAGTGACTTCATTAGACTCAGATTTTTTTTTGTTTTGAGCATTAATACTTGCAATGTCGGTTGTACGGATATCGCAACCACTATTAGTTCGCGTAACTCTTGCACGAAGCGGATGCAATGCTCGTATGTGCTTTTATGAGCGTAATCATTTTCATTTACTGTATTTTAGATCCTAAAGTACGCAAGGTGCTCAAGAGTCTCGGACTACGTAATTTACGCCCACATTCAACAATAATTCATAAAAACGTAAAACCAATCCGTGGTATGATACATATTGTACGTACAGATACTTTTGAAACTACTCCTAGCTAAATTCTTCAAGGCAAAAGCGTATGTGGACGTAAAGCCAATTTACGTGGAACGTGAAATACCTAGCGGCGAAGCCTTCTACAGGACGAACGTTTATCCAAATGACGCTAAACTAGTCGAAGAAGAGAAAAAAGAAGAGCAAGAGGAGCAGTAACCAGTCCAATAACTCAAACTACGCGTACAGTACTGATTTAGAAGGGCCACTACATTCTTTTGGCTATCGCACTTCAACGCTTTTATCTCCATACTAAAACAATCGCTTCAATCTTATCCAGTGATGAAATAGCCTCAGTGTAAAATAAATATGTCATTTACGAACAAATGAACAGAGGTACTCTAACAGACAACGTGTATCACCTCACCACGCCGTATAACGCAAACGCTGAAACTCTGAAATTTTTTTTAATGTTTTTAACTATTGTCAACAGCAGCACCTACGCCAATGATAGACCTTGTTTCAGGAGAAAAAGCATAAAGGAAATACCCACATTGCTCATATCTACCAAAATATTGTCCTGTCAAGTGCTTAAAATTCCATCTTTTTGAAGAATCGCAGATTTCTTTAAATGCTTTTTGACATTTTTCAGTATTTGTCTTAAAATCACGGTAATCATCAGGGTACTCTTCTGCAATCCGTTTGTTCTCATCATTAATTTTTTTAAGAAACTCGTCAGTGTCAATCAGCCTGTTTTCAACGTCGTCAGGTAGGTTAAATCTACTTAAAATCTCCTTCAGTGCATTTTCAGACAAATTGTCTTCATCCTTTAGTTGAATATAGATAGCCTCCCATATTGGGTCACAATTAGCTGTGTAATCTGGATAACGTGTTCCTTTTAATAGAGCTTCCCATTGAGCTGCAATCAACTTGTTACGGCATGTATGATACCAAAAAGAAGAGTCTTTTCCGTTGTCTTCAAGAATAAAATTTTTCCATTTGTCATCAGCTTCCGTTTCGCTTTCAACAATACCGTATTCTCCTTTAAAAAAAGGTTAGATTTCGGCCGTGAGCTGCATAAAAAACTACTACTTTACCTGTCGGGAGAACATAAATATATTGATCCTCTTCTTCAGTAAAAACATACTGGTCGTTAAAGTGGTATGACCACATTGTTGGAGCTGGTTTGGCAAACGTCGTTTTAAACATTTCAAACCAATGTTGCTTTGTTTTCACTAATAACTCTCGCATGCGCTTCGATAGCGCCATGTAGGTATTTAGAGACTCTTTTAAAGAGTTGTGCTTGAAAATCTCTAATAGGAGCTCCGGAGGCATTGTCATGCTGCAAGATGTGTCTAATTGTTGCTTCTTTGAGGGCGGTTGTTCGGTACTGGCCATTTTTGTCGTTTGAAAGTTGTGAGTATGTGTCTTTAGTTCATTGAACGAATTTTACTACCAAAATTCTTGGAAGTATAATTGTGTTGTACGCCATCAACACTGAGAGTAATTTTTTCGTTTTGAATACAACCACGTATCATTAAGTGACACCTGTCAAAATGTCACACTTTGATATGGAACAACTTTTTTTCAAAGCCGACCACAAGAATAGACAGACAACATGTAAGGTTATAGCACAGGTAACCAAGGTATGTACATAAAAAATGTAGTTATGCGTGGTACTATGCTTTGTGGCCATTATACTCCAAGCCCGTTACCTCGAAAATGGTTGTTTTGCGGGCTAAGTCGAAACCCCGTCACTCGAACTTGTACGGTTAGAAAAAATTAAGATTAAGATTTGTCACGTGATTTAAAATACCAAAACAGTACCTGGCAGCACTTTATGTGCGTAGTACTATATGTTGCCGTATTTTTGGCGTTATAAACCCTCACCTAAAAAAACCAAGTAGTCTTATACTATCTGATAGTGGTGCGACAGAACTACTTTAGTTTTCGACTTTTGGAAAAAAAAGTAGTACACCGTTTAAGCCGAACTATCAAAAAGATGTGAGCTTTCGGTCATTGTATTATGCGCGTAACAAAAAAAAAGCGGCGAACTGTTTCCATACTGCAATTAATAGTTGACATTACTTGTTGCACAAACGACTCAAGCTGAAAAAAACGGAAGACCGAATTTACGACTGTTTCTGTCCCGTTGCACTCATAAGGTTCCTTGCGGAGAATGGTAGCCCAACTCTCTTAGTGGACGCCACGGAATGTCAACTTGCGTATGACTCAAGCTGCTCTAGAGAAAAATCAGCAAAGTGTTCAACGTGCAGTTCCATGACAAGGTGTGTAGCACAAGTCTAAAAATACATTTTTACTATGTAGTACTCAAGTTTTATTGGTTATAAAAGCAAGCACAAAGCATATTAAAACTGATGACAGCTACTTAAAGCGTTTTTACATGTACTGAAAATTATTAAAATAGTGTTAAACAATGTCTGATTTCAATTGATCGTTACGTTTATAGCGTTCAAGAACGCACCTGAGCGTCGCTGTGCTGTAAATACCTTCGGGGTATTAAATATGCCAGATTAGGAGGCGAGTAACGCAGCATCGCATTCTTATTTTACAAAATTAGCGAAATGCAGTTGCAAGCGCTGCATATGCGTTGTATAGTAATTTTACGCATAGTTGCAGTACACAATTTGAGTTTGAACCTCTTTTTGCCTAAAAAGGCAGAATTCTTCATGCCTTCCATACGCATGTCCTATCTTCGTAGAGCTTTATTTACGCTTGCAAAGTTGGTTAAAACTATGCAGAATAGTTTTTGCTTACCCATTTCTTATTTCCCTTTTGTTTCGATGTTTTACGCCATTTCGACAAGTGATAGCGCTATAGAAAACTTTGTAGAGTACTTCATAGATTTTCAAACAAAAACTCTGCCGTCATCGTTCAGAAAAGCGCCTTGAATGTTTTTTCAACTCCATCAACGACGTTAACAACAAGAAAAGGCATTAACTAGAAACAAAATTAATAGGCTCCAATGCTATCACCACGTCAGACTTATAAGATTGCTGTACTTGGTTCTGGAGGTGTAGGTAAAAGCTGTGTCTCTATAATGTTCGTTATGAACCACTTTGCAGAGGTTTACAAACCTACAATTGAAGGCTCGTAAGTAGTTAAAGACTTTTTTTATTTTGGAAACCTTCCTTTTTGTTTTCGGACTTTGCCATTTTTTTTTAACATGTTGTCATGTCTTGCTTTTGTCACTTGTCTTTTCGCCATCTCACATAATGTTAGGTTCAATAAACAACTTCATATTGACGGACAACAATCTAATCTGAAGATCTTGGATACTGCTGGACAAGAAGAGTACGGGTAAGCTTTCACTAAGAACATTGTGTTATTTTTGGAAACAAACTTTTTTTGCTAGAGCACTGAGAGAACAGTTTCTTCATCATGGAGAAGGATTCTTATTGGTTTACTCTATAACATCTGAAAAGAGCTTTGAAGAGCTAGAATGTTTCACAGAGCAACTCTGTCAAGTCCGGGGTATTGATAGCTCTGAGCTCTCATCAATTCCGATAGTTGTTTTAGGTACGTTCTCATATTCTGTTTGTGAACACAAAGTCAGGTATTGTGCATTACTGTTTATACTAATACTGCGATGTAGGAAATAAATCAGATCTCTCTACCCTAAGAGAGGTCACAACCCAACAAGGAAGAGACTGGGCTTCAACAATAGACGCTGATTTCTATGAAGGATCAGCTCTCAACAGAAAAAATGTTGACGAGGCTTTCTGTCAAGTTGTAAGGCGTATACGCCTGATCAGGGAGAACACAATGATTCCCAACCTGACCTATAAACAATCCAAGAAGGTTAAAAAAAAGAGAGGCTCTTGTACTTTAATGTAAAAATGAGAAACAACAAAACAATCGTTGTAAAAAATAATAAAAGCGTGTACTTTACCTAAAAAGCCAGAATTCTAAAAATACTGTTTCACTTAATGACAAACGTAAGTTGATGTTCAAGCGGGATCACACTGAAGATCATCTTCGAGGTACACAAGAAAAGGTGCAACAATAGTATTTACAGACAAGTTGCTTCGAACAACTCAATTAACTTGAAGACGAAAGTGTATTTTACATTACTTAAATCAGCGGTAGAGTAACCATATGTACTTGTTACAATAATGTTAACAAAACCAAATGTTTGTGACATGTTTATTTTACATTGAGTTCTCTGGGTACTTCATCAGTAGCTTTTTTGATTTGAATGACCATAAAAAAAAGGACGTCATCAGAAAAAGTGTGATGGTAGCTCACTAATACTTGAAATTATCAAGAAGGTCGTCCCATATTTTACCCATTTTTGCTAATGCTTTTCTATGTGGGAGTTGGCTTTTTCTTTCTTCCTCCTTTCTTTTAAGCTCAGTCTTCTTCATTGAATCAACTACTTGGTCAACCAAGTTATCCCATTCTTTTGTACGTTTTGTATTATCTACTCGTTGTAATTCCATGTAGTCCTTAAACACCATTAGATCAAAGAATCGAGGTTTAAATAGCAAACAAGAAAAAAAAAGAATAAACCAAAAACTTTTCAAATTGTGTGAAAAAAAAAAAGAGTCAGCGAAGCTAGCTTCACGTTCTCCTTCTTACCTTTGATGTCCAATTATGCCTTTCCTTATGTGTCTTCCCAAAATATACACGATATGGGCTCTCTATTGGAAAGCGATCAGAATTTCTCGTTGCATTATCTTCAACAGAATTAAGACCAGTCCTCTCTTTCATCCAGTACATAATTCGTTGATGTGGTAATCTCCTTTTTTCACGGAACCTCAATGTTATCATAGCAGATAATTCATCTGACAAGCTCAGAGGCCAAGAATTAGTCATTTGCTAGAAAGAAACAAAGTTAAAAAAAGGTGTAGCTAGAACAGGATTTTTAAGAATGAAATAAGAATGCTTTTCGAAAAGTTGTTTGGCTTTCAATGAAACAAAGAAATTATACCTGCATTAACTCTTCTATGAGTTGAAAGTCATGCGGTAGTAAATTACGACGCAAAGCTGTTTGCGTAAACATATCGGCAAGGAAAACCATATGACCTTCCTGTAACATAAAGTTAATCATGTCTGTTTACCACAGAAAAAAAACCCAAAGAAACTCACCACTCCGTAATTACGGAACCTTCTAAGACAGAAAGTACCAAATTCTAACGCCAATACTTTTTCAATCCAAGCTATATCATGATCTTCCCACTCATTTATACCAGGTGAAGCAGATACAGCACCAGTTATAATTTCACGAAGGAATGCCATATAAGCCCAAGGACCATGTTTTAGCCTTTAAACAAAGTTGTTTTAATTGAAAGAACTTTTTTGGGTTTTTCGTGTATTGAGCGACGTACCTTTCTGGTGTGGCATACTCCATTACTCCAAGGTTCCTTATGATCCAACACATATTATCAGTATCCAAATCTTCTTCTTTACTGATAGCAATCTTGAAAAAAAAAAAAAAGCACTTAGTCATACACAACATCTGTTGTAATGCTTTATAGTACGTACTAGCATACCAATCTCCTTAGGGAGCCATTTTACAGATTGTGGGGTAGTCGGCATACCTTCTTCATATGTCCGTACATCTTCAACAGGCAAGGACTGGGCAACACGGAAAATATCCTTTAAAAAAATGTAAATACATCATCCACCATTACTTTCTTATCAAAGAACACTCACCACATCGCTCATTTGTTTTAACATCGTAGAAATTAAAGGTAACACCTGCCTTTCTCTCCATACTCTATGAATACCCATAGTCTTGAATAACCTTATACGCTCATCATCATTAAAACTTGTCATCATGAAATACTCGACTTTGTCCATATTAAAATCGCTTCTTTGATAAACACGTAATATAGCTTCTGCAGCATACTCAAGTTTATCATCTAGTTTTTTAAAAGCTGTAGCTAGAACATCTAATTCTCTATCACAAATTTCCCTATCCTCCACTGCAGATACTTCAAGTGTAAGGTCGAGAATATCGTTCAAAAGTAATGATACATTCTTGATGTTAGCCTTAAATTGGTCTTCCTAAAAAAAATGTCATTTTCTTTTTTTGATTCCGTTCAATCACGTGTTGCACGTGTTTAGTACCTCTGTTAGTACTTTTAATTTATTCGAAAATGGTTCAAGCTGCTTTGCTAACAAACTATGTTGCACTTGCATCTGTGGAACTTCAATATTTGCTTTTTCCAAGTTTTTTGCAATACTCGCTTCTTTTTCTAAATCAAAGCCTAGATATGCATAATAAGCGCGTGTAATTTGTGTACATGCGAGTTACTTGGTATGGTAGTGTCTAGCGCTTCAATTGGTTTTTCTTTTTCTTCTACCACTGCATTGGGGTTTTTTGAGTTGTTGAGAACCATTGTAGACAGCTTTCGCTTATTAGAAGTTGTACAAAGTTTTAAGAAAAAATACGCACTTCTGGATCATCTTCTGGCGCTTGAGTTGATTGCCAGCGTACATGACTCAAACGATTATTTATTTTACGTCTACTACGTTAAAGTCAAAAATAAACTATTCCATGAGCTCACTCAGCGTACTTGGATACCCTGACGCGGTGTGATAGCGTTCGCGTCGTCTTAGGGGCGTATGAGCCATTTAACCGCGCAGATGTACGCAGCAACATCTACACACTCAGATTATGCGTAGGAGGGAAAAACAACAATGTACAAGTCTGTCAGTCGCTGTTAAGTGGCGTTTCGTATTTCCTTCTGTAGAAACAAGATTGGAGAGATGATCAAACTCACCACGAGGATAGCGTTACACTTATTTATTTTTTACAACTGGTACAAATGTAACGTCATTGTCACCAAGCTTGTAGTGGAGTCTTGGTAATGTCAACGATGCTTCTTTGGCACGTAGAAACAACTAAAGCGAAGGTGTCATCAAACAGTAACATAATGTGTTGGTACCTCGCCGTCTGTATAGATTGTTTTCCCAGAGCTCAGACCAGTTACTTCCATCATTAAATCAGCACGATGACGAAGTGTTTGAAGAAGAACACCATCTGAGGAGTCACTGTGTGCAAGTACTATTAAGCAAGAACCCTACAAGTAATTCATTAAATGAAAGCCACGCTCATCCTAGTTGTACCTCGCGCTGGCGTACTAAATTATCACAGTAGTTTAGAAAGTCAAGGAGTTCTGATATAGCCATCAAGCCATTATTTAGAGTGCTTCTAACAAAAAAATGACATTTGACACATTGAGAGAAAAAAGCACTCACATGTTGTCTACGAGGATGCAAAAAGGCCCTTCTGTACTCAGAGACTTTACAATAGTATTATACAGCTCTTTTAACGGGTGTCCTTCCTTAGGAAGTGTGAAAATGTTTGTGTTTGATGCGGAGTACATCTCAGGATGACTGCCTTCAACTGACTTTTGTGTTAGTACAAATACTTCTTGGTAACAAAAGGATACCTGTGACGCTTTCAGTCCAACTGTACGGTGCAGATAAGCCGTTAATAAAAACAAATTGTTTCTGTTTCACTGCACTGAGTAAATTAACACCCTTTACGTTATTAATGCGCGTAGAAGTGTAACGAGCGTACCAGTTTGCGACATACGGCAAAATAATGAGTAAACGCATTATCAGTGCTCACGAGCGTTACATGATGCTTGCTCTTTAGGTACAGTGAAATAAAGTTGTAAAAAAGAAAAGAGGCTTAAAACGCATAATTAGTTTCGAAATGACGATTGAAATGTACCATTCGCGTCTAGTGTATCAGTAATCGCGATAAACGGGAATTTGGGCAGTGTTTTATCTGACCACCCTAATTTACCGTTTAAACCCTTGTACATCACACTTCCCTCTACTTGACGATCGATTGGTAAAACGAACGTTTTCTGGCTGACTTAAGAGAACACGGCACGTGTAGATAAAACCAATTTACTCACTTTATACACTATGAGCAACTTGGGATTTTTTAACGTTCGCAAGCCTGCAGCGAATAAACCATGTACAGATTGGTTTGGCAAAGACGTACGTAGTATAGCTGCAACGTAAGTGACAACGAGTAGACTACCACTACAAGCTCCAATTCCAATAGCGAGCAGAATGCAAGCGGGTATGTGGTTCCTAAAACCTTGATCTCACTCGTTGCTCTAGTTTATCGTCTTTCATGTCTGCCAAACCTGCTGCCACACAGGTAAGTTGATGTGCAATCTATGACTGCTCACACATTAAGGGTTTCGACATGTTCTCACAATCACGTCCAACACCCAGCGCTCTACTCGGCCTTGGCGACCTGGCTCCCTCCGCTCCACTCAATACTACCTCTCTACTTGGTCTCGGTGCTATAGCTCCGCAACAGCCAACCCAGACTAATTCTCCTGTCGGCCTCGATTCCATGCCACAGTCCACTCAAACTAAGGCGACGTCTCACGGAAACTTTGGTGCTATGGCTTCTCCCACCCCAGCAAAGACTACTTCCGTACTTGACCTTGGTGGAATGGCTTCATCGACTCCAAGCCAGAGCACTTCTCTAGCCGACATTGGAGCCAATTCCATATCTCTTCCTCCCCAAACACAAGCTACCAAACAAACTGTACACAAGCCTCAACTACATGAAGCTCAAGTAGCTGAAGTAAAACAAGTAGCACAACCTGATGCAGCGCTACAATTGGTCAACGAGGTATCTGCTAATCAAATGCCAGAATTTCAAGAGCCAACAAAGGCGCCCCAGCCATATGCTTTACCACCACAACCAAACCCAGTACCTCTGAAAGTGCCTTCAGTACACGAAACTACTCGTCCAACAGCAGTAAACCAGCCTTTCTCACCCGCAAGTACTGGACCACAATTCACTCTACGGTACCATCTACTTGCATCGTCTACAATAACACAACGTTAGTAAGCCACCTCAAACTACGGAAACTCCAAAGCCCATCAGAATAGAAGAACCTTGGAAACCAACGAGAATTGCAAACCCTACCAGAACACTTTCACCTCAAGTACTTGACGATATCATCAATGGCAATCAAGCTAATTAGCCTAGGACAATAATATGGGCAATACTAACGAATCAGGAGATCAGAGCGAGTTTTTTGCAGGTCTGTATACGAGATCGCTTGAAAGGATTGAGAAACTAAATGCATCAATGAATGATAGCACATTTCTCTTGAAAGCACTACGCGTAAAAATGGCGCGTTTAAACAATGACATTCTATTGATGAGTCTACCACTTGAGAGTATTACGGACGATGATGTAATGCAAATTGAAGAATAAACCACGTGGTTTTTGTTTTTTGAATGTTTGGTAGCATTTTACCTTTTGTGTGAAAGAATTGCTGCACATGAGAATTGTTCACGTAACGATTTTGCAACAACGTGCTACGTTCACGAAAAGTGAATACTAGTATGTAACTTTTCCAAACTGTTATTTGCTCCACTGTTGTTTACATGGTGAACTCACTGACAAGCGTAGACTTAGAATCAGGTACACAGTTTAAGTCTGTCGCCTAAGTAGTGGCTTGAGGTTACAAGCTGATTTTTACAAGATTTGCGAGAGGAATGGCGTCAAAACCGCGACCAGTGGTTATTACAGGCCCTTCAGGCGTTGGTAAAGGAACTTGTACGCAAACTCAATTAAAACCAACTCCGTTTACGTTACTGTAGTGATATCAAAGATCTTGAAGGCATACCCTGACAAAACTGGTCTCTCAGTCTCTCATACAACACGAGGTCCTCGCCCGGTACTTGACGCTTGAATACACGCTTATTTGACTAACTAAATAAAAGGGAGAAGAAAATGGCGTCCATTATTGGTTTACAGATGTGCCAACCATGCAAAAAGAAATTGATGATGGTAAATTCATAGGTAATACGCGTGAAAAGAGCTCTCTGGCAAAATACACAAATATAGATTAACAGGCTGTAGAACACGCAAAAGTACACCAAAACTTATATGGAACTAGTATAAAAGCTGTACAGGACGTTGCGAAACAAGTATGTTAAAGTCACTAACTGGGAAACATTAATTGGAAAAAAGGGCAAAGTTTGCTTGTTGGATATCGATGTCCAAGGCGCACGCAGTGTAAAGAAAACATCCTTGGCGTGCAAGTATGTTTTTCTCAAGCCTCCATCATTGGAAGAGCTCGAAAAACGCCTCAGAGGACGGTAAACACTCCTTTTGTTTTTACACGACACTCATTGTAAAATTGTAGAGGAACCGAAAAAGAAGAAGCAATCCAAGTTCGTTTGGGTAACGCTAAAGCAGAGATCGAGTTCGCCAACGAACAAGGTTTTTGGGATACAGTCATTGTAAATGACACTATTGAGCAAGCTTATGAAGAACTCAAGAACTTTGTATTCGAGTAGGCACTGTTACTTGTAGCTTGTAAAAAATATACAGAATATTGTTGACATTTGAGTGTGAAATATTTCTGTACCAGTTTAAAACGTGCTATTACCATGCTCTCACGGTTGCTGCGTAGCTCTGCCTTGGGCTCAGTGCGGTCAAGACTTCCTCGCCGCGAGAGAAAGGTAGTATTCGAGCACTCTAACGCGTTTCGCTAATAACAGGTAGGTTCCTCTTGATGATGGACAAGCTGATCCGCAATACGGTGGAGACAGATCTATTGAAAAGAATACCTCTTTCGTTTCAATGAGAGAAGATATTAAAGCACATCCTCTACGACCAACAGACACATCTAGATACGGTGACCATGCGTATTTATTTCGCAAAGAGACAAGTGATAAGTATTTAGACTTGCGTGCGTGAAAATTAAATACTATGGGTAGAATATGCCTTGTTTTACTTACTTTCGCCGCTAAATTGTGTTACTCACTTGCTTTCAGTGGATCCTCACAAACAAATCGTTCAGTGGCCTGTAGATCGTATGTCGCCTATTGTAGCACCATCAGCGTTTGTTTCTGCCTCTGCAACAGTAATTGGTACGCAAACGTTATGTAAACTAACACATCTAAGTGTAGTGGTTCATGTTCAGTGTATTTTTTCCGTAAACTCTAACTGTTATGCACAGGTAGAGCTGAAGTTTACGATTTCGCAACTATCTGGCCTGGCGCTACAGTCAACGCGTCAACAAAGCTCATTCGTATTGGTACGCTGTCTAAACACTGACACATTTTTTTCTAACGCTAATGAAGGCGCACACTCTAATCTTCAAGACAACGTCACTGTGACAGAGGTATAAGAACATTTTTCGTGTGACATAAAATGTAATTTTTTTTAAAGGAGTTTGGCCCTCTACATGAAGATCATGATGGTAGTACTATCATTGGTAATTTTGTTACTGTTGGTACGTATAATTGGACTACATTTAGCTTCATAGAAGACTATATGAAGCGTATTTTGACTAAAAAACCATTTTAATTTTTTCAAAAAATAGGTCACAATTCTACCTTGCGTGCATGTACTATTGAAGATGAATGTATGATTGGATCAGGAAGTGTTCTAACATCTGGATCATACATGGAGCGCCATACGATTCTTGGCGCTAACTCTGTGCTACTACAACACGATCGTATTCCATCCGGTCAGGTATTTACATGTCATAACCTCTTTTTTTATATTAACTCGTATCTCAATTCTTAGGTTTGGGCTGGTAATCCTGCAGTGTACATTCGTGATATTACGAGCGAAGAAATTACTGTGATCAGGCGTAACGCTGAATTTTACTCGTACGCGAAACAACAGGTTAAGAAACTTTGTAAATAACACATATCTTTAGAAAGTTCAGTAAAGAGTACCAACGAGAATGGTATGATGACTATCCAATGGCTATGTACCGACAAGCTGAGAAAGAAGGCATTCCTGTAGGTTTCAGGACTCACGACCACCACCAACAACAAAAAACAGAGGCTTAAACTGCAAGTGTATTTTTTTTTCGTTTCAGCTGAGGAGTATCAACGATGTATCAACTCTCATTTTCTTTATATGTTTTACCCACTGATTATTTTGTGGTACAATCACCTGCAATACTGTATTCTTTTAATCATCATTGTACACCTAACGTTCGAACCGACAAATGCATTTTTAACTATGTTGCTGTTTTTGAATAAATCATACTCCAACAAATCTCCTTTTAACGTAACGTAGCGTGCAAGTGAGTAGCGTAAATAGTCAAGGCAAGTTCTTTGGGTGAAAAAAAGCAATAACAATTCGAAGGTTTTAGTTTAAAGGTCATCAAAAACCGTTGTAGTCGCAACGTTTGTGCTTAAATTTTCATCATTGCTATCGTATGAGCTTTCGTCGCAAGAGATCTCGTTCGTACGCAATAGAAGACAAGATACATAAAAAAGACGACGCTTCTGAAGGTACGCCAGTAGTTGCAACTACTATATTGGTTTGTTGCAACGAAGATTCAATTGCCTTTTAAGGCTTTGATCGCTATAAAATTATCTTGAGCATTGTCGGTTCGCGCTGACGCACATTTTAGACCTTGTAACAGCAGGAAACTATCACATTTACATGTATATTGGCGAAATAATGGACCGAGCAGGGCAACAGCCAGAGCCTTGGGTTTTAAACCAAGGAGCAGATACCAACGTAATAGACTACGGTGATATACCTAGTATTAAAGAAGAGCAAGAAGATGCGCCTTCGTCTGTTAAAAGCTTAGATTCTTACGTATCAAGGTCAAGGCGCTTGTGAGTTACCATAATAACGCACACACAAGAGTGTAGATGTACATATTGTGAATATAAAGTTGTAAAGTTGGTTGATTTAGAGAGAACTCCGTATTTTCAGACAACTCAAAGGGTGTTGCACTGGTTACATACCTACCCCTTATTTAATTCAAATAGTTCATGTTACTATTTACATGCATTTTATGCACGTTTCACGTGTTTTATTGAGTTACGAAAATAATTGAAAAATGGAGTTTGTGCGTTTTGCTCGCTCTCTGCACGTAGTTTCTTGTATTTTTTTTTGGGCAAAATTATCGTATTGAGCTATAGTATGACAGTGACTTCAAGTGAAAAGAAGCATGTACATGTATCCACACTTGTTTGCCATACAAATTTCAAAAATAGCAACTCGAAGAACTGCATAAGCATTTTCAACATTTGGTGCATTTCAAAATACGCCAATGTGTAGTGAAAGAATCAAAATATAACAGGAATTGTAAATTGCAACTTGTTCGGAACTAGGTGTCACATCCTGAGAATGCGCAACTGATCATTAAATCATGTGTTTGCATTTTTTTTTCAAAATCACATTCAACATTCACGTACTGTTAAGATTGTTCTGATTATTCTATGCAATTAAATCCAAGCGTTGCAGGTTTTTGGATTAAATGTGCTTCTTGAAAGCTTTATTGTACTTCAGGAAAAGTTTTCTTAAAAGAGTCACGCCCTTTGAGACGTTTTAAATACTCTGCTATTTTAGGGAATTTATCTGCGTCTAAAATACCCAGATTCTCAGCAGCATAAACATCATAGCCAAGAACAGAATCAGCTGCGGAGTAGTCGCCAAGAATATAATCATTACCATGTTGTAGTGCTTTTTCTAGAAATGTTCCACACCTTTCTACCCATTTCTTCTTTTGTTTGTCCATGTGCTCTTCGCTAGGTTCTTTTTCTCTTTTTTCAAGATAAATAGGTGTCGTTGTTGCATACATAGTTGCAGGGCCATAAAACATCTAAAATACAAAAAAATATTAGTAAATTGATTGTTTGGTCCGTCACGTGACGTGTCAAGATACCTACCCACTCGTAGAATTTAGCACGTTTCACAGCATCAGTATGCTTTGGGTGTATCTTAAATTCTACAAGAAATTTAGCAAGAGATGTAAAAGAGGCGTGTTAAAGATTTTGATTAAATGTTGTTTTCTTACCAGTGTCATATTTATCAAGGAGATAGAGGCATATCGCAGTTGACTCTGTTAGTGTTACATGCTCATCGACGAACAAAGGTACTGTCTGGTTTGGGTTAAGCTTTGTGTACTCATCTGTTTTAATGTAGTCATCGTCAGTGATTGTCTTAATCTCAATATCGGATAGACCAAGTTCGTAAATGACCTTAGCAGCGTAGTTTAGTTTGTTTTTCTGGTTTTTGAAAAGTTTTTTTAGTTTCCAAGCTTAAAGCGCACCTGTAAAGGCCTCACCGAGCTAGCGTGCGATTTGTGATAAAGAGTACCGTTTTTGCCACCTGTTTTAGCTTTCTTTGCTTCTGGCCCATCCTTAGCGGTGTCCGCCATTGCTTCAGCTGTTCTTTTTTGTGGCGTTGTCATGTTGCGCTAGTAGATATGAAGAATAAAGATAGTCAAACTCTGTTTTACGCGTTTTTTTCAGGATTTAAAAAGCTTCGCCAATTCCACTAAAGAGCTTACAGCAATGACCATGTACGAGGCGGAACCTCGTAATGTTAATACTTTACATACATGCCATTGGTTTACAGGAGTGTAAACTAATAAAGTACGCCCTACAGAGGTAAAACAAGCCACTTGACAAACTCCCATTCAGCTGTGCATTTGCACATTGCTCAACGTTTTTACGCATCGCCGTGTCAAAGTTTTGTAAATGGAATTTCAGAGCGTTGTTCTCTCGTTGTAAAACAGGCAAATGGGATTTTCTGAACGGAAAACAGAATGTTCACGAGTAAGGAAATTATTATTCGTAGTCTGATTTTGTCTCGGTCTTTTTCAAATAAAACAAAAAGAATTTAAAAAGCTGAGTAACACCACTTGCCCATAATGAATTCTAAAGTATTCCAATTTAAACTAGTACTTCTTGGCGAATCAGCAGTTGGTAAATCGTCTCTTGTATTGAGATTCGTAAAGGGACAATTTTTAGACTATCAGGAGAGTACTATTGGAGGTACGGGGTTTTATACCGCTTTTTATTATCTTCCGGAAGATAATTGCTTTCCAACAACTTATTTTCACACTAGCCGCATTTTTGACTCAAACAGTATGTCTAAACGACACCACAGTAAAATTTGAAATATGGGTCCGTGCTAAACCCCTAAAAACGAACCTAACTGTACTTAGGATACTGCTGGACAAGAACGTTATCATTCCTTGGCACCTATGTACTATAGAGGCAAAAAATTGATGATTCTATTAACAAACTAACGTATTTGACAGGTGCTCAAGCAGCGATTGTAGTGTACGACATTACAACAATGGAATCATTCGAACGCGCAAAAAAATGGGTCAAAGAACTCCAACGCCAAGGAAACCCTAATATAATAATTGCCCTAGCTGGTACAACGTCAATAATAATATTCGCGTACTTATACGTCATTAGGCAACAAGGTCGATCTAGAGGACAACAGAAAGGTTCCTATCACAGTACGTAACTTTTTCCGTCACCATGATAGACGTGCCTTTTCTCCAATTTTCTTGATCGCTCCCACTCACCTCTCGCGCACTGTTAACAGTAACGTAGCTCGCACAAGAATATTCAGACGACAATGGAATCTTATTTTTCGAAACCAGTGCTAAAACAACTGCAAACGTAAACGAGTTATTTGTTGCTATCGGTACGTTATTTTCTCACTGACGTAGAATACAACTCTGCGTCAAACGAGGTTTTTTGAAAACAAAAAATAAAAAAAATGGAACAAAATCCACTTTTGTACACTTGTTTTGTCATTATTACATACTTGTATCTTACTTGATGTAGCGAAAAAAATCCCTAAATACGAAAACACACGAAACGCGTCAAAATCACCACTAGTCGTTCAAGCAGAAGCAAACGCCAATCAAAAGAAAGGTAAAGTCAAAACCCCAGAAAAAAAAATTTTGTATTTTGTTTGTACAACTTCTTACGTGGTTTTTTCGTTTTAGGTGGCCCGTGCTGTGGTTAATTATTAGTTTTGTGTTGCAGTTACCATTTACCAATTGCTTCTCTCTGTCTTGTTATTGAATCCTGTTTCCTCCATTTGTACAAAATAACGCGCTCGCCACACTTAACTTTTCACGTGTATGATTAAATAAAAAGTATAATTAGTTTAGTTCTTTTATTTCTGTTAACGTTTGATGACGTCAAAGTGACACGAAGTTTTACTTTGTTTCACGTCATAGTGATTCTTTTAAAAGTGTTTATTCTTAGCGTTGTGTTATTAACAATAAACTTGGAGTATTTATTTTGTGGTTACTTTTTCTTTGCAACTACTACCCAGATTCTGTGCCACACATCAATAGGCTCTGTTACTTTACTCAACATATCCTTCATGTCAGCAGTCCAAGCATCAACTTGTTCAGATGTTAAGTTCGCTGAACCAATACCATTGCATGTTAACATGCGACCGTGCCTAGAGGAAAAATAAGCTAAAAAATGGTGTACATGGTCTTTTGTTACCAAGAATCACGTGTGAATCCAAAAGTTTCATCATAACAAAATTGTTCAACAAATTCGAAACCACCTCTTAAGACGTCCACTATTTCGTTTGGATACATACCTACCAAGTATAAGAAATCCTGAAAAACAAGTGCGCTGTAGATTTCGTTACCTTGATTTCCTGCAAGTGTCCACGATTTATTATACTTTAGAACTAAATCCTCCGATTTTCTTGCAATGTCACTCTTTAGAGGTAGGTAATCATAATGAGCTATTACCAAGTATCCATCTGGTTTCAATACTCTGTTTATTTCTTTCATAGCTACAATAAACAGTCAAATAAGCGTTGCTAGCAATGCTGTTGTTGCCTCAGAGGAGAGTTGCTTGTACCTTTGTCATGATCGAACCAATGCCAACATTGGCCAGCTGTCACAATATCAAATGTATCACTTGGCTGGTTTGTTACTTCTGCTGTTCCAACAGCAAATCTAAGGAGTCAAGAAGCTTCAGTACAAGAACGCTTATGTTTGGCTGAATTTCTAGTTTAACAACGCACGTGCAAGGTAATTTTTTTGTTTTGTTTATCCTTTGCGCTGCTGCTATTTGATTCTCGGATATGTCAAGTCCAACAGACTAAAAAAGCAATAATTACTTTACTGGCAACAGTACAAGCCGTACACTTTTAGCACCACGCTCAACCATACCAAATGCAACGTGTCCAGTACCTATTAAGAGATTTACAGTTAATTAAGGTAAAAACGACGTACCAGTCCCTATATCGAGAACTACCTTCCCAGAGATATCAATGCGCTTTTTTAATTGCTCGTAAAACGACTTTGGGAAACCTGGTCGGTACTTTTCGTACGCATCGCTTAAAAAAGCGTTACGGACGCATTTTGTGCGTAGGTAAGTACATTTAACTCACCTTTGACGTCCAAAGTCAACATTGCCACTATCAACCATTTTTTTTAATCCTTTTAAAGCCATTTGCTGCACTAGCTTTCTTTTGTTATTACTTTACCTTAAAATGGAAGTTCTTTAGTGGGTTTACTGTTTTCATTCATTTCAGTGGTTTGACTATTTTAGCGCTAAGCCTAGTTTTTCAAGATTGTTTGTGAGCAGGTAACCCCACTATAGTACAAGCTGTCCTATTGATGTATCTTTATGGAGTGCCTTGTGATAGTACGACCAGAAAGTCACGTGCTTGCTACAAATTGGAGTTACCTTTTGCAAAGTAGCATAACGCTAAATTGAAATAGCGTTATGTCAGGTCAACTCCAAGGAGATTGATATTACTCTTTTTCAAATTGTATTAGAGTTGAGTAGAAAAGAAGGATACTGGAAAGAGTGACTTGCTGTTGGGATTGTGATGTTAACAACTTCAGTTTGTAAGACTTTAGATAGGCTATTGGCGCAAACAAAAATGAAGCTTACACCAGATTAACACTGTTAGTGGAAACGACCTTACGGTTTGCAATCCACATAAATATTTTACTTCACTATTTTCCACAAAGAGTTTTAATGAGAAAGAAAAGCTGCTGTACTGATAGAAATTTAATCTCTGGGAGCGGGCGCGCAGTAATATTTTCATTGGAGCCATACAAACGCTATGCTGCATACTTGTTTAAGAAAAGGCTAAAGCAGAAGGTTGATTTGTATACGCTAGCGTATGTACAACACGTTCTAGGTGGCGTCACATCCTTGGGCTTTTGATGAGTTGGGGCACTCTTTTTAGCGTCCTGAAAGTACAGGAAAGCAAACTGCTAAATTAAACAAATACGGCACTTGGATGTACTCTAATGTTTGCCACGACCAGCTATCTACTGGCAACAGGTAGATATAGATTCAACTTGGTTGAATCAACTACATAATGTCATACAGCCCGACAGGTGTACATCTACGTTTGACAGAAGTGTCAATGCGAAAAAAAAAGGAACGTGTTCCTGAAAAAACAATAAAATCTTCTGTGTAGCACTGTTATTGTCGAGATACCTTTGTTTGTGTCAAGGGTTTATGAGCTCTTCACAGCATCTATATTCTCAAAAGTATGGGGTAACGTACCAGATATTTACTCATTCACAACTCACACATTTCTTTCAGTTAAACGTGGAGTTGAACTTAAGTTTCATAAAATTCTCAAGCACAACATCACAACATGCGCACCGCTATTCTTCGTATAGTGGCTATAGTATTTATTGCATTGTCTATCATAGTATTTACATCCTTTGGTTTCGGTCTAAACAGCACAAACGAAGTTTTTGCTTTCTTTCAAATTGGAGCTACTCTACTGCTATTGAGGTATTGGCCAAGCAAGAATGAAAGTTGGGTATGGACAATACTAAAATTCGTTATTTTGGTTCTTGCTATTACTTTGGGCTACACTATCGCGTTTGCAGGGTCGTTCGCAACGGACTCGAATGGTTTGGGTCGTAGCGTTGGAATCGTTTTTGGCATTTCAATAGGAATCGCCGTTATTTTGCTCGCTACAGTATATGCGCCTCACTACCGTATTCGTACCCGTTTCGAGGATCACACAAACTCATTAGGCTTATTTTGCCTGTCACTCGTTTTCCCCACTTTATACACCGCAATGTGGTTCCTCATAGTCAAGGTATGGCGTTTTCATAAGCAAAACAACTATTAACCCACCTAGGTACTGCCAATTGGAGATTTTGCACATCCAGCTTACGGATTTATTAACGTACAAAGTCTTGTGATGGTTTCATCGATTTTCGGGATTTCTGGCATCATATTCCTTGTTTCTTGGGCCGCTGGATTCGCAGTCACTGCCTTCACTACTAAAGACTCTAAAAAACTAAAATTAACGGTTATTGTGATGACTGTTGTCGTGCTACTTGTTGCTACGTACAGCTTATCTCAAACAATATCAGCGCAAAGACTATTCTACCAATTACCTGTTGAAGTGTCTCCAGGTAGCCAACTCAAAGTCACGTGCTTAATAGGCGGTGGAGAATCAAAAACAGAAGAAGTACTTAAAGCTGATCCTGGTATAGACTTGGTATTATGGAGTGAAGAGACAGGTTATTACAATGATGTCGATGAGTTAAAAAATTTACAAACAATCGCTAAACAATATGGATCTGTTATAGCACCTACGTATTTTAATAGTACTCAGTCTAATAACATGGCTGCTCTTATTAGTGATAATGGCGATGTATTATTTACATACAAAAAGCGTCATCCTGTACCAGGCGTAGAAACATCAATCAAGAGAGGTCCGGGAAAGGTTCAGTCTGCTGATACTATTTTGGGAAAAATTGCTTTAGCAATTTGCTTTGACTTTAACTTTCCTGACTATATCGCTAAAGTATCACATGATACTGATATTTTTCTTCAACCTTCTCAAACATGGGGACCTATTGGTAAGTACCATGCAAAGGTAAACGCAATGAGAAGCGTAGAACAAGGATTTCTTTTGATAAGATGTTCGAGTTACGGATACTCTGGTGTATACAATCCTGATGGATCCTGGAGCGCTTTCACTCCTGATAAAGAGTCTGGTGCTTATACTTTTGTAGTGCCACGAAGATTTAATCGTGTATTCACTCTTTATTCTTATATTGGAGACACTTTTGGATGGATTACAGTTATTTTTGCGTTTTTATACTTAGGAGGACTTGTTTTTGTTCCAAATTCTATTTTGAAGAAGCTTAGATATTGGACTATTCTTTCAAATACACGTGACCAGTATGCAAATATCAATAGTGACAAGGACGAAGACTATGGAATGATATAAATAATAATAAATGAATACTTATTACCTTTGAAACCAGTACTCCTTTGAAATGCGAGAGGAGCTCGGAAAGAGTTCGTTAAATTGAGTGGTTTTCGCACGTCAAAAACATCACTGTAACCCTTTGATTTGTACGTTGTTAGCTGATTTCCGTTGGCACTGCTACCTACCTCAACAACGCCAACAATGGGAAAAAAGGTTCACTCAGGCAGCGTTAACAGTGACCTGTCATTCCTTGATCAGAATAAATGTGTCAGTATCACATTCTTTCAGCAAGCACAGTACTGTCTCCTAAACCTTGAAAGTAACGCCTCATGAACGTTCGCGCTGTATTATTTGCATGTAAGCCTCAGAAAACATACCAACCTCAGCACTTACCGCATCTAGTGTTAATATCACAAGTAGCATCTATAGCTAATATTCTAGACTTTGGGGCTATCCCATCAACAAATACGAATGAAGCAGCCGAAACAAATGCTGTTGCCCTCCAAAAGGCCTTCTATGCTGCTAATTCAAGCCCCACGAGCGACAGGATAGTGCTTATTCCAGAGTCGAAAGAATTTTACATATTCGCTGCTGAAGTTTTCAACGTTCACGACATTACAATACAATTGGATGGGCACGTGATTTTTGGTTTTTTGCGTATCTGGTTGTGAAAAGTTTTCATTTCAGCATTTTGATTAACACTTCTGTTCTGTAAACAGTCGTTTGGTGATTTCAAACAACATTACAGCGTTTCCTCAACCTAGTCAGTTTAATCATACTTTTGCCGCTTTGTATATTGGTGACAGCTCAAATATTCATTTGACTGGTTATGGGCAGTTCGATGGACAAGGTTACGATTGGTGGTGGTCTATTATTCTTCTTGAGATTCATAATAGACCTCATATGGTTGCTATGGAACGTGTTGAAGGAATAGTGATCGACAATTTATACTTTACTAATTCTCCTAACTTTCACCTTCGTCTTCATGATATTAAGGATTTGCATGTCAAAAATATAACAATATACGTTGATACAGAAAGTCAACATGCAATGTTACAAAAATCTGGGAATTGGCACGAGGAGAGAGGTGTACCAACCTTTCCACTAAATGTATGAAGTTTTTTTATTCTTGCACTTTTCCTCACGCGTTTTTTTTAGACTGATGGTATTGATCCGAGTGGTATCAATATCCTTATTGAAGATGTTAATATTGAGAATTATGACGATGCAGTTGCAGTTAAACCATGTACGTTAGAGAAAACAAGGGAGAAAACCAACTTTTTTTTAAAGGTAGTGGTGAATGTACATTTTCAACATGCACAGAAAATGTGCTTGTTAGAAACTCTCAAGTGACTTTGGGTGTTGGGATGACTATAGGTATTGTTTAAACTCAGTATAACGACACGTATATGCTCACTACTGTTTAGGTTCAGTACCTCCTAAGTCAACGGTCAATTGTGTCCGGAATGTCACTTTTGATAACATTGTTTTTACGAAACCAATTAAAGCTTTATACGTCAAGACAAACCCTGGTACGGAAGGTACAGGTATAATCGATAATATAACGTACAAGAACATTGTTGGCGATGGTGCTTTATGGTACCCTATATGGATAGGTCCACAGCAACAACAACAACCAGGATCAAAAGGAACTGGTTGTTCTTTTTTTTATCCAATAGATGATGAATGTCCAACTCAACCACGTGTCCCAGTAACAAATATCCACTTGAGTAATATCACATTCACTAATGGTCTTGAACTACCCGGGGTTTTACTTTGTGATCCTGAAAGGCCTTGCACTGGATTTACCTTCGACCACGTTTCAAATGAAGGAGAGTTTGGTGTACAAAAAGAATATGTATGTAAAAACGTGAAAGGCACTTCTACAAGTTCTTTCCCTACTCCATCATGTTTCTAAATAAATCATAACCTTGGGTTTTTATGAATACTACTATTAACAGTGAGTAGAGGCACTCATACATCCTCTACTACTTTACTGGCATTAAAGAATATTAAAATGTGATACAAGTTGTACCAGCGCAGTTTCTCCAAGCGAATCTAAGCTGTACTTTCAGCATTCACAAAGTTCCACTTATTATCTAAAAGAGCAGCAACTAGTACACATTTTGATGAATCATTACAACTTTTGTTGTGGTATGTGGATACGATGGTACGACAGCGGCAAAGTGTGGGGTAGTGAATATGCAAAGAATGGTCTAGGTACTACATGGTTGAGACTGGAGAAGTTGAGACAGTACATGGTAATTAACAGCAAAATGACTGGTATAAAAATGGACAACTATTGCAACAAATTGCATTTGTTGCCTCTGAACAAAATGGAGAATACAAAGAATGGCATGAAAACGGACAACTACAGACAAAGAGCATGTGGAAACAAGATGGTGAAATGAAAGTGGGTATGAAAACGGACAACTACATGCGCAGAGTGCGTGGTAAACGAGGTGGTGAAGAAAAAATACGGCATGAAAACGGACATGTAAAGCGTCTACACATTCGGGTAGATGGTAAACTACAGGGCGGATAAGAGTTCAAGGCACGGTTGTTTATAATAGCTTCTACAATCACGTGACTAGCTACATCAAACACTTTCTGCAGCGACAATATAAAGCTAGTATCTGTACTGTACATACAATATTTTAACATCCTTTGTTTCAGTTGCTAGGTGCTTCAGTGGCTATCCTTGACGTTGAGATAGCTTAAAAGCTGTCGAAGTATTCAGCGAAACCGGCAACTCTTTTTACCACTAACTCCACGCGCTCATTAAAAAGTTGGTTGGTAGCGATCACCGGTCCCATATTTCTCCCGTTGGTGGCACAATCGTTCAAAGATTCCACGAGGTTCAGTCGCCGAAATAGGAAATCGCGTGGATTGAAAACTCGTCATAAATTACGACTCAAAACATCATCAGCAGCTCATCTTTGAACCCCTACACGCTAAATAACAGCAAAAATACACACTTGGAAGCCTGTACGCATAAATTAGGAGTTCTGAAACAATATACTAATAAAACAAACACGAGAAACGCTGACGCCAAACCGAAATCAAGAAAAAGCCAACAAAAAATAAAAAAAATCGAGCAGTTTGTGATGGGTGCGGAACTGAGTTTAATAAGTATCTCTTGTACATTCACACTACGTTATATCACGTAGAGGGGCTAGGTCACCAATAAAGGGACTCAAGCGGCAGGCTTTACAGGTGCTTTCAAAGGCAAGTCGAACTCCTTCCATAGGCTCACTAATGCTTGAACGAGGTCCTGCATCATTTCAGGCGTATGGACAGGGCTTGGAGTGAACCTGAATCTCTCGGTACCAACAGGAACGGTTGGGTAGTTGATTGGCTGGACGTAGATACCATATTTGTCAAGTAAGCGATCACTCATGCGCTTGCACAAGGCGGCATCGTTAACCATTACTAAAAGTTATGTTAGTTTTTTTGTCGTTTTTCATTCCTGAACAAAAAAAAAAAGAGACGTACCAGGAACAATATGGCTAGGAGTGATCATGACAGGTAAACCTGCATCCTGAAGCAAGTTCTTGAGCTTAGTAGATTGACTTTGGTGATGCTCCCTAATCTCAGGATGCTTCTTCAAGTACGCAATGCTAAAATAAAAAAATAAGAACAAAACTCTTTAACTTGTCTTTTTTTCCAAACATCAACTTTTCTTTAGGGTACGTACCTAGCAGCTGCACCAGCGGTTACGCTAGGAGGAAGAGAAGTAGTAAAGATAAAACCAGGAGCATAACTTCTTATCGCATCGATGGTTTCAGAGGCGCCGGCGATGTATCCGCCAAAGACACCGAAGGCTTTACCGAGAGTGCCAGAGATAAGATCCAAGCGGTGAGCTTGACCAATCTTTTCAGCATAACCAGCTCCAGTATTACCATACAAACCAACAGCATGAACTTCGTCAATGAAAGTCATTGCGCCGTGTTTTTCAGCGATATCGCAAATCTCCTTTATAGGTGCGATAGTACCATCCATGGAGTAAACAGACTCAAAAATAACCAATTTTGGTACAGATGGATCCACTTTGGACAAAAGTTCGTCGAGGTGTTCGACAGAATTATGTCGGAAGACATGCTTAGGTGCTTTACTAAATCGGATACCCTACAAATGTCTTTAGAGACTAAAAAATGAAAAAAACGGACAAATAGTTTTTAATATGTCTACACGCGCACCTCTATAAGACTAGCATGGTTCTTTTCATCAGAAAATAGGGTAAGGCCTGGAATAAGCTTTGATAAACCTTGTATAGTCGACGAATTCGCAACTAATTTTTTTTCGTTAGAAAAAGGCAAAGTTTCCTTAAAACTTACCATAACAAGAAGAAAATACCAGTCCTGCTCCTTTTTTATGTAAATCAGCTATCTCTGATTCCAGTTCTTTATGGTGACGGTTACTTCCAGAGATATTTCTTGTTCCCCAGAACCAGCACCACAAGTTTCAACTGCGTTCTAAATATTAAATATTAGCGCTAGTTATTTGGTTGGTGCACATTTTGTACCTTTACGGCGTCCAAAACGACAGGGTTTTGTCCCATTCCAAGGTAATCGTTACTACACCAAACCGTCATTTCCTTATCTTGAACGCCTTCTTGTTTGTACGCGGCTATACAGCGAGTGAGTACAAAAGTGTGATTCGTTCTAACGTTTACCCTTTGGAAATGCTCCTCGTTGTCGTGTCATTGTCTTAAATTCACGGTAGCGACCTTCTTCTTTAATTTGTTTTAAACCCTCCTAGTACAAATGTAAATAAAAAATATCGTAATAAAGCGTTGTTTTGGGTAATTAATATGTACCTTGATGTATTTGTCGTGAGGTAACGTTTTGGGTTTTGGTTTTTCTTCCTCAGGTTGTTGTTGCGGGCGAGCTATTTCAGACCATTTACGTTCTATTAATTATTAGAGGGTACACGGAGCAACATGGGGAGATGTGGGATAAAAACACATACCGAGTGGTAAATCAAAAGCGCTTGGGCTAGCGGTCTCGCTCTCCAAGTCGGCCTCTAGTGCGACATCCACACCGGCCGAATAATAAGTGCGCACAGTTCTACCGACAGGGCAACTGGCGTGAAAGCGACGAACTACTGAAACGTCTAATTTCTTTGTGCTAGCAATTGGGCACTGAGTTTTGAGTTGGTTCAAAAATGAAGCTCCTTGAATCCTTGAGGTGTTCGTTGGTTGCTTTTTAGTCATTGCTGCTCTGTGGAAAGGACATCCACGCATAGCTGCGGCTTGAAATGCCATTGGTTGTTGTTTTTGGAAATTTTAAAATAATAAGGTCAAGTAACGTCATTTGTCTGCTGAAACGCAATGTGATGTCTCGAGATAACCCGGGTCATATCGCTACGTTATGGGTGGGTGAGAAACACCAAACAAGACAGCAAGTTCATGTGTATTTTTGTAGTTTTGGCACGTTCTGTGATGCCCTGTCACCCATCATTCATTTTTACTTGGTATCTGGACGCGTTCTCGGAGGCAATTGTTTTGAGTCTCGACAAATTCCAGTGGCCGATAATTACACAAACTACAGAGTGCCTTCGTGAATTGGCCGATACCATTTTGTGCCTTGCTCCGAGACTATAAAGTTAGACATCAGCGCGTTTTGATCCTACGCCTTCCTCACAGATTTCACGAATAACCACGTGCTCTTTATGTCACCAATGAAAAGAAAAGCGATCAACACGAGCTCTTTGAGCTTGCTGAATAAAATTGACGCAATTACCAACATAACCGAAATTTGAACAACCCACGCAAGTAAATACCATAAGTGCCTACCACCGTATGGATGCTCTCGTTCAAGAGGCCCTAGATATAATTGGCTATGCTGGTTTACGCGGTTGGAATTATATTTCGTCATATTGTTACTTACAACGCTAGGTATACGTATAAACGAGCTGTGGGATAAATTTGGACCACAACATAACTTAGACAAACACATAAAGCGTTGGTTGTGGACTAACCTGATAGTACGTCCAGAAATACAATTCTACACATCGAGAGTACGGAATAAACAAAAATTACGCATAAAATTCTTAGTTCTTCGATAGAGCGAAGAAAAGTACCTCAAAAACCTTGAAGACGATCAGTGCGTACACCTGCGATGTTTGAAATAAGTTTTTAATTGTTTGTCAACAAGTGTCAAAGGGAAATGCGATCCAGAGCGAGTTGAGAAACCAGATGTGGTAACTATGAGTTGGGAACAAGTTCAAGAACTAGAAGATCTACATTTAGTCGGTAGTCAGGCTTTACGTAATCGTATGCTTGGTATCCGAGACGTACGACATCTTAACACGTTTTACAGTATCAAGCTAACTAGAAAATTATAGGACAAACTATTCACTTCCGTATCTCTTCTAACTTATGTCATTCTCGAGATTATTGGTAGAGGTGGCTATGGTGGAGTAGCTCAAGTAGATATACCTACATTACTTGGTGATGGAGAGACTCCAAAGAGTATTTTTAATAACCTAAAACAGCTTGAACAGAAGTTTTCTCTAATGTACAATTTCGTTGACATGTGTCACAATTTGATATGATCGTTTCCTTACAATTGTTTTAGATATAAAGAAAAAGCCTATGTTAGCCGTAAATCGAAGTCTAGTAAGCACAGTAACTGTTGCTTCCTTGCAAAGTTCTATGAAGAACGACAAGCGAAAGTTCGCGCATCGGAGTTTAAACGTGATCAAAAAAGTAAAGCTGATCAGATGGAAATGACCGGTTAGTTTGGGTTTTATTTTTGATTACTTGTTGTTTATTTTCTTTATAGACCAAGCACTGGAGGGTATGTCTTCTCAAGGTCTTGTATTGAAGGTTGAGGTTACAAGACAAGTAACTTCTCTTCTTGCAAATGCTACAGATAATATTCTTCGTGAGTGTGAACTTCGAGAGTTGCTTGTACGTTATAGCTAATATTATACGTAAATAACACTTTGAAAGGCGTCAATATTGAAATACAGTCGTCGTAAACTTTGTTGGAAGGACATTAAGTCACGTATGATAAAAGAAGGATGGATAGAGCAAATAGCTGTTAAACTACCAGAAAAGAAAGATCTTATAAAATGTGTAAAACTGGTAAAACCATGGCAACCATCTAGGAATCTTCACAATGAGACACGTAATATGGCAGCTAAACGTGGTGCTCTAAACTTTGAACTACCTTTCCATCATCAAATATACAATGTGATAGAAGCTACAGAACAAGAGGGTATTTGGCAATCTGTAAGTAGTGTTCGCCACATTTTTGTGATTTAATTTATTTCTACAGGATATTATGCGTATTACTGATACAGATGTGAATAAACGTAGTATCAGTAATAAGATAATGGTGCTCCTTGATAACTATGGTGTTGTTGCTGTACCGAAGTTGCTTGGAAAAACAACAGCTTATAGGTTATTCCTTCGTAAGTACATACCAACTGATTTAGAGAGTGTACTAGACGCTGTAAAGGTATGTGTCATTTACTCTTTTGTTTTTTAGTATTGACACGTGTATATAGGAAGATTCTAAAAAGCTCAATACTGACGGTAACGGTAATGTAAGTAACGCATACAATAATTGGAAAGTGAAATTAATTAAGCTCTATTTTTAGGTAAAACGTAAAGTAGTCACGCTTGATTTTATGAACCGTTGCGATTTCATTAGTAAGGCTCTTGACAAAGATCCTATTATACCAACGTATACATTATGTAAAGATTTATGTATGTCCGAATACGTTATGTGATATTTTGTAGTCTCTCCTAATATCTATATAGCTGATTTTACTGGTATGAGTATTGATAGAAAGACACTCAAAAGGTCGCGTTGATTCCATGTTTTTTCGTGTTTACTTATAGCTGATATTAGGTTGTTGGGAACAATGTCTGACTCTAAAAAATTAAAACTTGTTGGTGTGAGGTAACTTTCAGAAAACGTCTTTTTTTGTTATTTACTTTGAGAATTCTAATGATTTGTAGTTTACCTTTGATGACTGGAGCTAGCAAATCTTTTCAGCTAGTACTTAAACCAGGTATGTATTTGCTTTTCTCAATGGGAGTTATTTATGTTTGACGTACTGTACCAGAGCTCAAGATAAATGGACCAGAAGTGCTTCATTTTATTGAACATATAAAAAGTAAAGATGTACGTTATCCAACCTTCTATTCACTAAATTTAATCTCGTATAGTTTGAAGTATTTAAAACTCCAAGTAAAGCGCCAGCAGCTCCTATAGCTGAAGTTGAAATGTCTCAAGTGAGTAATCGAAAATAAGACATTTTGATGGTCCTCGCGCTGATTGCATTCTTTCTGTAGATTGATAGCCTGAAGAAACCGATTAAAACTATTTCAGAAAAGGTTCCTAAACAATCATCAATTAGGATTGCTATAAACTACGGGTTTATAAAAGCAAGTCTTGTCCGAGCAAAACTGTTACATTTCTATCTTTGGCAAAGTAGTTTTGGTACAGGCGCATGTGATATTGTATTTAACCTCCCAGAAGAGGAAAGGCACGTTTATAAAACGCTCTGCATGAGGTCAACTATTGTTATTATTAATAACTTTCTAGACACGAGAAAAACGAAGATGTACTTGCTAATTTTCTCGGAAAGAAAGGAGTGGCTGTTAATGTTACACCTGAAGTTGCCAAGAAGGAAGAGAAGCCACTTTCTGGACAGATAATTGACGACAATGTTGATACATCCTCTCTTGATCCTGCTATATTTGCACTACAAAAAATAATAGACAAGTATGGATTATGCTTTTTCTTGGTTACTTATTCTTTTCTTACCTTTAGTATGCCTATCAACTTTTACTTGCAAGTTATTGGACATCCAAGGATTGTACCAGGACTAAAGGAATGTAAAGATGAAGGTACACTTCTTAAAGACCTTCCAGAGGATATAAAGTGAGTTGTCTTTTGAAGGAGAAGCTTGTTTGTTAATGTTTTTTTCAAAAAATAGAGCAGCATTATTTAATCGTCGAAATTACACTAAACGTCTTCAAACACTTATGGATATACTACGTAATTTGAATCTTCTTAATGCCACTATACGCTTGGAAAAAGATCACACAGGTCCTATTGTATCTAATTCACATGTGAATAGTACAGCAGAGATATCCTTACATCAGTTTGGTAGTATCCTTATTTTTTTCCTGTTTCCTTTTTTTTTTTTGGCATGTTTTCTACTGTTTCTTCTTTAACGATCAAGAAATTCTGGATATTACAATTGCACCACATAAGTACGTATTGCTTTATCGTAGTAATGTGTTATGGAGTATTAATTTGTTCAACAGAGAGCGTTTGTATACGTTCAAGTCTCAAACAGCGATTGCACAGTTTTGGGATGACTTGGAACATGTTGCTAATATAAAGGACTGTAGTCCAGAAGTACGTTCATATATCAACGCCAATAATTAATGCTTCCACTTTTAAGGTAGTAGAGGCAAGAAAGAAATATTTCCCTAAAGTGACTCTTCTTTCCACTAACTGGTTCGCGTTTTTTTCTTGTTAAATTTCTTTTAACTCAAAGCATAGGACGGGCATGTATTGCTTGCTACCTTGGCAAAAGCTGGCTCTTAAGAAGAACTATAAAGAGTATAATAGTGCAGCTGAAGAGGATAAGACAGAGCTTCTTAATAAAGTTGGAAACCTGTGTGACTTGGATCCAAATCAAGTGGTTATGTATTACAAGAAATACAGAGTCAAAGTGCGAACAAACATGCCTTCTTTTTTTTTAGTTGAGGCTCTTACCAGTAATTAATATATTGATTAATTATTTAGCTATTAAACTTGGCTGCTGCTTCCAAGCTAAAGAGAAAACGCAGAAAATCTGATGATGGTCAACCTAAAAGAAAACGTAGGCGCCGTACTACAAGAACAACGACACAACCAGAGACTGATGTAGAGATGACCGATGCTGAAGGAATTGCAAAGCAGCTTGAGTACGTTTTTTCTTGTGCTAATCTTTCATTGCGATTTTACCCAATATTTCTGTAGGGGAGCTACTATTATGGATGAGCCTGGGCCTCGTGAAGCTTTACCACATGTTGAAGCATATGAACGCATGATGAGAGACAGACATAGAGGTACCTACCTTTCGACTATTTTGAAGTTTTGCTTATTTCACTTTCCTTAGATGAAGGAAACGATATACTACCTTTGCAAGATATCGATGAAGAAGATGAAGATGAGGATGAGCTTGAAACTACAGGACCTAATCGTAGATATGTTTGGTCATATGACCAGACCTTGCTTTTGTTAAAGCATATTAGCGCTTTTATTGCAAAGAAACCACGTGCGTTTTATTTTTATTTCATTTTTGGCTAAATAGTTTGAATTAGCTGCTGGTAACCAAACTAGCTATGCCGAGCAACTTACCGAGTCTGATTGGAGGGCTATTGCAGCTATAGTAAAGTTCAAACCAAACTTATGCAAGAGGAGGTAAGATAACAGCCAATTAAAATTTCGCAGCTCGTTTTTATTTTGCCATCTTGTGTTGTTTATTATTTTTTACTCTTTTAGGCTTAATGTCTTAGTAAAAAATGTAAAATACATGCAAGCTCTACAAAGAGCAATAGAACATAGACGGGTACATGTTGCCAGTACTGTCGCAATTGAGCTTTGTTCTGACTTCTTTTTTTCAAAGGAGATAGAAAAGGCTGTACCTGATTCGATTAATGAACCTCTTCCTGATAGTATTGAAGCTATTATTCAAAAATACAACATAAAGCCGCAATTTACTAGTTCAGATGTACCTTTCCCGCCTGAAACACATACTGTACGTCTTCATTGCAACAACAGGAGCTTTCGGGGTTTTTTTGCTTTTTTTTTTTGGTTTGTTTCGGCACTTATTGTGATTGTAGATTCTTGCTGATTATCTTAAAATCATGTTCCTTATGTCAGATGAAGATTATGTTGTTGAGGCAGCATACAAGGTTTGACGACAATATTTTTATTACATTGTTGTTTAACAAGCCTAATTTAGATGTGCTCTAAATTCGGTGAAAAAGAGATTGGTAGAGCTGTGTTTATACTTCAACGTCATTCAGTCGTTGTAAAGAAGAAAGATCCAACTCGTGCTCGTCGTTATGATCTTCAACATAAATTTTACAGAGTACGTGGTTAAAAATTACTGCCTCTTTCTTTTTGTATGGTTAATAGAGCAAATCCTGCTGTTCTTTGAACTCTTGGTATTAGCAAGTTAATTGTTTTAGGCCTTGGAACCACGCCTCGATGAAGAAATATTCCATGAGTTTGAGTCGTATAGTAAAGAAATAAATGACAACGATGTATTAGATTTTCCAGAAATAGAAGGCAAAGGAGGTATGTAAAAAAAACATATGACCATCTCATTGTTTTCTTGTCCAGTTTTTGTTCAACTATAGGCGTATTATTAACGTTTTTCTGTTTTTTAAGGTCAAGTAGCAGCTGCTTTATCTCTGGCAGTACAAGATAAACTATGGCTAGAGCCTTGTGTTTCTACAATCCACAAAACTACTTTTCTAAGACGTGATGGTAAGCTAACTCGTGTTTTTTTGAAATTTTGTGAAGTTTTTTGTTTATGGTTTTATTGATTTATTTGTACAGCTGGTAATGTAACAACAAATGAACATGATGTCCCAGATGTTGCTGTAAGACTTTACAACAAGCAATCTGGCGATGCCTTCCAAAATAAAGAACAAGAAAACCCTGAACCTATGGATATTGATAAACCTACAGCTGACATTGTATGTCGTTTTGTGATGCTATAGTGATATCCAAAGTCTTATGTAATTCTTAGGATATGTCTATTGAAGACGTTCTTACAACCCTTGCAAGTATGGGCGCTAGTGAAGATGAAAACAAGCTTGCTGAGCGTTTGTATAAGTTCATCTTGTCAAAAGATGATGACGGTGTATCATCGGAAGATATTAAAGAATCATTTGATGGAGAGGATATAAAAGAAGCATTGACCGCTTTGGAAAGTTTCAATATGGTCAGAGAAGTTTGTAGTTACAATGATTATTGTTGGTACGAACAACCGTTTTTTTTGTTGATTTTACTTCACTTTGTAAATACGATTTTTTGATTGTTTTCTAGGGTGGCAAAACCATTCTTCAAGCGTTGGTGTGTATCAAGAACTATAGAAGTAGATGGAAATGAAGTAGTTGGCAAAAGTGTAGAGCTTCAACCGTGGATAAAACTTGATGGTACACTTCCCAAAAAATTCTTTTTTCTTTTTTTCTTTTGCTGTACATTCTTTGAATGTAGTTATTCTCTCCTATGTTACCATACCATAATTGCCAACACGAGAAACAAATTTTGTTTGTATTGAAGCTCTTACGATGGAGTTAACCACAATTTGTTTAGGTACCTTAAATAAGCCTATATTAAGCAAGCTCAGACGTAAAGTTCTTGGCGAGATTATTGATAAGCCTGGAATAAGCGCTGTACGTTTGCATTTCGCCTAGATGTTACTTATAAATTCTATATAGGATGCACTTATTAAGGGACTAGGTCTTTTCCGTCCTTCTGTGATAAATAGGATTATTGATTCCCTAGAGCAAGAAGGTAAGGTTCAGTCCACCTCAGTGAAGCAGAACCCTGTCTCTTTGTTCTCTGGTACCCCAGATTATGGTATATGTAATACGAATACTTCACTTCCGGGCAGTAGCAAAGATATCAACAGAAGTCTCATACCAACACCTGATTGTTATAATTACTTGTAAAAAGAAATAATAAAAAAAAGTAAAAACCAAAAACTTGCGTTTAGAGGAGTACCTTTTGTTCGCTCCAGGTTTCATGTTACAATATAGAACTGAAAACATTTATGCACATTGTTGTGTAAGAGGTACCAAACAATGTTTTTTTTTAAAAGGAGGTTTATTCATTACACTAGTGCTACTCTTCGTCTTCCATTATTAACGAAATTGTACTAATATCACGTGGTGTTCCATCCTTGTCCCAAGCATTGTACGTTCCTTGCCATTCCCCATCAACTTTAAATCCATGATAAGCAAGCTGACCATTATCATACCATTGTTTATATTCACCTTCATCATTTCCTTTATCGTTAACAGTAGTATGAAGATAAAGTTGCCCGTTAGAAAACCAATCCTTGTATACTCCTACAAATACACCCTTTTTCATAAAAGCATGAGTATCCACTTGACCATTCTCATGCCATGTTTTATACTCTCCTTCTTCGAGACCATTTTCTTTAAAACTGTCTATTTCTAATTGACCATTTTCGAACCATTGCAAGAATTTTCCATGTTGCATTCCATTCTTCATATCACACTTACATACCATAACTCCATTCTCATGCCATGATGTATGAACACCATGAGACATACCATCTTTTTTCTGACATTCAATATGAAGTTGACCACTAGGGTACCACTGAAGAAACTTACCACATTTCTTTCCGTCTACCATAAAACAGTGAACACATAACTTTCCGTTATCGTGCCACTGCTTGTACTCTCCACTATTTAGTCCATTTTTCTTTATCACACGTATTTCTAATACACCATTTTCGTGCCATTGTCTATACTCACCATGCATTTTACCTGCGATCATGAAGCCCTTTATTTCAAGTTGGCCGTTTTTATACCATTGCTTAAACACTCCGTTGTTAAGCCCGTCTTTCATGACGTTTAGCTTGATTAGCCGACCCTTTTTTGTCCATTCTAGCCATGTGCCACACTTACGTAGCATGGAATCGTATCGTGTCGATATAGCGGCGGTTTTTGACAGCGAGTGATATTTTGCGAAGGTTTCTGCATCGTAGCTCGAGATAAGGCATTGTAGCTCCTTCGGAAGATGTACTAAACGCGTTTCCACCGCCAATAGTGGTTTGTAGGCTAAGGTGTGTTAGTTCTACAAATAACAGCGTTTTTTTTTGCTAATAGTGTCGCAGACGACGTGATCGTGCTTAAATGGGTGTTTAATACGCCGTTTACGCCATACCAACTAATTGTAGAGTGTAAAAAGATGATTTTGTTCCTAGAGCAACGTATCGTACGTTTTTTAGCATCAGTAACTTGGCTCATGAGGTGTTGTTACAATGCAACAGGCAGTGGTTTAAAAGAGTGAATTACAGCGACTTGGTGATCAATCAACATGGTCGTTCAGTCTTATTCAAGCAAAAATGAGTGTAAATTTTTTTCCAACCTGCTGTAAGAAACTAGATCTCGTTAGATAGCACTACACAAATAACTCAAAAAAGTGATAGCAACTATCATTGGATAGCTAGCAAGGCTGCCAAGAGACTTTATTCCTAAATTTTTCTTGACAATTTAAACAATATGAATCCCGGGATCTTACATCTTTCGAGTACACCGGCACTAACAAAAGCGAGAGTTTACTAGCAAGTGCAAATAGTTACTGAATAGAGATGAAGGTAGGGAGTTTGTATTTATCAGACTTCTCCATTCACTCTACTGTATAACACCAGAACTGTTGAACCGTTGGATTATTACTAATAGTAGCGACAATGATCCAAAGGTGTAGTATGCTACAAGTAACCATGGAAGTGCCGTTCTGATTTCCTTTACGAAGCAAGTATTGTTCTGACGCATTAGTTTAAACATTCGTATCACCACCGCGGTTTACAACCATCACATGAAATATGCGAAATATCAAGCCGCGTATTGTTGTAAGTAAAGGAAAACGTGATTTTGCTTCTACGCAGCGGCGATTGTTGTTGGCGTAGGTTCGTATTTTGGTACACACGGTTCGTTTTTTCGACAAGTCGGTCAAAAGAAACTTGAAAATATTTACAGGAACAACCGACAACATTGAGTGAACTTGAAGTGACGGTTTTTTAACAGCGTTCGTTCGCCGAACTTGTTTCGAACACTTTCGAACAGCTTTCGAACAAACTTGTTCGAAAAAAAAAAATCTTCGAACAAACAACTGTTATTTTCGAACAAAAATTCATACATTACAATAAAAATGCTGTATTCGATAGTACAATAGAAATTAGAATAAAAAAAATTCTTTGGTTGTTCGAAACTGTTCGAAAGTTGTTCGAACGAAAGATATTTTCGAGATTTTTTTTTTTTCGAACAAGTTTGTTCGAAAGCTGTTCGAAAGTGTTCGAAACAAGTTCGTCGAACGAACGTGTCAAATAAAGTACCCATATCATCAGGTAGCAAGTGTTATACGCTTCGTAGCGGGTTTATAAACACCACCAAGCAACGACTATGATTCAGTGAAATTTGTGAGAAGCGCATTACTTTTGAAAAGTTTGTTTCAAAGCCTTGGCTGTAGGCGATGCCATATGTTGTCTTTACTTGGTTTTGATGTAGTAATAGTTTGGTTTGCGTTTAACAGGTTATTCGTACGTCGCGCCCACAAGCAGTACGTGAGCCGAATAGCTATGAGACATTAATAAAAGTGGGTTTGTTTAGATTTGTGAAGATCTAGAAAAATTTGTCACGTGCTTGGCCGTAAATCTAAAAAGACGTCACTACAGGCACATTTTCGCGTAACACAGCAGAATGTAGTTTACCGCTAAAAATTATTTTGGAAAAAGAGGCTTTCAGCCTCAGCGTGTAGAACTTAGTATTTTAAAGTGTGTGAGAGTGTGGCTGTCAAGAACCCAACGTTCAATATCTCATAACCGATTACGAATTGCCAAAACCGGGTAAGTCGATAACCGGTTTTCTAAGACCTCTATTCCGAGCGTATGTATTAGTTGTACTTACCAAACAGCTACGTTCTCGCTCGTCAATATTTTTGTCACTTCGTCAGAGACGTTGGCGCACTCTGAGCATGGCGTGAACTATGATTGTGTTCTCTAGTTGGTGCTTGCAAATAAGGGACGGTGAACTATTCCATGTCACTGTTTAGTTTGACCAAACCTTGGTAATGCTCACCAACCAATTTTAGCTTAGTAGCTCTCAAAGCCGATCCATCGCACTATGAATTCGATTCAACTTTAATAAAAAGTACTCAGCTTGTAGTCGTTACAAAGAACTGTGCAAAGCACAAATCTTTAACACGTTGGCTTTTGACTAGTCACGTGACAGAAGCAATCAATTTCAAAGTAGTTTATTATTATCGTACATGACTACGCTCAAAGTAAGTTATTGTAACGTTTTGGCGCTTACTGGTCTTAACTTAAACTCCATTGTTTTTGATGTTAAATGGCGCCACAACAGGGCGTAAACATACCATTAGAACGTTTTTAGCGCGTTGGAGTGCCAATGACTATTATTTTCTGTTGTACAGCATATTTTTGGTTATATCGATAGCGTTAAGCTTATGGTCATCGTATTACTTCTATTTAACCTTTGATAACCCTTGTACAAACAAAGCAAGGTATAATCATCTCAAGACATTGATGAAACGTGACAACTACCCACCTCCATCCAGTACGTGAACTATTCTTTTTTTTTTTTTTTCGGATTTGAGACTAGTTAAGGCTGTTTTTATTTTTATGTAACTCAAATTTAGAGCTGGGTACATTCAACGATGTCATTTTTTTGCTACTTGTGGAGACAGTGTTATGCATTTTTGTGTTCTGCTATAGTGTTATTCGCACTTATTTCTGTAGCTGTTGTGCTGATGCAAGTTCAAACTGTTTAAATACACTACGTGGCATGTCACTATATTTTTTCCTTGTTGCATGTACCGTTGCAGGAGCAATATTAATAGCCTATAATACAGTACGTATCCAACAAGTCAAAATGTTTGTCATCCCGTGTCAGATTAATAATTTGGTTTTTTTGTTGAAAATAGCAATGTAAGAAGCTTGCACCAACATTATGGAATGTCACTCTTGTTGTGGAGATGTGGATGATATTCTGTTGTCTCGTTTTTGGTGGTTTCATACTTCGGCTCTGTGGAACAAAATTACAGTGTTGTAACAGAAATAGAACAACCGATGATAGGACTGCGAGATACAATGAAAAGAGGAACCGAATACTTAAACGAGTTGCGTTGTTAAAGAAAAGAATACAAAAACGGACTGCCATGGATAACGGTGATGATGCGCAACTACAACTTATTGGCGAAGCCAATTTAGATGAGGTAAGTATTATGTAAACTCAATAGTTTACTTCTCTTTCCTTGATGACTTACACTTGCCCTATCAAGGAAATTAATTTGCCACTGGAGAATTACTCCAATGGAGATACAACTAGTGAAGAACAAGAACGCGATGATGGTGACATTGTAGAAGATAATGAAGACTATTCATTGGATAGTATAGATAGTGACGAAGCTGATTTTGATCTTAGTTCAGATGAAGATAGTATTTGACAGTGAAGAACGCAAAAATTAAAACAAAAGCACAAAGCAAATGAAGAAAAGCAGATATTTCATTGCAATCAGTAAACCACGGGGAATGAAGACAGTGTAACAATAAGTATTCAATACAAAGCGTGCAATGAAGACATTCCTTGTACCCTATTTTACAGTAACCCTTTGAACTTGGCGATAATGAAAAGTAGCCAAGGAAGAGCAAAAAAAAAAACTTGTCACGTGAGTTTCAAATAGTAAAAACAAGATTAAAAAGTCCAATGCTTTCTAGACTCCATTGTTACGTTTGTACCCACATAAAGAAGTGTTTGGTATGTTTCGAAGCGTTTCCAGGTTGGGACAAAGGGCAAGTCCTAGTTATAGTACGAACGAGCGATTATTGTAGAATAAAACGCCGCTCAGTAAGATTTACACGCGTTAGAACCGAAATTACATAGAAGATCGTTAAGAAACATACAAACCATCAAAGCTGCTACCAAACTCGATGCTAAACCAGAAGAAGGACCTGACAGCGAAAAAGTATCAATACGGAATATTCGAGCAACAATAGCTCAAATACACGCTCTTGGACATCACCCAGTCGCCAAGTACGCGTAATATAATATCCATACGCGGTTTACATAAACTACACCCGACTTTATCTCAGCAAGTAATAAGCTCACTCAAATTACCTCTAGGCTCCTTGAAATGGGGCGAGATCTCACCATAAACGAAAGTTTAATTCCGCCAGTACGCACATTTCATTCAAATTACATTTTAATAAAAAATTGCAGCCTGATAGAGCCTTGGGTCATTATGATGCCCTACGTATGCTCTTACTTCCTGTTATGCTATCTAGATCAATAGCATGGCATAATGAGTACGTTGGGAACTTACAAGCTCTTTTTTTTTTCAGAGTACAATTTTGTTCTCCTCATCACGGTCGTCGTAAAATTTGTTGGTCACGTGCTACAATTGTTACCTAAAAATTCTATACATATCTTTTCCTTTTCAAGTGGCGTAGTGGACCATCTTGTTGTGCAACTTGTTGACTTGTCGATTTATTTTTGTTGTTACCTATACCTTTCTAGTTGGCTTGTTGGTGGTTACATCAATCCAGATATTCAAAAATACAATTTAATGTGTCGCGAAATAGAGTACTCAATAACTAACAAAAAGTACAACTCTATACATTTATTCACTACCAAATGCGCGTACAATGAATGGGTAGCAACAAAAGATGGTGAAGAAGTGGTTGCATCCTTTAGAGAACAGATATCCCTACTAACAGGTGACTGAAGAAAAAAAAAACTGTCCACGCCAAAAGCTAACTATAACTTAAGATGAAAAACCTGTTTTTACTGCAGTAACAGCACAAGTGCAAGATATGATTTGTCAAGCAAATGAGCAACCACTGGTATGCCTTTTTCTTCATCACGTTTTTCTCAATCGTGATTTACTTTATTTGGTTAACACTGAGTTTTGTGCTATGTAGCTCCCTGTAATCGATGGCGCAGAAACTACACCATTTGTACGCTCATTGAATTCAATGGCTTTCTATAGATGTTTTTTAGTACTAACCGACTGAATTTAGTCACCAAGTGTTGCAAGAAACGCTGTGTACACTCCATTTATTGAGCACTATCTACGGAAAGCAAGTATTTTCAAAGCAACTGAAAATGATGAAGAAATGGTAAGTCTGACAGAATGGTCAACTAACTTAAACTCGTTGATAGAATATGAACAATTAACCTTCAATTTTAGTTTTACTGGTCAATGATAGAGGCTAATTTTTATGGGATTGCACCTGCAACAACAGAAAAGCCTCCTCCAGGACCACCTCAACTCATTAGTTACACAGAAGATGATCATACTATAATACCTTTATTCACAGATAAAATATTTGCTAGAATATTTGACAGGAGGTCACCAAGAATGTCTGTTGTAGATAGACGCAAAACAGAGGAATTCAAAGGTAACTTGTTGGCTTTTTTTGAATGATTTAGTTGTCATCTTTGTCGTATTCTCTCATTCTTGTTATCAGGCACATTTGTTATTAATATGATGTCTCATTGGTGTGAAGATAATGTTTGGGTATCTATAAATGCACTTGAAGATGAAGCAGCAAGGGAATTAGGTATTGGAGAAATGGAAAAGGACTTTTGTGGTTTTTTGCTTTCGCCTGATGATATACGAAATCTTTTGCAAGTTTATAAGAAACAACATACAAAAGTACAACAAAAAAGGGTTGCAGATGAAGCTGCTAAGATATAATACTGGAAATATTACAACAATTCAAGGCCAGTACACAACTGTGTAAATAAAGACAAAAAAAGTGACGGCTTGCAAGAACATAATGTTTTTCAAAAATGTAAAATTTCTTGTATCACATGATAACTAGTTCAGAAAAATCAACATTTGTTTTGGTGCAACTATTAATGTAGCACAAACTCCATCATGCGAGAAACAACAAAGGACAAAGGCGGTGAGACCACATAGAAAAAAAACTCAAGTAATTTTTTTGAATTGCAAAGCGTATTTTTAATGTACATAACTTTTTTTTTTATGTGGGGTTTTTTTTAACCCCACATATGTTTTTCTTGCAAAATCATTTCTCCGTTATAAAATAATTAAACCCATCCCCAAGCCAAGTTTTAAAAAAGAAACCACAAAACCACTTTTTTTTTAAAAGTGGGTGTGGCTTCAATCATCTGCTACGTCACTTTCTATATTACCTGTGCTCTGAGCGCTGCTGATGTTTGGTTTATGACTACTACTCTTTTTTGAAGTACCATTCTCTATATCACTGTCGGCGCCAGTACCAATATATTCGGTTGGTTTGATGTGACTTAAAAAAAAAATTAATAATCTGCAAAAAAAAAGAAAAAAATTGGATTTTCTCCTCGCCGATGAACTCCATTAAACCTGAAATGGTATAGCACGAAACTAAAAACTAGCATACACCTTCTTGAAACGGCGTTTCCATTTTTTGCAAGTGCGTGAAGAAAACGGCCAAAAATAAAAACTGTAAATTGCTTTTGAAATAAAGTTGATCTAGCGAAGAGCGTCTATCGCTTACCTTGGAAAGTTTGGTGGACAACATATATATATCCAATTATAACAACACCCCTTAGCAAAAGGATTCTTCTTACCAGCGTGTAATGGAGAACACTTAAAAAGAACAAAATGTGAGAAAGATTAAGGGTTAAGTTAAACGTACTTTTTCTCGTGTTGTATATCCTGTAGTAACTAAATAGCTATGGAAAGAGCACAACGAGAGTACAGGCCATAGAATACAAAAGCAATAAATACCCAGTGCGGCGCTAGTAGGATTTTTAAGAGTTTCTCCAATCGCTCTTCCAGTGCCCATGCCATTATCGTTTTTATTCATCAATACGCGAACTACAAGATCAGTGACGCAAAAACCAAACACTGTAATAATCAATGTGGTTGCTGACCATGAGAATATAAAAAATCGTCTATAATTACGCTGGCCGATACAGTTGCCGACCCAAGGACCTAATTTTGAAATCAGAAATGCTGACCTATCGCAAGCGAAATACGCGAAATTATTTCGGCGTAACAGAGCTGACCACTCTTTTTGGTAGGCAGAAATAAATCAAATACGAAATAATTTATCAAAAAAGTTTGATTGTCGCTAATGACGTACAATGGTGATCAAATCTTAAAACACAGTTATTACAAACTGGACAATGACTCGCTCTTGGCGGCCTGTAAATATGACATGTATCTATAAAACAGTTAGACACCAATAACAAAAATAATCAAAGTTACAAAAAAAAAAAAGAAAAAAAAGATTTGTTTGTTTCTGCTGTTACGAACCACAGTATTTTTCTGTAACTTTAACACCATTACACTTATAATCTCTAGTAACTGGTGGCCTTTTATCTTCCCATGAAAATGGACTCTCTATTAAAAAAACACAACATGAGCCAAAAAGAAAATAGAGTTGAAGTTAAAAACAGCTTTTTTCCAACAGTAATCCAATCACTTTATAAACTCGTTTTTCTTTCGGTGAAACTAAACTAGAGTGCTAAACTTGCAAAATTGAGGAGTTTGATTATTGGCCTCAACGATAAAAAATTCACAGCTTTGTAATACTACGTAGAATACACACAAGAGCGCAAAATGCGCCTAATAGGTGCAAAAAAAGCAATGTCACGTTTTTAGAGTTATATTACTAAAATAATTTACTTACCTTCTAATTCTTTTGGTGGGGGCGCTCGCGGAAGAATACCTGGGTCGGAGAAGCTAGTGGAAAAGAAAAGGACGATTGTTTGTATCCATAAGAACAACTGAAGCGTGTTAGTTAATCGTAGTGCATTCATTTATCGTTTTGTTGTACCATTATAACAACCAAAACCCAGCCATATTTTATCTCTCTAATTAGCTCGAATGCGCTTCGAAGACATTAGTTTGGGTTTAAAAGGTAAAAATAAGAGGGTTATCGTACACGCCAGCAAGAAATACAATCCCTGGGGCAATAATTGAACTAGCAGTTGCGTAGAAATATTTACTGTCTGGTCCGGTTATAATACGCCCACCACAATAGAATTTGTTTTCTGAGGGCCAATCCTTATACCTTCGCTTACCATTATTCATGCTGCGCTAAACTTAGGCCTGCGCTTCTGTCAGGGAAAGTTTTATGCTATTACAGCCGAATTAAATCATGCCTTAAATGGAGATGTTCCTAAAAGAAGCGCAAATCAACGTAGATGTCACTCTTCAAATTACAAACTAAATTACAATATATTTCAAGCAACAAGACAGATGTACAATTGAAAAGGCGCAGAAAATGAACAACAAAAAAAAAGCAGTTTTGTTTTCATCGTGGTCTATCGAATAACCTTGTATGTTTGAAGCATTCCGTTTGGTTTTGCATGAAGCGTAAGGGATACGTACAAGTCCTCACCACGTTGAGACCTAAAGTAAAGGCGACGTTTCGCAGAATCGACCTTACCAGTCTTGAATAAGTTGATAAGATTTGTACATTCTGATTCATGCGTAAACGGAAAGAAATCCATCTTCACAAAACGACCTGATATCAAATCGTGTTCAGTAACGCCAGCCATCTGGAGAAAGACAGGATTACATGATATAAAGGGATAACCATTATCCCAGCCAAATAGAGCAGAAGGTTTTACACTAACACGTGGTTGTACAAGTTTAGGAGAGAACAAATCAGAAACTATTTTTGGTGCCTGTTCAGACAAAGATGGACTTTGATCTCTATTTCCCTCTCGTAAACGTTCCAATTCTGACCATATCGATGATACAAGAGATTGTAGTTGTGTATTTTGATGTATAAGGTTCTTATTCTCTGTTCTAAGCTTCTCAATATCAGGATCATTGCTGTTGTTGTTTTGACGAGACAAGCAGTCCTTAGCAATGTTTACTATCTTAGCTCTAACGTGAATAGGAGGTACAACGTTTTGAGTTCTGACGGGAGGCGCAAGAGTTGGAGACCTTGGTAGCATCTGAGGATTTGTTAGATTAAACTCCCATGATGGTGATTGTGGAATAGTGAGTGGTGGAGTTTGTGGCGGGTTGCCATCATTTAAAATAATAGGTTCTTGACCTATACCAAGTGGCGACATTGTAGAGGCTAGAGGTTCGCCGTTATACGTGTATGATGAAATAATGTTTGGTGATGAATAGGAATCGCTTTCTGAGCCTATTAATGATAAGTAACGATCATAATGCGCAAGTTGTACGTGTTGGCGTGGCGACTAGTGGAATTGGGGATGTTGTACTGGTATTTTGCGTTAGTTTTTTAATCGTAAGTTGAATTTCAGTAGTTGTAATGTAGAAAGTTTAAACGTACGTAGTATTGGTAGGTGTCGTCCTTGCTTTCTTCGCTTTTTTGTTTACAGCTTCCACACACTCGTAATTGTACGCCAAACATCGTCTACACGGCCGTTCATTACCACAAGCGGCATGCGCTAGAAAGATTTAGACAAATAAGCAGAATAAAACAAAATAATGCTTTCAGTGCTACAAAAAACACGGTACCTTTTTTACAACGCGCACAAGCAGCTATGGCATACTTTTTTCTTTTCCTTGCTGGCTTAGGCACTCCTTTCGCCGTAATATTATGCCACGTTGTAGATACGTTCATGGTTGCTGAGTTTGGTAACCGGACAATACAAGAATTTGCGCAGTAGCCTATTTGTAGCCTATTTAAGGAACTTGTATTGCGGCTTAAGAGTACGGTTGCTCCTAGCGCGTCATTATTCTGAGGCGTGATGTTACAAAGACTAACAAGCGACGTGACGTCTACTTATCCAGATGTAACTGAAAAATGTTGTGGAGCAGCGGGTTGTGAACCGTTATTGTAGCTTCTCGCCAGCGATCTATGATGTTTTAGACGGACCAAGGTTATACTTATTCTACTAGTTTAGATGGTTTTGTGTACTAAGCTAGTGCAAAGCACGTTTTCGAACATTATCTACAATGTTAGTAGACACCAGCACGTGTACATTTCCCTCCGCAATAAACAAGTACGTTCTATCACTCGCCTTATTTATGTTATCGGCTTTTCATGCTTAATCGATTTTTCGTTCCTCAGCCCACAAATGCAACGCTAGAGCAGAAATATGTATCGCCACGCTTTCAATTATTATATTGTACTCTGTGTGGGCCTGTTGGGGTTCATTAGTGGCTTACAATATACCGATATTTCGTACACGGATTTAGACTCGCGCAGCGCATGGCTTACACTTCAGGGCGCTCAAATAACAACAACATTTGATCAGGCTATTTACGTCCCGTTTGATCACCAGACTGAATGTAACGCTGGCCCTACAGCAGTGGCACCAGAGTTGGTTCCCTGCGCAGAAATACCTGGGGTATTCGCTATACCGCGTTTAGGCTACGCTATGTTGTTGAGTGATGGCAGGACTCCTATGTACTGTTTGGATGGCACAACGCCTTCTTTGGGGCCTCTTGGGATTAGTACCGCCACTACTGATTATGGTGCGATTTAATACGCAAATGGTCACGTCTTAACTTTGGTAGGCGTCCCAGGGGCACAAGTGCAGTTTTTCTTCAAGATAGCAAATTCTACACGTTCCAACTTTACTGCAATTTCTATGGCTGCAACAGCAGCTTTTGGTAACACACGCATAATTGCTGGCGCATTATCAAGCTCAAAGTACGTTGTGCCAAAACACAATTAATTTAACCCGCCAACGCAGCCCCATCTCGGTGACGCAACTACCAACCTCACAGCTATTTCAACATGACGATTTGGGCGCACCTTTAGGTTTCTACACTAATGAAGGCATAACAATATGTGGGGATGCACTACGCGCTTCTCCTTTGTGGGACGGCCTAGTTGGACTGTCTATAATTGGTGAAACAGACTTCAATCTACCAACTGCATTGGTATTCAGTACGTATCATGAACTCTGCACTGTAGTGTCTTCATTCATGAGAAAGCATTTTTTCAAAAAAAAAAAATATGGTTATTAATTGCAGCTTAGCCGATCAGTCCTTGTTGCCTTATCGCTTCTTTTACGATAGAGGTACAAAACTACAACTTTACTTGAAGTATTAACAGAACAACCCTTAGCTATTCCTACTTTGTCTTGTGATGCCAGTAGTAGCTTAAAGGGCTTCTCCCAGGATGTATGTCGTTATTACTTATGTCTCCTACATCCTCCGTTCAGCGAGCCTTATTCTGGATGGTCTTATCAAAGAGGGTACAAAAAAAATCTTGTTTGAACAGATTCAAAAGTACACAGTTCCTTGTAGTAATTGAATACTAGCGGCGAAGTGAGATTTTTCCAGAGTGTATTAAACCCTCAAGAGATAAGTGTCACAATTCTAACTCAAGTAACAGAGGATGACGATAGTGTAAGTTAAAAAAAGTATTCTGATATTAAAAAAATTATACTGTGATATTAACGTACTCGTTTCTAGCAACCAAGAGCAGAAAACCCTCTTAAATTCTTTACCAACGCCGATTTCCCTCAGGATTTTCAAGACTTGCTTGGGAAAGGTTGTAAATGGGAGTTTACAGCCATCAAAAACGCAACAGGCCATGTACGTACCTAAAATATGATGACACCTTTTTTTGTTGAATCTTATGTAATCTTATGTTATCCTTAGGCAATAGATACTTCCATACAGCCTGCTTGGACTAAAAAAAACCTTGGTTGTACTGGTGCTAGACTTGCCGCTATTTCAGAGCAGTTTGATGACTACTCAAGTCGGCATTTGCTAACAGATAACACCGGTCAATCTTCGAACACACTTCAAAATCAAGTATGCTATAACTACAACACTTTGGTGAAACTAAGTTTATTTTAAGGTTACAGCGCTTACAAATTCTAATATTTGGAGAGGATGTCTGGACATGGTCTTTAATGATCTACTTTCAGTGTAAATACCTTGTATTCCTTTTTAGGTTGCTTATACTTTGTTGTAGTACAGAAACACCACAATCTCAAGTTACATATTTTTGTTATAACCAGGTTGGTACTCCTGAGTATGAGTCAGACCCATGTTGTAACTTTACGTATGTTTTACATTTATTAACTATGCTGACATTATGGTTGACATTTATTATTAGTTTGCAATTGTCACAATGTTGTGCTCCGCGAAATACTTCTTTTACCGTACCACAATACCAGCCAAAGGCTGAGGCTGAATTGGCGACAATGTGCGAAAATGCAGAATGCTTGGCACCTCTTCTTAGTGATTTTGCTCAAACGTGGACTGTTTCTACAGAGCGTAACGCAGGTTGTGCTTTAGAGTTTCAGCGTAATAATGATGAATCCACAACACGTGCTCAGCGTTTGAATGGTGATGCTTGTAATAGCAAAGTACGAGCAACAATATGCAATTCTGCTCTTGGCTTGTCTTCGTATTGTAGACAGAATGTTCATCCAGAATCTTTCTGTCGAGAATTCCCATTACTCAATGTGGGTTTATGTACACTTCCTTGTGTCACTGATGACGACTGCATCACTCAGTGTCTCGACTTTGGTACGACTATTTTTTCGTTTTAGTTTTTTTGTTCTTGTTCATCTTATTTGTTGTTAGGAACGTATAAATCATGTAAATTGTTCTCTCCCTACGCAAATGATACTGTGCAAGGACTAGAAGATGATTTGTTAATTTTTGATTGCTTGATTGAGAATATCGAAGCTGGTATCTATTCTTTGGTTTTTTTTTTTGACGAGTTCTAACATGCTCTTTTAGATGAACTCGGTGTAAGTGTAGGCGATGGTATGTGATGTTTTGTACCTTGCAATTAATAATTACTCTATTAGTGACTACTGAAAACATCAATGCTACACTCCGCAGTCAGCTTATTATAGATGGCTGCCAATCTTATCAAGGGTTTTCCGCTCTTGCAGCAGAAAGTAATGCTACGATTTGTGAAGGTACAATTTTAGTGAAAAGAAGTTAAATGTCTTATTTTTCTATTAAGGATACACTGGTTGTAATTGGGTACCTTGTCTCGAGTTGTCTCTTGATGGATCACCTATATACTGTACTACTGAGCACTGCGTTGATGATACAAATCTATCACCTGGACATTGTCAGTATTGTTTACCTGATTCTCGTGACTTTTGTATCGATGTGACTGTACCTGCCGGATGCTACCCTGTTGACGTTGGTGATACCATAAGTGAAGCTAATACACTATGTCCTGGATCAGGTGGTGCCTTTAATCCTCTTGTGGGTACGTATCACGTTAAATGCTATGTGAAATCTGAGCTAATGAATTTATAGCATCAAGGTATTTGAACTTTCCTCTAGAACCAACAGACGAAGAGCACAAAAGAATTAGTCTTGGTTGTAGATATATCACGAACACAACTTCTAATACATGTCTTGAACCTTGTCCTCCATCTCTTACTGCGAACGTATGAACTATAGTCCAACAACACCAATACTGTTATGCTAAATTATGAAAAATTTAGGAAACCTGCAATGCATTTTGCCACAATGAAGCTATTTTAAATCAAGTGGATTGCGATGCATTAGATAATACAACATGGTATGTGCTCTTAAGTTTTTGATTTATGAAAATTCTTATTTACATTAATACTAGGGTTACATGGACTCAAGGACCTACTACGTTCACTCGATGTATTTTAAATAGTGTTCAAATGTCAAGCGAATGTTCTTTCACTTGGTTTGCTGGTAGATCTTTTAATACTGGTAATTACGAGACACAAGTATCTTGCGATGGAAAGTGTGTTGGAAATGATGAAGTGACTACTGAGGTATATATTGCTCTTGTGCTTCCCATACCTAATTGTACCGGGTTAGGCTGCTTGTACAGGATTTAGATGCAGTAATGAAGAGTGCACAACTTGTACTGACAAGGCGTCTTGTGAAAATACAGGTGCCATAGCTTATATATGGTTTTGGTGCACTAACAAGACTTTTTAGGAACTTGTGATGACTTTGAAGGTTGTTTGAAACCGCTTGTCGATGTGTCTAGTTTGGGTTGTATTTACCCATTGGAAGTAACACCATTGGGTTGTTTAGATACTACAGTACTCACAGAAGCAGCTTGCACTGGGTACTAAATTTTAACTTGTTTCTTTGATACTTACGTAAATCGAAGTACATGGTTTAATAGATCAACAACACGTGCTGAATGCGAAACCAAAGCTGTTGTATGCTTTGAAGAAGGTATCAAATATGATAACCGAAAATTTATCAATGGTATGGCTGCAAGACGACTGTAATAATTGCTCAATAATCTGATGTTTTTAGGTATATCTTTGAAGTCTGCAACAGAGTGTACTGCTTGTGGTGGTACTTACAAGTCTTTCTATAATTGGGATGCTGTAAGTCGAAACTAGTCTATGTTTTATCGTACTAACTACTTAATAGAGCGTTTGGATTCCTAATGAATGGGTACCTCTTAAATGGGTTCCAAATAGAGAAATGGTGTCACAAACCTTCTTCGGGCCATCTTTGAGTACCTCGAATTATGCAAGGTTCTTTGATGGTGTTGTTGGTTCACTTGCAACTACTGTCATTACTTCCGAGATTCTCTGCAGGTAAATTAGATACCATACTTGTTCAGGTGTTCAATATTGCTTTTTAGATATGGTCGTATTCGTGATACGCTTGACACTTTAGCGTGCACTTGTGGTACTGACAGGACTACAGGTCGTGATTGTAGTATTTCTTCTACAAGGACAGTAACCAACAGAGTTGCAAAACTATGCGTTGGTTCGCCTCAGAATATTACTCACGAAGTTGGGCGTATCGTTGTTGGTGTAAGTAATGAATTGATAGATTAAACTTCTTATCTCACCTCTATTAATAGGATAACTTCGAACCTACTACTTCTCAGTGTACTGATTTGACGCTCACGTTGACACCAAGGGAGCAATTCGAGACGCAACAGCGTATTGCCATTACAGCTGCTATTCCGAACCCAGAGGCTGGTACAGACAGTCTTTTGTTTGTTCAAAACGATAATAATGTAGCTGTGGGCGAGGTTATAAGTACGTTGAATTAAAGTAGTTCTTATATCATCAAACCTCACATTGTTTACAAAAGGTGATGGTATTGGTATTAGTTTATCTATACCTGTAAAGTCTGGTTTGACTGTTTGTGTGGAGTTTGATGAAGATCCAACCAGTACAATTAATGGAGCGTCTTTCATAGACTTGGCGACAACTGACGATAATTTTCAATCATTCAGGTGAGTACATGCTTATTTTTTTGCAAATAACTAAGTTCAATGAAGGTTGATAGGCATAAAACAAGAATTTGGTACTCTAGAAATTTGTGTTGAAATTGGAGAAAATACAGTTTCTGCAAACTTGTTTCCTGCTGTCACAGTAGCGGATGCTGAGGGTCGTCAGTTTACTGATGCTTTCAGGTACATTTCTACATTAGAAAGCTGTCCTGACATTTTCTGTTTTAGTGACCTTGAGAAAATGTTCATTTGGGGAGGATCTATGTTTTATGTCATGTTCTTCTCTTTTGCTGCAATGCAGTTATTCCTTCACTGGAAACTTGGAGCAAATAAGGGCAATAGTTTCTTTACTGTGACTACTATTGGTCTTATCCTCCTTCTCGTCTTTCTCATAAGTACGATTCTACCTGATAGACTTGTTTTTTTTCTTTGTACTGATGATCTTTTTTTAGTGAGATTCCTTTTGTTTGTTATTATACCTTTTGGTCCTCTCTATGAAGTTCCTGGCCTTGTTATTATATTTTCTGAGTTCCCGGCACTCATGGTTTTCGCTATTTATTCCTTGGTCGTTATCAGATGGTAACCATTAGTGTTTGTTTATTTTCTTACTTTTTTATTAGGGCCGAGATTTTCCATTACAGTATGTCAGGGGGATCCAAGACTGGTGGTATTAAGAAGTTAAAGCCATTTGTATTGGCTACAGATGGTGCGTTTTTATGTTGTTGTATTGACAAGTCAATGTCTTTTTATGCTTGCGATTTATTGATTCCTTGTTAGGTATTACGTTTATTGTTTGGATAATTCTTGTTATTGTCTACTTTGCTATTCCACCAGAAACCCAAGAACAAGGTTGTGGAGCAGCTAGTGTTTCGAGAGATCCTGCAGAATATGTTGCTATAGCTTACAATGTATTTTATACACTAGTATGCGTTATCCTTGCTGCTGCTTACGCCACCTACGGTACACGTATCGTATTATTTATACATAAGAGTGGTAAGCTCGCTAAGGGTAAGGCGCAGCAAGCAGCGCGAAACAAGAAGATACAAAAAGTACTTGAATTTTTTTTTTTTTTTCAATTCTAACAGTCCCTTTTCTAGATGTCAATCATCTCTGGTGTTTGTACAATCTGTTTGCTTGCACAAGCTGCATTTTTGTTATACACAGCGTTTGAGAGCCCTACATCTGTTATTGGTGTGGTTGTCTTTTTGCTTATCGTCGATTTGGTGCCAGCCTATGTATTCATTACACTATTTAGGTATGTAATTTTTTTACTTGTTGTACTCTCTTTGTGCTAAGTGTTCTGTCTTTTTAAGGCCGACATCTCTCTTCTCTGATCGTAAACAAAAGAGAACAGAGATAACAAATACGCCAAGTACAAAGGGACGTGCTTCGTCAATAGGCACTGACCACAGACGGTCGTCAGTTGTGGCTCCAACTGCACAGATACAGAGTGCGTACTTAATTTTGTTGCGCTCGCATTCTTTTTCTAACGTTAGAAAAAGAAGGAACGCCTCATACACCCAACCCAGAGCCGAGTGAGTCATCGTCTTCTTCTGAAGAGTCTTCTGAAGAGTCATCACAATTGCCTGAAGTGAATGGAAATATTTCCTTGACAAAGCAAAGCATAGAGACTTCTGATGATGAGAATGAACCAAACAATTTGACGTCACCATTAGGTGGAGGTATTGTTATTAATGAGGACTTGTTCCGGTCTTCGAGCAGTGAAGACGAAACGACCGACGACGAGGTACGTTAACCATGCATACTTTTACCTTGTTTTTTTTTGACATTTTTTTTTGCTTGTAGTGAGTCACTCCTACGTCGCCCTGTAAATTTTTATTGTACATTGATAAACACAGGCAAATAAATTAATAAAAGAAAGATGCTTATATTGCTGATGATATTGTACTTGAGACTCATTTTCTGGTGATTGAAATTTCAAGTTGATCAAGAATGTTCTTGACTTGAACAAACTTTCTTTGGCACGATTTCAAACCGTTTATTTCGCGAACCATGTTGAGACAGTCATTGCTTCGCTCTGCACGTACAAATCGCAGGGTAACATGTAAAATACCTTCAAAGCGCTTTACTCCTACAAGAAAATTTACAACGGTTTCTGTACTGCGAAATCAAGCCGTTGAAGTCGATTTTCCTTTCGATATACCGCTAGGGGACGGAAATGATAATATTGCAGATGCACAGCAAACTGCAGCGCCAACCATACCTACTGGCGTCAATGGTACGCTCACGTTGTACAACTGCGCCTTACAACTATCTAGCTCCTAATGCGCCATTTTACGCAATATACAGACCCTTTTCAGGGTACGTCGCGTGTTTTAACGCTTGTAACAATCACTAGAGAGCGTATGAGTAAGGGAGCTTCATTTCAGTTCAAATTCACCAAAGGATGCGTATACCTTGCTGCAGCGAAACAAATGGTACATTAAACAACCTTTTTCGAGTCTCTTTGAAATAAAAAAAACTGACTTTTCCAACTGAAAGCGAGAGAAACCACAACAAGTCTCACCAGGAACTCAAGTATTTGATTGGCAGAATAAGATTATGTTTAAATTGAGCACTACAGAAATGGGTGAAGTGTTAAACTTTCTACGAAAGAAACCAGTAGGTGAGTGAGACGGTGGACGGATACGACTTGCAAAAAAAAAAGACTCTGATTTTAACTTGTTTTAGATGGCTTGAAAGTAAATATGACACATCAATTTAAGCTTTCACAGCAACAGACTATATCCAGGCTACAAATGGTACCTGGAAAGGAAGGTGAGTTCACACCCTGGATTTTTTTTTGTGTTAAAAGTCAACGGTTTAAGTTTCCATTTTTTTGACTTCTTTTTTGTTTAGGGAGTTATATGATCGGTATGTCACGTGCACCTTATGATCCAATGAATAGAAGTGTTGGTAACAACCCAGAGCAGAAGTATGTCTCATTATTCTTTGATGCTAATGAAGCTACTTGTCTTCGAGAGTTTTTTGCAGAGTCTATAAAAAGATCCATGGGATTCTTGTAAAATATAATCCTCTCCAATTACAAGAGGCCCTATTTTTTTTTTTGAAAATAAAGGTTACACTATTAAAGTAAGTAACAAGCAACAAGTTGAGTTCAACTGAACCTACTGTTTTTTTTAGTGGTTGAAGAAAACATACAACAAAAGTTAGCAGCAGCTGATTTCTCTAACATCACAATTTTTTGTTTTCTTTTGTAATTTATTTATTCGTCTACTTCTTCATCGTTAATGTAATGACCTTGTTTTTGTACTTGACCATTCAGATGCCAGCGTGTGAAATCTCCTTCTCTTTTGTTGTTCTTGTACTTACACATTTCTTCAAGTTGTCCAGTTCTATACCAATACATGTGCTCTCCTTCTCTTTTATCATTAATGAAACGACACTTTGTCCTTAATTGACTATTCTCATACCACTCTTTTTGCTCTCCTTCTAGTTTACCATTGACATAGTTACATTGATAAAACATTATACCAGCTTTAGTCCAGAAGGTTAACACGCCATGCAGCTTACCATTTACACTTTGACTAGTTTCAATTAACTGACCATTCTCATGCCAAGACCTGAATTCTCCCTCCACTTTACCATTAATTATATAACACTGTGTAGATAACTGACCATTCTCATGCCAAGACTCGTATTTTCCTTTCATCCTACCTTTTACAAAATGACATGCACTAAGTAAAGGGCCTTTCTTGTTTTTTTCGTAATACCAACTCTTAGCCTCTCCGTGTTCTTTTCCATTTACAAAATAGCGCCGTGAAAGTACGGTTACTTTTCCATTGCTTATACAAACCGTTTTTTCTAAGGCACTATTGAACGAGTTGTAACAGCTGCCTTTTACAAAGTAGCGGCCATTTTACGAAAACGTATGGACTTAAATCTATTAAGTCGAGTGCAGTTCAAGTGGAAGTTCTAATAAAACAACCTTGTTTCTTTGCTCATTTTTGTACTTCTTATTCAATTGTCGAGTAACCATTGAAACAAAAAACTCTGTTTTACGTCCAATTAGATAGTATAACAATACTCACTAAATTAGTAGTTTTGGTTTTTTATGTGTAGGTTTTACTTGTGGAAGTGTTAAACTTTCTACGAAAGAAACTCTGATAGGTGAGTTTTCGTTTGGACGTCATACGGCAAAAAAAAATCCAGACTCTGATTTTCCTGTTTTAATGGCTTGAGGTATATGACACATCAATTTAAGTTTCACAGCAACGGACTAGTATCCAGGCTACTGGACCTGGAAAGGAAGGTGAGTTCACACCCTGGTTTTTTTTTGGTTAAAAGTCAACTTTTAAATTTCCATTTTTTTGACTTCTTTTTGTTTATATTAATGATAATATGTCACGTGTCCTTATTCCAATTTTTAGAAGTGAGGTATACCCACTATGTCTCATTATTCTTTGATGCTAATGAAGCTACTGTCTTCGAATTTTTTAGAGTCTATAAAAAGATCCATGGGATTCTTGAAAATATACCTCTCATTAAGAGTTTGTTTTTTTTTTAAAGTCACTATTAAAGTAAGTAACAAGCAACAAGTTGAGTTGAACTGAACCTACTGTATTTTTTAGTGGTTGATGAAAACATACAACAAAAGTTAGTGGCATCACAATTTTTTGTTTTCTTTTGTAATTTATTTATTCGTCTACTTCTTCATCGTTAATGTAATGACCTTGTTTTTGTACTTGACCATTCAGATGCCAGCGTGTGAAATCTCCTTCTCTTTTGTTGTTCTTGTACTTACACATTTCTTCAAGTTGTCCAGTTCTATACCAATACATGTGCTCTCCTTCTCTTTTATCATTAATGAAACGACACTTTGTCCTTAATTGACTATTCTCATACCACTCTTTTTGCTCTCCTTCTAGTTTACCATTGACATAGTTACATTGATAAAACATTATACCAGCTTTAGTCCAGAATGTTAACACGCCATGCAGCTTACCATTTACACTTTGACTAGTTTCAATTAACTGACCATTCTCATGCCAAGACCTGAATTCTCCCTCCACTTTACCATTAATTATATAACACTCTGTAGATAACTGACCATTCTCATGCCAAGACTCGTATTTTCCTTTCATCCTACCTTTTACAAAATGACATGCACTAAGTAAAGGGCCTTTCTTGTTTTTTTCGTAATACCAACTCTTAGCCTCTCCGTGTTCTTTTCCATTTACAAAATAGGTTTCCGTGAAAGTACGGTTACTTTTCCATTGCTTATGCAAACCGTGTTTTTCTAAGGCACTATTGAACCGAGTTGTAACAGCCGCTCTTTTACAAAGTAGCGGCCATTTTAAGAAAACGTATGGACTTAAATCTATTAAGTCGAGGTGCAGTTCGAGTGGAAGTTCTAATAAACTACAACGCCCGTTTCTTTGCTCATTTTTGTACGTCTTATCCGTATTAGTACCAAGTAATCATTGTTATACAACTAACCTCTTGTTTTACGTCCATTTAGTGCTAGTATCAACAATACTCGTAAATTAACTAGCATTGGTTTCTGCGTTGATTTTTACTTGTTTCAAGCGTTGCTTGATAGCAATAGGTGCGCTAATATGGAGCGTTCTTTGCACTTCATCTCAGTCACAATATCACACACATAGGTTCAGTGGAATTGATCTCGGATAAACAGTTAGTACTATTATCGAGATCATTGGGGTTAGTACGGACAAGCACCGTTGCTGGGAATGAGATTAGTAAAATAGTTCGGACAATTTCTTCGGAATTTGTTAACAATGTGGTGGAAAGCATCCCGAACTTCTTGAAATTCTCATAACATTCCAACAAGGTTTATGCGCTGGGCATTTATTGGAAAACAGTCACTTTGTAACATGCAACAGTTTTGCTACAACTACCACGTCTCTTTTACTTTACACTTATTGTCGTCTTTTATTCCCTTCAACGATAAATTAACATCCTTTGCAAAGGCTGTTATACAGTATTGTCTATAACATGAGTTTCTTGTTCTGTGTTGAGATCAAAATCTTTTTCGTCCTCACTATCTATATCTCCTATGGAGTAATCCTCTAATGATACATCCGTGTCCTTTTGGATAAGAACGTAAGTACAAAAACAAATACAAAGAAATTCGTACCGATAACCCTTCATCTGAGTTGGTTTCATCTTTAATTTGTATTCGGACATCATCACCAACAGTGTTATCAACATTGTCAGGTTTATCCCGCATTTGTATTCTTTTCTTCAACAATGCAACTTGTTTAAGCATTCGTATCCTTTTTTCATTGTATCTCGCAGCCCTATTGTTCATTCTGCCATTCCCGCTTTGAGCACGACGCTGTTTGTCACTATATAATTCGTATGCGAAGCATGCAGCAATTATAAAAATAACACAAAACATCCAAGCCTCTAGTACAAGACACACATTCCACAAAGCAGGTGCTTCTTTCTTGCAATTCTACAAAAAAAAACAATCATGAAAATGTTTGGTACTATTATCACGTGACTGACGTACCGTATTGAATGTAAACATTGCTATATCAAAAAAAGTAAGGATGGTATAGAGTACCCACACACAAATAGCCGGAGAACTTTTTTTGAGAAATGTTGCATTGTCTGAAATACAACAACAGCACTTTTTACGGCAAAGGAAAAAAAAGAAGTAGAACATGTACGTGTGACAGAAGAGCAACGATAGCACAGTAAAGGTGACTATAACACTGTTTAATGTTCCTATACCTAGTAAAGGGTTAGTCAACCAATTGAACACACTCGGTTGTTCACAAGATTTTGCGAAAGGAAAAATCAGGTAGGAACTAGTAATTTTGGAATTAAGTTGCAAAGCAGGATAGCTGCAAATGTACATAATTATGCTAACAACAACCAAACTCGGAATTGACTCTTGGTTTGAAAGAAACAGTATCGATAACACTTTGTTACCAATCACGTGATTGAAGGTTTCGTTTATGCTTTCGTGTCGCCACGTGTGTTGGTAGATTCACAAAGCCTACACGTAAAGGTAGTAGCAAATGATAGTATGATACTGCTTCATTTTTAATCAGAGTCAATTCCGCTGTGGCGTACTCTGTCTGTAGCCAAACGTTTTGCATTCAAAGTCAAACAACTGAGTTACTCTTGTTTTAAAATAAACGTACGAGAAGGTCTTGGGTGGTTTGAAGTAGGTGGATACTCTTTCTCCCATGCCTGTTGGTTAGTACACGTATTATTGAAGTATTTAAAGAAGTACGGTACAGACCAAAAGCATAACGCCACAGAAATAGCCCCAATTACTCCAAATATTATAAAATACTTGATAACGGCTAAACTACATGAAAATGGTGTTTCTAGCGGCCTTCTCGGGTGTGTTGCGCCTGTTCTCGTATTCAAGCGACTATAACCACTGTCACGGGCGATATAGCGATCGTTGTTCATTTCGTTATTGTAATAAAAAATGAGCTAAGTCGGATTGGGATTCACCTCATCTAGTATCTTTTTTAGCCAATGCTGTATGTTTATTTAGGCTAACAGGTAATTGGCGAAATGCGTTGCCAGCGATTGCTTATCGTGTACTTCATTTCTGAGGAGTTCCATTTTGTATCTGTAAAGAACATTTTGTATCTTATACACCTTTAGGCAGTTAAGAAAAGCAAGCCACTCAATTCTAACACGTGACTTAATGTATTTAAGTTGTTTAACACCACAATCTTTCACGGCGAACACGTTGCTTTACTATACCAGTACAACATGAGAAGAGCGCCTATTGATGCCCTTGTTATTGAATCTCCGCATTTTCTTTCAAGATTAAAAGATATTTGCCACTGGAGGTCACTGTACGCGTTTTTTGAGTATTTTCAATCTATCTGGAGACAAGATAACAAAAAGTTTTTATTTTTCTACAATTTGCGACTTTAACACGTGATACATCTTAAAAAGTAACATATTATTCAAAATCATGCTCCTTATGGTTTGAACAAACGCGGGCAATCCAAAAATACATTTTTCAAGTTTTTGTTGTTGATTTGATCTCGTAGTGCACTTTGTGGTTTGCTAGTGGTTGCGGTCGTGGCTTTCATATTTTTAAATTCATCTGATGGCCGTCCTGAGGCTAATATTTCACAGAGTGAAGTCTACACAGTTGCACCAGCAGTACCACCAACAACGGAGCCTGTTACAACGCATAAGGCAACAGAAGACCCGAAAGATAGTCCCATGGACCCAGTTGGTTGCAAGTGTGCTATAGTAACTTATCCGTATGGCAAAGATACAGAAGGCAACACCTAAAAAATTAATCGCAAAACCTTTGGCTAAAGTTTTGACTGTAGTGCTTGGTTGGCAAGGTTGTAAGATGTGGAAGATTGGCATACCAAAAGACGTGATAAATGATGGTTTGCCACACGTTAGCGAAAATCATAAGGCTGCTAACATAAAGGAAATGAAGATTATTCAAGATAACCCAACTTGTGATATTAAGAAGTGTCCTCACCCTGATACTTTGAACTTGAAAACGTGCCAGTTTGTTGTACTTCAAAAAGAGCTTCCTGCACCTGTATTTAACGTTCATAACTTTTCTATCCCTTACATCTAATCTAGATACATGGTGATGCTTACAAATTGTCATCTAAATGGTGTACTGACAATAGAACAGCTCATGAAAAAGATCGTTTACAACGAATGAGGTGATTTGATGTGTAAGATCTGATTTTGCTGACACATACTTTTAGAAAATACTACGCTGCTATATGGTATCAAAGTTTCTTTAACAAGACAGTTCTTCTACATAGACTTCCTGGATTCTGTATGGGGCATCCAGGTCGTAATGACATGCTGGCAAAAGTGCTAACTAGAAATTATTTTAGAGAAAAATAGTAAAGAATGGGATGATAGAGGCTTGACTGCTAAACACCACATCTATTCTTATATGCACTACTGTTATGCTGCTTTTGATTTTACTAAAAAACAATACTTACTGGGTGATGGTCATTGCGTTCCTCAACGTGGATATTTAACGTAAGACGAAAGTTTTACAAACGGTAGCTTACCTATTTTTTTCAATTAGTGGTGATCGTCAGATTAATCCCAATGAACGACATATACCTGGTGGTGGTATGTGGTTTTATAGAGGGAGTTGGGGGTACGCTTGGCAACATTTAGTACTTGATAACCTTGGCAAACCTGCTATATCACATGAACTTTTTAATCTATCTTCAAAATACCTACACGATGGTTTATCTATCGGAAAGCCAGATGTCCTTTGGTGGCTCCAATCTATGGGCATAAATCACGAGTACATACCAACCTACTTTTTTTTTGAAGAACTATACACTCTTCGTTGTTACAAGTGTTAAATTGACACGTGATTTTTTGTTAGCAAAGTAGAAAAGTTTGGAAACGGCCACTGTTATGAGGATATGTATGTTACTTTAGTAAATCCACCAAGGCCATGGGATCCTGTAGAGTTTCAAGCAATGACAAATGCAATGGATAAGAATGCACCAAAACCAAAAAAGAAGGAAAAGCCTCTGTTTTTATGGTTATCAAGAAAAGAAGCTACAAAGAGAATACTTGTCAATGAAGATGAGATGATTGTACCTCTTTTTCATTTGGAAGATATGTTTCCCTTTGTATACTGACTTCATTATTTGCGTAGCAAACTGCCAAAGATGTTATTGCAGAGTTTAACATTGACTTGGAAGTATACGAGTTTCATGGTAAAAAGGAAGGTGAAAACCCAGAGAAGCTGGCATCTCTATTTAGACGATCCAAGATTGTTTCAGGACCTCATGGAGGGCAATGGGCTTATTCTAGTACGTCTTAGATTTATCAATGCATCCCGTTAATATTGGTAATAGTTCTGGCACCAGCAGTACGATAGCAAATTAGTTGTGATATAGTTAATTATTCAAAAATAGGATGCATGTTTTATTGAGTTTGCTGTTGAAGGGGCTTACGATAAGTAAGAACAGTAATCAATAGTATAGTTACTAAAGGTTATAATCACTTAGATTTAAAACTTGGTGGTATGCCGGATGGGGCACGGGAATTGGAGGAAGAAATGATTGGTATGCTGCACCTCTTTATGGAGGTGATAAGAGAACAACAGCCAGGCCTGCTGACCTACGGTACAAACTATTTATAAGCTATTCCGTTACTAACAGTATTAGGTTTGCCATGGCTAATTGTCTTGGTGTTAAGATAAAAGAGAACTACACTTGCCAATATTTGCAAGAAAACAAGCTGCCTCTGAAATCAAACAAAAGTACATAACGCACGTTGTAAATATGATGATCATATCGGGTTTGTGAAATATTATAGAGCATAAAAGAAGTTGTACTACCCTGTATCGAACGAATAACATTGAAATTTCTGCGTTTTTGAAAAAGACTGACAGTTCCTTCTGGACTTGTTTGGACTTTTTTTAGATAACAGTTCTCTAGAAGCAATTATAAAGGGGTTATTATCAAAGACCAAGATATGGGTAAACGATGGACAAAACCAGCGAGTGGTAGGTGATAAAAACAATTAATTTTGCCCGTTTATGTTTAAAAGTGGTCTTTGTACGTGAATAGTGCAAGCGCTGATGTTTGTAGTTAGTGTGCATTTAATATCGACGGAAGACCCAGAATTTACAACGCACAACCTCATAGCGTTACCCGAAGAAGTATGTCCATAACGAACTAAACGGCTGTTTAACACTTTACAAAATCAAGGTGTTAGAGCATGTATTCTTTTGTTTATGTCATATGAAGTCTCTAGACGCCGTAGGAGCGACGTGTAAAACTTGGCGCCGTATAGTTCAAGAACCAAAGAAACACTTCATCAGAGTGGTACACGCGCTGTAAGCGCTAATATTATTAACAATGCTAGTCTGAACAAGGTGATATCTTTGAATTGATAGCAAAAACAGTTAGTGATACTAAAACAAAAGAAAACATACCCAATCCAGTCACAGCAGGTACGTTTAGAGTTTACCCGCACAGTTATTACTTGAAACAATAACAAAACGTGAAAAAAGTAAACCTCGCCTCTTCTGTAACTTTTATTTTATTCTTCGCTGACACGCGGTTTTAACGCCTCTTCTTTACCGTCTAAATGATCACGACAACTACTAAAAAACCATACAATAGGCTACATCGATTTTGTACCTTCTGGCTCTCTGACAGGTGCGTTAATGCTCTGGCCTTTTTTTTTGAAACTACAAATGCTCATAGTTCGTTTTTCTTAGGAAGCGGTGAGTTTGTATCACAGAGAGACAATGGATATTGTATATGCGTCCAAAGCAACTCAAGTCAAAAAGCTATCTGGGTTCAATGGCATATTGGAAAAGTAGCAAGGTAGGAAGAAGCAGCTGGTCTTTGTACATAGCTGTTTTTTTTAAATGAATTATCGTAGGGCGTCATTGAGCCGTGTTGAGATAATAGCTCCAGATTGGTTTCTTGATCAATTGTTAAAGCCTCGAAGACGTACGTATTTTTCTTGCTTTTATGGTGGTTACATGTCGAATGTGGCTGTTATTTTGTTACAAATTATTTTTTTTGTATTCTAGCGTCACACGACGTTATAATAATCCACGTGTTATGTTGTAGAATATTTTATACAAGGATCTTTTGATGGTAAAGAATGGGATACTTTAATTACAATAGAGCCAACAAAACTACCTTTCAAGAGCTGCAAGGGAGCAAAATCATTTTCTTACATAAGGTATTTTTTGAGGACTCGCAAACTGGTTGAATTCTAATTTATAACGTTTAGCGCCAAACTGGATGAACCGTCACGGTTTTATAAGTACTTCAGGTGAGTTATCTTTAAACTGACTCTTTGTTCAAGCAAACTTTATTTTTTCTTTTACAAAAAAGTCGTACTTACTTCATAAAGGTATTACAGGGAAACGTCTGTTTGTGACTCAGATGTTTTGGGTTATATTGGTGCGTAACACACTACTGTACTAAAGATGAATTTACTAATCAGTCTTAAAAGCTTTTATTGGCACAGTAGAGTTTAATTTAGAGGCAGTTAAAAAGCTGCGAAACAAGAAATCAAATGGGAAGAAAAATACAGAATCTTAACTTAAAAAAACCCTCGTCGTTTTTTGGAGAAGGCCAGGCAAGGGAAATGGCCAAATGAATATTGTAATTACTGAAATCCAATGCGGATTTTTTTTTGTGTTATGTGACACTTGACACCAAGGAAATTTTTTTGGAAAACTTTCTACAATACATGTATTATTTTACTATCAATCCAGGTTACATCGTTTCTGCCAGCAATTCTTGTTTGTGACCATGCCACTTAACCACAGTTAAGGTTGTTAATTTTGTGTCTAAAAAAGTCAATACAGCCTAAACAAATTGTTTTGGGGCGCTTAAAGTACTGCCAAAGTAGCTATCTGTCAATACTTTCTGTTTCTCCATAATCAGTGGAGATTTACGGCATCGTAATAAATAGCCAGCGAAACGATTGTCGCTACAGAGTGCCACAAGCACGTTTTGTGGGATGACTCATGTACGCTCGCGTTGTTATACCGTGTACCCGAGGAATACTAATGTTTTTGGTAGAGCAACGCGCAACAACAAGCGCCGTTCGAATTGATTAAGGGTTCTGCGTTAGCGACGGTTTTTGTTTGTTGTGAACACGCTTCAAATATGTAAGTTACTTTCTACCAACATGAGTGTTCTTTCTACGCTTAACTGTAGTATTTGCGCTTTCTGTGCGTGTTCCCAATATTAAACCGATTTGTAGACTTCCCAAAGGATTAAAATGGTCCAAAGAAGACGAAGAGCGACGCTTATACGATACTCACTGGGCTTGTAAGTTTAATACAACGAGTTACAGCATTTCGTTAAATTCCACTTTTGTAGATGATATTGGCGCAAAGGAGGTCGCAGTAGCGCTTGCTAAAAACTTTAATGCGCCAGCGTTACTCGCGCGATTTTCTAGGCTTGTAATTGATTGTAACAGGACTCTCGAGTCTGATACACTAATTTTGTACGTAAAAAGCAGATGGTTGGTTTATAAACGACTTACGTGGGAATTCCGTTAGGCAAAACGCCGATGGGCGAAAAGTAGGCTTGAATGATGGTATAAAACAAAAAGAAAGGACAGAACGGATAGAAAAAATATACAAGCTTTACCATGAGAAGTTTAAGACACTCGTAAAGACACAGAAGTCTTTAAAAACAATTATAAATGTTCATAGTTTCACAGAAAATTTTAACGGAAGCAAGAGAGATGTAGACGTAGGTATCTTGTATGCCGAGGGTGATGAAGAACTATCGCGAAGTGTAAGTGCACACATGTCATTTATCTTTCTTTATCACAAAAATACTCCAAACAACGCCTACAAAGAGTAGAATGGGTTTTTTTTTAAGTTGTTTATTCTGACACCTTCTTTTTTAGATTACTTTGCGTTTAAAAAAATTGGGTTATGATGCACGTGAGAACGAGCCTTATGCTATAAAAGATGGGATTGGCGTTTACCCTAAGTTTATTACAGATTGTCATAAAACGCCCATTATTATTGAAATCAACCAAGGAAGGTTGATGGATAAAGTTTGGAAGAAAAAGTTTGTCAAAGACTTATGTCAAACTTTTGAAGACCTAAAAATTGGTCAAAATAAAATTGTACAGTGAATCAAAAACCCTTGGGACGTCATTATTTTTGATAGCTTAACTTTTTTGTTGACGGACGGATTTGACTGTGAAATTCTATAAGTGTCTTATTTATCGTTATGGCTTTGAAAAAGCGTGTAAGATACTTCTAAATGGAAGATTTGTCTGATGAGATTATTGTTCATATATTTCAGTCGTTGAGTAGCCACAAGGCCTTGATTAGCGTTGGATCGGCGTCTAAACGGTAAATATCGCTTTTTCAAGATGTAAAGTTAAAATTGTTATTTTTTTTTTGAACGTAAAGCTTCTTTGGTGCTAATTCAAGTAGATTTTGCGACGTAGCAACGTTTGAATACGGTGCTCAGTTGTATTGGCGTAATTTTTACTCTCTACGCTGGAAAGCTTCTCATGAGGGACTAATTGCTTACGAGCAAGCGCAGTACGCTTTTTTTTCCTAAATTGAACCGTTGCGACATATGTAACCCAAATACAGAATCGTTCTTGATGATAAACGTGTGTCATGGAAACTAGAGTTTATACAGCGTTATACGATGGAAAACAAGTTGCAAGAGATTGTCAGTGAAGATGATGATAAACATAAGGTTAAGACAATAATCAGGCGTCTCATGGTGGATGATCTTACAAAAAAGTGTGCGTGAGCTGAACACGTGTTGAAACTTTTCTATTTTTATTTATTTATAACAAGTGCTGGCGGAGGCTCATGCGTTTGTCAATGCATCAAATGAAAACAGAATTGATTTCAGGGAAGAAAAGGGGGCAGTTGCACTTTCATCAGCGTTGTGCAGGATAACAGAATCGTCATGGTTTTTAATTATTGCAGAAATTGTGATACTCATAAGTACGGTTTCTTTGTTATCTTTGTATGTTAAACTTTTCTATTAGCTTCGTCCAATGGTAAATTATTAAAGCTTGATATACCGCCTGGATTTATGTCTATCATGTATAAGCATTTTATAAGGTAACAGAAGTGCGTGATTGCTTTTTTTTAAAGGTTTTGTTTTAGTATTTCGAAAACAATACCGCTACCAAAACTGGCAGAGAGTATACAACGTATTGCTGGTAGTTTATATGCAGTGATAGGGAAGAATAAATGTCTACGTACGTAATAGCTTTGACTACATAGAAGCACTAATAATCTCATAGTTGCCGTGCTAGCTCAATTGTCTAATAATAGTAACCACATATTAGTTTTCTTTTTCTTGTTTCTCTAAAACATTTTTTACAGGCGAATTTGGTACTGTTATAGAACGGATAATATCTACTGGATCTGTAGGCAAGATAAACAATGTGTTGCTACTTCTGAATCTCCTCATGAGGAATGGTACTGTTTTAGTTTTTTTCCTTATTCCCTCAGTTTCTAACTTTTTCTTGTTCAGGTAAAATTGCAACGCTAATAGTAGATGAAACAAAATTCATACCTTTATTATTATCTCATTGGACATCACACAATTGTACGTACAAGATAGATTATAGTATAATGTGTGGTGATTAATTGGATGTTTGTTCTCAAAGATCCCAATATTTCCAAGACCATCCTCGAGATATTTTGGCGTCTATCTGTTAATCATGGTACTTCCAAGTTTTTTTCTTGTACTCAAAAAAAGAAAAATCATTGCGAAAACAAAAACTAAAAGGGATCAAAGTCTCTAGCATCACTTAGCTCTGAAAAAGCTCGCTTTCGGTCAAAATGCCATAACTTTTTTTTAGTAAGTGATGTTCTTAAGCATAAAGAGATATACGATAGAATAGAGCAAGGTATCAAACTAGCTAATGGGCTGGTTAGTTTCCCTGCTGTTGGATTGTTAGCAAACTTAGCCATGGAAGACAGTAAGCAAATGCTTTTTTTACAAAATAACTAATTGTTGATACAGCGACTGCTGCCACTCATAGACGACTTTACGAACCAGTGTTTGCATTTATGAATAATCCCATTGCTTCCATTGACGACCATCATCAATGTTTGCGGTGCCTCAGCGGCATGGCCGCCGTGGGTATGATTGATTACGCTTTACTATTAAGTATTCATCTTTAACACTGATTGTCTTACTGCTAGATAAATCTGGCATTCTCAGTTCTTTCTTTGGTACTGTAGAACGGCTTAACTACATAGGGGATTTTATAAGACCGCAAGTTGATGACAACACACTTGAGTACTTTTAATTTGATAAGGAGTACATATATTGACAAAATGTCTTTAGAGCGATGACTATTGGTCAAGCTTTCTATTTGATATCAGATCTTTGTATTTCAACTAAAAAGGGAACTGTTGATGTTATTTTATCAAGTAATATTATGTCCAAGCTTGTAAAGTACTTAGAAGACAAAGACTATGCGTTAGTCGATAAGGTATGCAACATAATTTTATTTCACAAAAAATGTAAAAATGCATACTTTGTTACTGTACATTCAAGTCACGTGACTTGGAAAAGTACTTTGCGCTACAACCTTGTATTCTTTGTTGTTGTACTTACTTCTTGTCGTTTTTTTTAGAATGTCTGTAAAGCTTTAGATACTATGTATAGTATTATTTCACCTACAAGCACTTTTGAGAGAAATGTTCTTATTGAGTTTGGTGTTGTAAAAGAACTTGTGAAACGCCTAGATAAAGTAGATATAACGCCAAAAACACGATTAGGAATAAGACGTAGTTTATGGGTTCTTGCTAATGGAGCAATGCATGGTAAGTTATCAGTTTTTATTTCTTGGTTTTTTACTAGAAAGGATAACTGATCAGAGTTTTGATTGTTTTTTTAGAGGATATACAAAAACAGATTGGAGATATTAATGGTATATCAACATTCATGAAGTTTTTAAAATCAGATGACGAAGAAGTGAAGCTTGGATCATTGATGGCTCTTAGAAATTCTTTAGTGACGAGTATGAACTTTGTTTTTTTAAATTCTTTCAAGAGATTTTTTTGGGTGTATTATTGCGACTGTTAACAACCGCTATAGGAACCAACTGTACCGAGTTTCCAGAGGAAAATGCTCGACAAATTATATCGTTATTAAAGGAATGTAAAGATCAGGACATGGTTAGCTCGTACACAGGAGTTTTAATGAATTTATCTGTTGGTGCTGGTAAGCTATTTTTTTTTCAATTGATTTATTCAACTTGTATTAACTCGTTTTCTTGTTAGAACGAAATACAGAACTGATTGTCGAGAATGGTGGTTTCGAAGCGCTGAGTAACGTACTATTCTCACACTTATTTCCTGATTGGGTAAAGTTTGGCTCCATTGAAGGTAAACCAATCAAGGCTTATTTTTTTCTTATTAAGTTTTTTTCGGTAGTTTGTTGTCAGTTATCTACAAAAAGTACGCTTGTTATTGACCAGAAATGTATTTAAAAGAATATAGAGGATGTACCTAGTAATGTATTGCTCGAGATTAAGGATTTTTGGACTCGTTTAAAGGAGTTTCCTCTGCTTTTAAGTAAGCTCGGATGCTTGCCTTTTTTTTTTAATGTTTCATCTAGATGCTGCTCTTGTTATTGGATCTAGAGGTATTGATTACTTACTCAAAGAGAACTTAAATCCTGATATACAAATGATGGGATTATGGACAATAGCTTATGGTGTATTGGATTTTATGGAAGGATTATTCTGGGGTTCATGGACAGAACTCAGTTACGTGTCTGTTTTCTAAATTGTTTCTTATTATTTTAGTCGCTCATTGCTTGCCTATTTGTGAGTCATTAAAAAAGGAAAGCGACTCAGCAAGAATAAGAGAAATAGCAGAACTTGCAATAAAGAAGTTAAACAAGGCAAGTGTAGAAGGCAAAAAAATAGAAGACGCATCAAACAGTAAAAAAAAATAATGTAAAAAAATAAGAAAATGAAAAGTACTTGTATTTCACAAATAATGTTGATTTGTGTTCTTTATTTGGTTTTCTATGATATACGATACTATATATTACAGATACGAATGGGCCAAGAAAAGAATTGTTCATTCTTTTGCCAGAAAATCTTCGTACTTATCAAGCTGTTTAAGAAACCCGTCATTAGGGCAAACTACACCCCTTTTTTCTCTAACAAATGCAAGTGCATCTTTAGCAGATAGACCTTTATGCTTCATAACATAGGCAATCACAACAGAGCCTATTAAATTAATTACTAAAGAAGCTTATTAAAAAATATTCATACCTGACCGCGATACACCAGCAGCACAATGAACAAGCACAGTACCACTCTTCATAGCCTTTTCCATAAATTCACAACAATCAGTCAAGTGCTGCTCAATATCAGCAGTTTCCTGCAAAAATCATTAGTCACGTGACAAGGAAAAAAAAGATAAAAAAGAAAACGAAAGAAGCGGGTTTGATAGCCGTACAATGTCATCTATTCTAATAATTTTGTACTCAAAGTCATCTGGAAATTTAGGTTTAAGTCCATTACCAACAGTGAGCACGTGGGTTATCCCAATATTTTGCATTTCTTCCTTCTTTTCAGCTGATCTTACAGAACCCAAATATAGTTTATCAAGTATTTTTGTAGGCAAGTACTGACTATTAGCTCCAGCAAGCTTCATAAGTTGATCTCCATCATATTTTTCAATGTCAATGTAGTTTCCATCTATTAGCACCTGATTTAGATCCGGAATCGTCCATATAGACTCTGGTATTGTTCTTACGCAGTTATCATACAGTGTAAGCGTTTTTAGCTTTTGCAGGTTGCCTGGGCGTATTTTAACTCCTAAACGCTGTAATGCGCGTACCTATGTTTTCGGGGATAGCTGTGATATGATTAAAGCTGAGAATAACGACATTTAGATTAATACAATCGCAAATGGCGTCAGGTATGCTCTTTAGGTTATTACACATCATATTAAGCACTGTGAGGTTCGTAAAAGAGCTTATAGTCGGAGGAAGCGACGTTATTTCATTATCTGATAAATTCATCTCTTTTACGTCTGTAATGGCTACTTTACGCTTGATATCATTGTAGGGAAACTTTGACAATCCCAACTCTCTTAACGCCAGTTTACCTTCGTTTAGCTTTATTGCTTCCTTTACTTGTGCAGAACCCATCTTGATGCTATTAGCAATAAACACAAACTTTGTTTTTTCAGCTACGTCGCGTATTCACCTAATCTAAGTATAGTTTGTTAATTTAAATTATCTGAATATCATGTGCTGTGTGCTCAATTGGTATTGTCGCATTGAAGATAAAGGAGTCTAGAATACGTTATCGTAGAATGGATGAATTATATCGCTAAGCTATGTTTGTAAACCCAAAAATTGTGGATTTCACAATACAGAACACGTAACTCCCCAATGTCGCAACAACGACGTGGCTTTTCCAAGTATTATGGCAAACGCCCAAAGGAGCGCGTGTTGAAACGCTCAAACAGAGAATCCATACAGTATGTACTTCATAACATCTGCGATACTGGCAACTAATATTTCTTTGGGTCCGATTTTGACAGCAGCATTGAAGCCTTACGGATTTACCTATGTTGACTATCCTGTCTTAGACGTTTGGACTAAACTTAAAAAACAACGTAGCGTTATTGGTATTGGAAAAGCCAAGACACCAATGGCATTTTTCACCTTCAAGTGGGACAATAAGATTTTTGAAAACTTGCTATTCACAAGCACATATGAACAACATCACACTGACCTAAAAATGGGATCACTACCCATATGACGAACTTCTCTGGCATAGTGATATGGCATGGGATTATTGGAATACGGAATATTCGCACATTGTGGAGCACAGGTGAAGCACAAATTTTATTTACTCGGAAAACAGGTTTGTTGCCACTTAATCACTACTTCAACATCTCTACCAACATGAAATTTGATGCTAACATGGTACATTCATTTCTAGTGATTGTCTTTTAGCACCACATGGTACCAGGTTATTTCACTTGTGTTGATGAAATCTGTATTCCATCATAATATATCAATTGCCACCTAAACGATATTTTTGTACGAACTGAATTTGATGTATTCTAACGTAAGTATGCACTATTTGTTTGTCACTTTTTTGATCATGATGTATGACTCACCCTTTGTCTAGGAAATCAACCAATCAGTAAAAGAACATTTTACGTGATGACAGGAATGCCAAAAGCAAATGCAACACTTGCAGCTGTACTTGAGGTATTGAAGGGTGCTCGTAAAGTGATCAACAAAACAGGATGTAAAAGGTTTAATAGTGGATTCTACTTGGATTCCAAGGGTTCTATTCATCCTCTTGTTGAACCTGATGCACTATGGGCATGTGGTTGGGGTAAATACACAAAACAAGCACAACGTTATAAGAAGATGCCAAATAACAAGATCAATGGAGATGGCGTATTTGAAGTACCTGAAATGAAAAAGTTTGATACAGTTGTTTCACAAGTTCGTAAAGTAAAGAAGGGTTTGGTCAGTAAAGATGACCCAGCACTCAAGAAATGCAGACAAGTGCTGGCAAAAGTATGAATGCACATGTCATTTCTTACCATTGACTTTCACGTTATGTAAATACTGTTAATAAACACAACTTTAAATCAACATCAATTTGTTTTACAGGTGCTGATTAACTAGCAGGCTTTTACTCAGCCATTTTTGTTCGCTCAAACCGAACAACTCTAACAAGGCTGAGTATTCATGACATTGTACTTGCGGAAATGGCTATTGGTATGATGTTATCGAAAAAGCACGGTGCTGTTGCAATATCAGAATACGAAAAGTTATCAGAATAAATAAGACTGAATCCAATACAGACTGAGCACATGAGCGAACAAACGCATAACACCAGCAATAAGCGATTGAAGTTAGATAAAACTGTATCGCCAGTTGCCATGCTTTTTACTGACGTTTGGCACGAGATAGTAAAAATACTGTTATACCAAGACGTTAACAGCATTGTATATCTCAAATCAACAAGTAAACACTTACGTGACTGTATTTCAGCTATAAAAGTGGGTAAAACAAGCATTTTAAAGGATATTGCAGTGCTTGAAGCTATTTGCAGTGATGACCAGGAAGAAATCAAACAAAGAATAATAACGCACGTGTTACGAGATGAGGTTTTATTGTTTTCCGTTTTTGCTGATGAAGGTCCACAAACTCGTCTCTGGGACATGGCTGTATCTCATGTACTACGCTGGGCAAAGTATTGTGTCGATATTGAATACACAATGGAAGACATCCACAACCTTGGTGATATAGATTATTCATTACCTGTACCATTGCTCAAACCAACCACCGACTTTTGTAAACCACAGTCCAAGAAAGGAATATGCAATGTTTGTAGAAAACTGACAACAATCACATGGGTCTCTCAATGGCGTGTGGCGGAAAGCAAAGCCAAGGTATTTTGTAACGACTGTTGCTTCCTTCGATGTCCACTATTCGCTTTGACTGCCTGTAATTACGGCTATGGAGTTTGCTATGGAGGAGGACAATTGATCCGTATAGGTGCAGAAAAAGAGCTAGTATATGGAGAGTTCTATGTTGACTGTGGTGAGAGGAAGCAATATGAAGATACAGAAAATGCTATAGCAGCATATCCAGATTTAGCTCCCAAGTGGCTTTCAGGCAACTATGAAATATATTCTTTGTTTCGCGCAATGATTGACGGTGACAGTATCAACCATTCCGTTGTATTCATCCCAAAACGTATGGCTGATTCTCCAACCTACCAAGATTCAAGCACAGCATGACAACTGTTCACTTTATCGACATTGCAGGTGTTTTGGCAGTTAACTCACCCTGATTGTTATCTTGGCTTACTCTCAAGCGTTGCTGTGTAACGCGCTGCAAATTATTAGTTTTAACTCCTAAAATAGTTTTGATTACACTGACACGTGATATATTTAGATTGAATAAATCGGTTGATTATACATGCTCGTTTACGTTTCTAGTCTGTAATTCATGTTAAGATTCGCGTTTAATTTATTCACGATGTTTCTCGTGAGATTTCACGTAAAACTTATAGATAGCTTATTGTCACGTTTCTGCTTTAAGAATGACCGCGATCAACCCTAAAAGCGGTAGTATAGACTATAAACTATACATACCATTAAATAGGTTGATAAAGCTCCAATACATAGTATTAGCACTCGCTAATACTAGGTATCGCGAAAGAAGTGCTCGTGCAGCAAAGTGTTTATCGAGAAACCAAGTAAAAATTGTGGTTGTCACGTCATTCTTGTTTCACTGACTTGAAAAAAAATCAAAATCAATAACAACCAACACAAACAACAACAAGCTAAATGTCAAACAAACAAACATCAACCAACAACAAAACAAAGAAAGCTGTCACTCAAAAGAAGAAACCATCAAAGGCACCAGTGTACGTTAATTTATCGTCAAGTGAAATCCAATGATTACTGACACTCTTCATGATAGTACAAAGAAACCCGCAGTTAACCCTGCAACTGTTGGAGGAGGTGTCGGAGGCACATTCATGAAGTCATTGTGTATGTTCTAAAGCCTGTGATGTATTCTAACAGTTTATGATAGCAAAACCTTGTGGTGTTGCTGGTTTGGCAACATGTATCGGAATCATCAGCCCAAATCCAAATGGCACATGTTATTGTGCTCATATCAGCGACTCTTGCTCAATGGGGACATGGTGGACAACATACGATAAGATTCAAAAAGCAGTTCGTACTGCTTGGATTGAAGAAAAAATCAAATCTGGTTTAGGTATGTAATTGTTTGCTTTGTTACTTTTGTGATCGTGATGTATGACTCACCCTATGGTCTAGGAAATCAACCAATCAGTAAAAGAACATTTTACGTGATGACAGGAATGCCAAAAGCAAATGCAACACTTGCAGCTGTACTTGAGGTATTGAAGGGTGCTCGTAAAGTGATCAACAAAACAGGATGTAAAAGGTTTAATAGTGGATTCTACTTGAATTCCAAGGGTTCTATTCGTCCACTTGTTGAATCTAATGCGCTTTGGGCATGTGGTTGGGTTAAAGGAACAAAACTATCACAACGTTATAAGAACATGCCAAATAACAAGGTCAGTGGAGATGGCATATTTGAAGTACCTGAAATGAAAAAGTTTGATACAGTCGTTTCACAAGTTCGTAAAGCAAAGAAGGGTTTGGTCAGTAAAGATGACCCAGCACTCAAAAAATTCAGGCCTGTATTGGCGAAGGTATGATCACATGCGAACTTTCGTATCGTTGGATGATACGCCTTGTATATACTACTATCAATAAACAAACCCTTTATCAATACTTTTTTATTTTATTCAGCTGAGGTAAGTCACGGACAATATAGGGCTTAGAGTAGCAGTATTTCTATTTTCTAGAATCTAGAATTTATCTGTAAAGTTAATTAGATGGGCATCTCTCAGAGCTACATGTAGAAAACACATTTTTTCTGCCATTTAGCTGTATCAGTCATAGCTTTTTCACCACTTCTTGAGTTAACAGATATGTGTGTATGTAAACTTCCACCCAGCTCATCATGTACTTGCTCTTGATAAAGCTAAAAAAAAGCAACAACACGTGTTAATAAAGAGCAAAAAGGGTTGAGATTCCGTTTGATTTTAGTCCAAAACTTGATCGTACTTGTAAGTCTTTTGTTTCAATCTTCTTGATTTTAGCATATCTCTCAATCTGTGTCATGTAACAGAATAATATAGCCATGTTCATATACATCTGACTTGATGGGAAAGTAGTATCAGCATTGTGCACAACATCACTTTCAAATCCGTAAGTACTTCCTGAATGAAATATTAAAATCCAAAGACACGAATAGTTTTTTAAGGGTTCCGACCTGTTGGTACTATAGAGCCTACTTTACATATTGTAGTGGAATTAGGTGATGCAGTACACTCGGATACGAATTCCAAGCTTCTGGCTTGCTCAGGTAGAAGTGCTAGGCCAACACCTTCGGCGTCACCCTAATATTTTTATCAAAAAGAACTGAATAAAAGTGTTTAAGCTTTGGCCGGTGATAAAGTTGTACGTAATTCACCACATTGTTATTCTTGTGGTTCATCTCCCATCTCGCTTTTGTAGCCCGTTGGGCACATCTTCTTTGTTTAGTGGTCCTTATTGTTTTAAAACAAACCTCGACACCAAGTCACGTGTGCTGGTTTTGGCTTTAGTTATGTTCTTGTTTTTTTCTTGTTTACATTAGGCCTTTTTGAAACAGGTATTTGTTTGTACCTCGGTGTTGCATAGTTTCTTTAGCGCAGTCACATGGTATTTAGTACATTAACCCACCTCAACGTACGGAACTACTATAATCAAGAAGATTTATCTACAACGCAAGAATCTTATGAAATGACTTTGACCTTCGCATGACATACTACAATAAAGCTAACTTCAATCCGTAAAGCGTAAAAAAGTATTAGTTATTAGAACACAGTTTTAAACGTGTCAAACAGATTTGGCACCGTTTTTATTATTTACAAGCAAGAGAAGTTAAAAATTGTGACTCTAGTTCATCCAATATTTTCTCCATCTATGTACTGTCTCTGTGATAACAGGTGCAAGAGCTCTTACACTTTCATTAATAAGTGTTTGCATAGCCTACAAAGAAGGCAGTATTAGCAACAAAAAAAAACTGAGCTTGGCGTTTTACATGGCACGTGTTACAATTTAATGTCACGTGCCATGTGAGAAAACCAACTTTCTATATACTTAATATACTCTATATGTTCGTACCTGCGTGGCTGCTTTATCTGACAGTTCCAGTTTGAACTTTTCTTGTACCTTCAATACTGATCTTGATCCTTGTTCGATATCTGGTATATTCGCGTCAATCATAAGAGAGAACAGATTCAAAATAAGGCTTGATGACTTTCTAAGAATATTATATGCTTCACAGCAATACTGTATAAATAGTTTATAATGCTCTGAAGTAGAACCACCCATGCCATCAACCATTTCTGTACAAAGTTTCTAAATGGAAAGTCAATCAACGAATTCGTTATCACAACTTCTTTGTGTCCGATATTAATACTTACCATAGGTGGTGGGAATGGTTTAGGATCTTTACCAAGAATGAAGCCAAAATCGATGTGGAACAGCGTACCCTAAAAGAACTTTTAGACCATCGTTTTTTCAAAGTAAAACATGAGCGAAGTTTGTACCTCTGTTGTGAGTAGTAGGTTATCTAAATGACGATCTCCTACTCCAAGTATGTACGTAATAACACAATAACCAGCGCAAGACTTAACGAAATTATGCATTGCTTCCGTTGCAATACCATAAGGACCTTCTTTATCCGGACAGTGTTTTCTATTTAAGAACAAAGTAAGAATATATAATTTTACCATTTCTTTCTCGCCAATGTACCTCAAAAATGCTTTAATATCTCCACCATAGTCTAATAATACATCGGCTATATTGGTGGCACCATGAACCATCTCCATCATACCAGCACTTGGAGAAGTTGCCAAGACCTGAAAAAACACATCAGAAAAATAAAGCAGTAATCGATTTAGTTCTTTGAGCTCTTCTGGGTACCTTGTATGGTCTAAGCTTAAGATCTAAGTTTTCTTTTTGTAATAATTTATCCATCAAGTCAATAAGCTGAACTATAAGCTGATCTTGCCTCATGTCATCACCAAGCTTTGAAATAACACTGTAACTCTCTCCATCTGAAGTTAAAAAATTGTATTTTACTGGTGATAATGCACTCTTAAATATATGTATACCATCCGCTAATAAAAATTAACTCAAAGCGTTGATAAAAAGCATTATCAAAAACAAGACGCCAAGAATGGCAAAGACGTAACTAAGGAAAGAAAAAAAAAAATCGACATAGCACAATAAATGAAAACTTAGGACGTACAGCTCACACCAACAACAGTAACACGAGGATCAAGTGGTAACGGAAGCTCTTTGAATTTATGCAAGTAATGAAAATCACCTTCGTTTTCAATCATACCTTTAATCTTAGCAGCCTAACAATAGTTAAACGAACCCATACTGTAAATCAATTAATCAAATTGTGAACGTACTTTTTTAGGTCGTGACCAACTGGCTTTTTTAATTAGTCTACCAATCTCTGCAAAGTCTGCAACTAGTTTACTCTGTCTTTTATACATATCAATTACTTCTGGACCACCACTAACACGCTCTGCAGATGTCAAAAAATCATTTCTTTTTTGTGCAAAAAACTCGCTAAAACGAGGGTCTTTTGTCTCTACTGTCAAGTACCTAAAAATATATTCTAATTAATGTAAAATTTATTGCCTAGTAGTACTTACCAATACAAGTAATGACCAATATGAGTATTCTCCACAGCACGTCTAATAAGAAACCCAGACAACGCGGAGTTTTTCTTGCCCTTTTTTTTCAAAAAGTTAAAAAACAAGGAATGTTGTACAACTTGCTTATGTCATACCACATCATATCGAAGTGCTTGTACGAGCTGAAGCAAGTAATATAATAAATCATCATCTGCAGCTTCCTCTAGACGTGCAACAGCATAATTACGTATTGGAACATTATCAGCAAATCTAGCTGAAAGCAATTCAAGAGCATCGTCTACATCTATTGGTTCCCACTACAAGTAGTTATTAATTAATTAGTCAAATATTGTTTTTATCTTTCCCAAGGATTACTTACCTCTTGTACAAGTTCCATACCAGCCTTTGCTTTTTTTGGGTTCTCCCAGTCAACACTTTTTATAAACTTTGTCAAAGCCTTCTTGTTTGAACGCAAATAAAATCTGAATTTCCATAAAATCCTTATCTCTTGCCTATCCATGAAACCATTAATTTAGAAATAAAACAACAATCAAATAAAATTGTCTTGGTGGCGTATTTGCATACCTGTGGGATGAAATACGTGGATCAAAGTCTTTTGTTGGTGGATAATTCAGAATAGATTCCAACTGTTTTCTTTCATCAAAATTTGGACGTAGAGCTTTATCTAGATCACTAAACTCATCCCTTGTTCTTAGTCTATCATGCTTCATTTGAGCAGGATTATCATTACGTGTCTCAGGATCATAAACTGTAACCAACTTATTTCTTTTCGAATACCTTCCATTCGAAGAAGAACTGCTTGACTTTGTACTACTTTGTGCACAATGAAAAACAACGGGAACAGAAAAATCTGGTAGTTCAACAACCAGAGTAGGTGGCGATATATCATAACCATGATCTTGTCTTTCAACAGAAAGCTTATTGATTTTTTCTATTTCTCTTATCGTCTTTGTATCAAGCCAATCAAGATGAGGAATCTTCTTTTGTGAGTAACTACGCATTAACTAAACAAACAAAAGAGTAAGATAAATTATACAATCGCTTGTCAAAAACATGGAAACTGCCATCACGTGATTTTTGTTAAAAGTACAATAAATCTTTTGGAAAACTACCTGTTCTAGGCGTGTGACATCTGTCACGTGTTGTAGGTCTCCTGGTGTTGATGATGGGACGTTACCATCTCCAGTCACTCCTAGCCAGCATTGTAACTTTTGCGCTCCTTCTACTAAGGCATTGTTGCGATTAAACAACATCAGAGATGTCCCAGAGACTGGAAAAGATCCTAAAAATTTGAGTGTGTCAGTTCAATGTGACGTCATTGTAAAACGTTTCATCACCTGTTTCATCAGCTCCCCATATTGTAAATACTAGCTGTGTACTCTTGGGAAGGTCCTTGTACTTGATTGGTAGCTCTATAATCCGTTGCCAAGTGTAAATCCGCCCATCGTGAGATAAACGCCCAAAACCAGTTTGCGATTGCGTAACCTGCACTGTTAGATCAATTAAATGTTTATCGGTCGATTACCAATGCTTGTCCTTCTACAAATACGTCTACTGTGACGTTGAAGTCACTAAACGCGCTTAGGTTACATAAAAGTTGATTAATACCTCGATTGTGAGAAACGCTGTGCAATATCGGTGTCGGTGTCAATTCTAGCCTCCAAACAATTTCTATAGCGTCGTAAGCAACAAAGAGGCTTTTTAAAAGTAAATTATGCTAATTAATGTTCGCCGTACACTTGTAGTCTCACAGGTAAATCAATAGATGAGCTGGTATAAAAGACTACTTCATCCATCATCATTGGTACATTTAGCTTGACTATTCAAGAACGAACCAAAAGTGTTACCAGAACTCGTGCCATAAGTTGTCATTTTTACTTTAAGATTCTCAAGCAGTACGGCGAGGGCCACAGTAACCACCTATACTAAATTTACGCTCTGGCAGAGACATCAAGAACAACGAAGACCAATTATACAGCGCTTTTGTGCTTCCACAATTTTTTGGCCATACATGCTTAAAACACTTCATTTCTTCCCACGGCGCGCGACAGTAGCTCGGAAATCAGTTCATTCTATTACAACAACAAGGCAACATCAGCAAGTGCGCAAATTCCGCGGTAATGCTTTGTTGTGCAAAAAAAAATATCCACTTAATTCTCCGCCTAATCACGTCATCGTATTGTTGGCGTCTTCTGTTACCATGGAAAGTATATTGTTGATGTACTGCCATATAAAATTTAATTTTAAATTGAAGTTGATGACGTGCTTTGGCGGGCAATTGAGTGTTATTTTTGGGAAACTAAAATTTACCCTACTTTGACACTAATTTCATTTCTACAAAGCAATGGCAACATCTCCACTTGTAGACATCATAGGAGACAATAAGTTTCTTGTTGTAAACATCTTCCGTGGGTCTTGGTGACCTCCATGTACGCTTTTTTTATAATATACTACCGCGAGCGAGATAGTTCAATTGCAAGTACAATAGACGCCTTACAAGAGTTGTAGGTAATCAATATCACCAAAAGTTCCGGAAAATCGCTAAAAAGATTCGGGAAGTTGGTGGTGATATTGTATCCATTACTGCCCAGGATGCAGAGACATCTAAGGGTGTACGTATAAATTATAGCGGTATCCTTTATACGTACTTACTTTAAGTGTCTTTTTAGCTTAATGAGAAATGGAACGCTGACGTATCAGAAGATTTTCCTAGCATTGATATAAAAAATGACTTCGAAAAGAAATATGTCAACCCACTTGGTGCATTTTTGACTCCTACCTCTGAAACTCTCAGAGAAGCATCTGTTTACCATGAAGGTTATAAAAACAAACAAATGGCTCAAGTACGAAGAAACTCAGAAGTCGTTTTTTCCGACTTGCACACTTTTTTTTGACATGTTTTTTTGACATATTTTTCATAGCCTGTTGTAACTGTGTTATCCAAAGAAGGTGAAACGCTTTATTCCTGGAAAGCTGAAAAAGGAAGTACGTGTTGCAGAAGACAGTAGTTGTATTTTCGGAGACGTGATTTAATTTGTTTGTTAACAGCACCGTGGGGACGTCCTCAACCTGAGCTTCTTCTACCTGCTATTTTGGCCAGATTAAAGGGACAAGATACAAAGGAACTTGATGCTAAGATAACGTACACGGATAGGACTAACTACAAAGCTTAAATTGTTACAACTGATTGGTGTAAAATTCCTTTTATTGTAAGAAGTTATGATTGTACACGAAACAAGCAAATCATTTTTGCCCTCATGCACTTGAAAAAGAATTCTTATGATTAAAGCAACTTACCAGTTGATTTACTGCAATAAACTTAATTCAATAACGTTAGTTTCTTATTTGATGTGTACTAAACAACTCTATTTACTTTTTAGCTCCGTTTTTTTCTCAGTTTATTGCAGGCTTGCAAAAGAGGATCTAGCTCACAACAGCTAAAATAGATACCACAAACTAATAAAAGTACATTTACCATAATTCTATGTCGGCAAACAGTCATTTCAGAGGCAGATGACCTGTAATCCATAGGATTTTATCTGAGATTTTGGACATCTGCCACGAAACTTACGGCATTGCAATAATCAACTGTAAGTACATAAGAGACCTATCAGTGCTCTAATAATGACATTATCAGCTATCCTATCGAAACGTTGAACAGTGATTTTAGTAGAATAGTAGAGATATTGGCAATACTATGCTTAAAATTGCAAAAAAAAAAAAGTCTATCAGTAGTGATACATATTCCTATTAGTGGAACCAAACGTAATTTTTTCTGCTTTTTAAATAACACCTTCGGCCACGTGATACAGTATTTTTTTTCAAGCGAACATATTTCACTAAGTTACACGAGGCTCAAGAAACACCTGTATGTAAGCCAGTTTGTGTTATTGAAAAAGACAGCGAGTATTCTACTCGCGTTCATCGTGTAGTTTCGTGATAGCGGATTCATTGGACACTCAATTACAAAAACTGAATAAATCTCTATCCTGAAGTAATAGACTGCTTTGTAACATTTTACCGCTCCGCGTAGTCTCCTGTTTTGAGTATTAACTGAACCCTTGTTTTGGCGTTCATTATTAACCTGGTGTATGTTGGAAGCTAAACAATGGTTTCATTCAAGTTGTTGAAGTTATGTGAAATCGGGGATTCATCGGACAAACTACTGTGAGAATAAATTTGATAAAAACTCACGCCTTTTGTTCATCTAAAAATAAGGATTAATCCCACAATGAACAACTTTTCTTCAAAGTCTATGCTATCATTGACCACTATTTTCGTGGTATTAATGTTTTCATGCTCAGTATCAGGACATAACGAAGAGGAAGAAGCATGTATTGGTAAATGGTGCTCAAGACTCTACAAACGTATAGATGGTAAAGCTGGAACTTATTGTGCTGATATATGGGGATCATGCCCAGATACGCTCTATGATGACGTACGTACTTGTTCATGTCCTACGCGTTCCACTCAATTTAAAGCTTAGTTTCAAAACATATCAGGCAAGAAAAACTGTGGTAAACGATGCAATAAGCGAACACCTAGCGTTGGAAGATGTAACCATAATGATGGCGATATGTGGTACCGTGGCATTCCTAGAGTTACCCGCTATGAATGCAAATAAGCGATATGCATTGGTATAGATGTAGTCCATGGTATTGGCGCGCAGACCACTTGTTGTAAACTACAATAAAGTTTGATGTTATAAATTTATCGTTTTACTTCCAGAACTTGACAAAGTAACTAAATATTTATGTTATTCCTTTAATCTTGTTGGTTTTCCCCTTCCACCAGGAAGGTCATTGTAACTATCACAACAGTTTGGTTTATGTCCTTCGGTATCATGAGTGAGTACATTGCAAACTAATTTTTCCTATTTAAAAGGTAGTCACGTGCTTGTTGCACCTCATGAGTTAAATGTATTGACCAGAAGACTAATTGGGCACCTTGTACGTAAGAGAATAAATAGTATCACACAAAGATTTGGTACTGCACGAGCAATTGCTTTAGAGCGACTGTAATGGTAGCCTTGAAGTAGAGGACCAAAGCTGATATTCTAACCACGTCCTAAAGATAGGCATGTGAATATCTCAATCCAGCGCATTTGCCTCATCCATTGCTTGTATGCAGTAGTTTGTTGGTTCAGATTCGCAGACATATTCTCCGTTGTTAACTTGTCTTACAATGCATCAACACCTACCGTTTTTTGTAAGCTGAAGACGAGCTTATAGCTCATACTCTAAAGAAGCGCTATTTCTTGTGAGGCGAAAGAATCTTACTTTATCTTCGAAGTAGGTCCTGCCACGCAAGTGGTCTTATTTTCACTTCAGTGTGCGGTGGCAGTTTTGTCACGTGTTTGGTACCTTCTTACCTTCATTTTAGCCAAGAGTGGCTTTCGGGGAGTAGTGCAAACCCACTAATTTTTCACAAGACAATGTCAACACATCTCACAAATAATCGAACCTTGATTCATAGCAGCAATAATAAATCGCTTACAGATTTGCCACCAGAGACAATAACTGAAATTCTACAGTACTTATGCAGAAATCACCGTATTGGCGTCTCCGCTGTTCAAAACCAAGATTACAAAAGAAGCAGTTGAGGCATTAGGTATAGCTTGGCTTGACTAACAGTAACACGTCTTTGACTGTGCCTCCTAGTAAATTCGCACCATTGGCAGGTAATAGACTGTAAGCTTTTTCTTAATTTTCGTGTTACATTTGTCACGTGATTTACTAAGTTCAAGCTATATAACAACGTTTCGTACATAAAGCCACTAGACATTATTATTACATAGCGCCACATTACAATATAACATGCAAATTGAGGCTGTTACTGAGCTCGAGGCTAAACAAAACAAGCTTAGTTTAGGGATGTGATCTGATTTTGGAAACGGGGACATGAACAAATACATTCAAAAGGAAAGAGACGACAGTCTTTCTGCGTTTATTTAAAACACTGGGCGCCAAGGTGTATTACGCTTTGTTACTTGAATATGCTCATCGCCAGTTACTTCAGTACAACCAGTTGGTGTGTCGAAAATGGCAGGGTTTTTGATACCAGGAGTAATATCAAAATAATCAATATCACCGCCCCAATGTGGTCCAGTACGTTCTCTGACAAATGCATCGCCTCTATTTTAAAAAAAGTAAATAACAAAACAAGCAAAAGATTGAAATGGAGGTTGTGTCACATACCTGATAGGAATGCAGTCTTTTACAGCAACGCTTAAAAACTCTTCAACGTTATTACGTCGGAATGTGTAGACGTTAGCAGCAAGACTAACACCAAGAGTAATACCCTTCTTCTCAACGTAGTCATCTAAGGATAACATCAGGCGGAGAAACTTTAACAAAAACCTTTTGAGGAAAACTTTACCTGGTATGCAAATCTCCTGCATAAATCCGCCTAGAACCTTCTCGGTACACTTACCCTTCTCAATAAGGTATTCACGGCGTACACCCTACAAAATAAAACGTTAAAACAAATATCCGAAAACTTTTGTAAAACCACGTGATCAAACGGTCATTTTGCCAAAAAGTAGACTTGAAAACGGTTGGTTGAAACGTACGCGGACGTATTTATCTAGGATACTGAATTTTACGCGTCTCTCGTGGTTAAAACGCTCAAATACATCATATCTCGCTTGACGACGGTCAAAGTCGTAGCTGATGAAAGCAAAGAAGGTCTAGGAATACGGTAAACAGAAAAGTCGTTCGAAAACCTTTAAACCGTTCGCACCTCGTTCTTCTCTCTGTTGTGGCCAAAAATATCACCTACAACATTTGTTTAGTACGAACGTCAGATCCGTTACTAGTGCGAACCTTCCCAAGCGGTTGGTGTACAGCAGTCAGCAGCAAAAGAAGCAATGATAAAACACGACGCTAAAACTAACAGGAGAAGCTTCATGTTGGTGATGTTGATTGATAAAGTAAATTTCTTAAATGTTCAAGAGTGCACTGAAAAAAAGTGAACTAACCAAACGGCCGGTTGTGTGATACAAAACGGTTGGCCGTTTGCACTTAGCCGCCAAGTAAACGGTTTTGTATAGCGCATTTGATCAAAAAGACGCAGCGTAGGTTGTTGGTAAAGTGTAAATGGACAAAATCGTGACTGGTCCAGTTGCAGCTTACCCGGGTAAAAATATTCGAAACATTAACCTTCAGCTCAGAAAATGGAACTGGAGAATATGAACAAGATTTATTTAGTCTAAGTTAACAGGAATAGAACCTTGCTTTTTTAGTGGTGAGGGCCTTGATGTACTTTCATCTGTATCTTGCATCTTAGACGAATCATCCGTCTTAACACTTGCTAACTCGGTTTCTACGGGTTGTGGCGCATCTATAGCACTGCAAATACCATTTGTCTGGGCTACAGTAACTATGGCTACACCAAGGTACACACAAATACCTGTTGCGAAAAAGCCTGAACATAAAGAAAGTAAGAATTAATCAGGAAGGAGAAAATCATGCAAAAAAAAGTACCAATTGGTGTTGAGACTTGTCCTGAAATGACGAGTACCATGCCAATCAAGTAAAATAAGTATCCAAGAACCACAAATCCAAGGCGATATACAAACTAAAAAAGAAAAAAAGCATCAGTAAATCTATACCCAATTTTATGTTTCACACTTTTGTTACCGTTGAGCGCAAGACATCTCCAACTTTGCTTGATTGGTTTAACCACATCGTCAGCTGAACACCAGTGGTAATATTGAAAATGATCAAAGCTATAAAGGAACACGTTAGAACTCAGAATAAATAAACCAAAAGTGGCAAATGTTAGCTATTAATAAAAGAAACATGAGGCGTACCAATAGCCACAACCATTGACACTAATCCGTAGAAATAATCTACAACTTCATATTGATAGAATATTCTCATGAGACAGCTTACAATTGCAATAACAATAAGCAAGCAAGACACAATAAAGAATATAATGGTTGCTTTTGTTGTCATAAACTTGTTGACTTTAACACCAGAACGAGTGTAGAACTGATTCCAATGTAACGAAATAAGAAGCGTTGCTATTAAAAGAAATTAGCAAGCAAGTAAGTTTCAGTACTACGTACCAATAAGAGTTGGTGTAACGCACATGTCGAACAATACAACTGTAAACGTAGCTGGGAAGTAGTCACGTATAACATAATCTAGCGCAGTTATAGCAACAGCTACAAAAACAGTTTAGAATATAAAATTTCAACATGCTTTACGTACTCAACTCAGCGAACAAGTGAAGCACAAGTACAACAACTGGAAGAGTTTCTTCGAATAGCTGTCCTTTCAAAAACTGCCTCACTGTAAAGAAAATAATGTACGCTATTGCCGAAAGACATGGTAGCTCCATAAGCAAATATTGAAGCACCCAACCCACAGTACCATCTGCTAGTTCTTTCCAAGCATTTTTATCTGAAGACGCACGTTTAAGTTTTGTTCATGTGAAAAAAAAAATTGTACAAACCTTCATTGTTTATGGTGATGTTAAGACTCTCTGAAGTCTCTAGAGCTTTATGTACTTTATCGGAATCTCCTGCGTTTATCTCGAATATTGGTAGTGAAGTCAATGTTGATGGGTTTGTATCGAACAAGAACCTGCCTCGTCCTGCGATTACTAAGAATAAAATAAGCAAAACCTTCTTGCTACACTTAACCACTAGCTTAAGGTAGCCCGCCCGAAGAAGTGTGAATGTTTCTACGTACGATCTGTTGAGCCAATGACTATAGCCACGGCTTCTGAGAGTTTATGAAGATGCGGACGTAAGACCCTGTCTACTGTCCCCTTTGTAAGTCGAAAGAACAAAACTTTTTTCGAAACGGAAGGCATCTGGCGAGATGTTATTAAATCTGGACTCAGAAGGCAACGTACTTCTGTTTTGTCTCCGTCTACAAGATGACCTGAAATTATTTGGCTCGAATTAACGAAAGAACCTTCATACGCTAATCTAGGCGCGTGTAAAGAGACTACAACGTAAAAAATGTCAGCTGATTGAGATTTCAATAATAAACCGTTTTTATAAACACAAAAAAAACAACGAACCATCGTTCCATAGTAACCGTGCGTTGACTAAAATGACAGCCAAGGAAATAAAGAGAATAAGAGTGTTAGAGAAGCGTTGCATTGAGGGTTTTGTTGATACTTTTTTAGTAAAATTTAACTCTAAACTTAAAGCACTAAACAGTTAAAATATCATCTAACAACACATGACGTACTATCAAGTATTTAAACAGCATATCCCAATACAATACCAACGGTCACATTGATCTGCATAGTTTTCGGCGATAAGACTGTCCAAATACAAGCGTAAGTGGTATGTTTGCCACGACAACGAGGGAGGTTCTGAAAGGCCAATAAGAAAAGAATTCTTGCAGAAGTTCGTTTCTTTTTTTTTTAACTGCACGAGTTTTTTAAACGAAACGTTTTTTTGGTTCACGTGTACCATGCAGTGGTTGGAAGGTTGTTCCACGTATTGTAGCCCTATCTGTACAACAGGACTTGCGTAGTTTTACAGCTAAGACGAGTTACGATGCAGCAAAGCCCTTACTTGCCGTTTCGCTATACATGCTTTTCGTACGTAGACATGACGCAATGTTGATGTTATAAAGTAGCGCCAATTCGTTCAATAAAACAGCTAAACGTTTTTGTTTCATCGAAACACGCTGACCGGTCTATCCCCTCTGTAGTAGTAGTAGAGATGTAATGACGACACACTTGCTGTCTCTATTGCCAGTAGAGCTAATATGCGAGATCCTATCGTTTTTACCGTTTCACGACTTGATGACAACACGAAACGCTTGCAAGTACGTCAATGCGGTGATAAATAACCTGAATCCCGTCAAGGTACGCTTTTTGAGCAAATGTTTTTACACGCTAACGGCAAAAGGTGGCATTGACGCGATACGAACCTATTCCTGTACTTAGAGCGTTCCATAAGATAACTTCTATTGATGTATTTTCAAATGGACTGGTACGCGGCCTAAAACATCTCCACGCGTTGAAAGCGCGCAGCATATTTTAAAACCACAATACGCTAAAGAATAAAGGAAAGATGGCCATTGCGGACTTTAACAAGATATACACGCTAGATCTCACAACAGGAGAGCTTATTTGGCTTGGAGCAGATGATGAGTCCACGATAAATTATAATAGAAGCACTCCTTTGGATACTTATCACTTTTCTCATCCTTTCGGCCTTGCTATTGATAAAAATGACCGTATGGTCGTTTCAAACTCTTACTACCATACTGTAGTAGATATTAACCTATCATTGCGTACTGTACAATGTCTTGCAGGTGAGAAAAACACGTGACACGTTGTTTTGCTTTTTTTTCCAATATTTTTTTGGGTTCATGCTCAAAAATTTAGGAAAACACAACGACGGGTTATCTTCAAGTCAAGGTACTTTATCTTATCCTTATGGTGTTTGCTTTAGTAGTGATGGATCAATAATTGTTAGTGACCTAAGGTATGATAACCTTTTATCTATCATTTTTGACATGAAGGGCTCATTGGATTTTTTTGTTTGTAGAAATCAATGTATCAAAAAAATATCTAATAATGGACACATCACAAAAGTGGCTGGTCTTGCTTGCGATGAAGGAGAGGAGTCAAGTAATATTATAAATGCAGATTTTGAATATCCTACATTCATTGTTGCTGACCCTATAACGTACGTATAACAAAGATAAACTAATTTTAAACGAGATTTCGAAAAAAAAGACAAGATTTTTTTGCTTCAACGTTGGACGCTTGAGTGCTATTGTCAGGTTAATTCTTTTTAACGGTTTTATAGTGATGATATTTATGTACGTGATGGATGCTCTCTGAGGGTTATATCGAACGGGACTATCGAGACTCTTTATATTAACCCCATTGGTGACATAAAAGGACTGGCTTTGGATTCAAGAGGCAACTTGTATTTTGTTGTTGAAGATGTTTATTCAGATGGTATATGTAAAATGTATATCAAAGGAGAACACCAAAGACATATAGTCAGGCTTCACTTGGATCCACAATTTGACAATATTGGAGCACTCCATTTTTGTGAAAAAAACAATTCAGAAGGAGGTCCTTGTTTGTATGCTGGTGGTGTTTTAAAAGGGTATGAAGATCATAACTCTGATAATGCGACTTTAGAGTCACTTGTACGCATAGAATTACCTAATTAAACAAGAAAGAAAAAAAGGCAAAAACAGTTTATTTGTAAATGTACTTCACTGTCCGCACGTGATTAACAAAATTCGTGTTTCGCTTACGCCTTACTAAACAGTATAGACGATTATTGTGGTGAACATTGTCGCAAACGACTTAAGATGTGTGAGTACAACCTAAAATACAAATACGATAGGTTGTTTTGAAGCTCGGCTTACCGTGCACTTCTATGTTATTTCGCTCGCTGATACATTGTTGGTTCTGTTTAGGGCTTAGCATGGCGCATGCTGGTCTATACAGTTGCTTATGCTATTATAGGTTAAGTCAATGTGCTAAACATCTGCACTATCAACGTCACTGCAGCAGGATGTCAAACCTAACACTGTATGTTTTAAAGTCTGAAAAATACCTACTAACTGTTGAGCATAGGTCTGAACAAGTAGTGGAAGTACAAAAAACACTAATAAAACAAGCCATAGGCAATGTACGAACTATTATAATATTGTTTCTGGTTAAACACTGAGAGCAGGGGAAAGCTCGCTTTGACACACTTTGTCTTCCGTACGACCCTAGTAGAGGTAAGGGAGATAATTTTACAAACAAACAAAACGTTAACGGTTTTTTTCGTACACATCACGTGATTTGGTTTTATTTTGTTTTTCTTTAACGTTACTAGGAACATTTGTTGCTGTGAAGCTTACATCGTATAATCCATCCACATGCATAGTAGATACTACACCAACCATGTGCGTTCACGCTAGCACAAGTAAAACTGACTTTGTTTTTCTTCTCAAAAGCGAGTTCACTTCAATCACGGCGGTGACTGTTCGTAAAATTGAATGTGGGACACATGACGAGTTGTGCAGTTTCATCCAATCGTTTCAAAGCTACTGCATAATGAAAATGAAACCATTGCGGTATTTAGATACAACAGGAGAGATTCGATCAAATAGGGACCTCTTCAATATGCTATTTGGAGGTGTACGTTTAGTACTTTTTTCTCTTTAATACACCGTTCTTATTTTTTACTCATTTCAGATCCCTCATGCATTATCATTCAGAACGGGCAAATATGAACTACATGTTTTGCCTGGTACTGCGTGTGAGATGTTAGGTTTACCCATTGATCCAGACCAAGCATGGTATTATCATTTTTAAATTTTTTTGTTTGTTTTGGTTTAGTGTCATAACTTCTCTTTGAGGTGTATATGGTCGAATATATCCTCAAAGTGCGTGATTTTAGTATATAAACACTAGAGGTAATATCTTGAATTTCATAATTACCACTATCATAGAGAATCCAAAAAAGAAAAGAAGGCTGCTCCAAAATCTCCAGCTAAGAATCGTAAAGATCAACCCTCATTTTTAATATCAGTAAGTATACAGCAGTATTGTTGTTTTCTATTACTAACTTCCCTTGTAGTCAAGCAAAAGAAAACGGACTACCGAGAGGTTCAATGGAACATAAATATCAAACAAAAAAAGAAGAGAAGCAAAAGCAGATTTTACTGCGTACACATTACCATTTCGAACTATTCAATTTACCAATAAAAACATTTGAATAAAGTTTAGAATTAATGAGCCATATCAAACGGTTTACTGAGTACACCAAGGCTTGTACAGCCAATTATTAATTTACTATCTTTACTGCCATCACTCTTGCTACACATGTCTTGGTATATTTTGTGCCTAGTGACCTGCATTATTTGTTACTTATTACACTAAAAGTCATATAATCAATAGCCTAGGGAGATGAATCCTTTTGAATGAATGAAATTTATTTAAGATTACATGTTATTACTTTACACTGGCTTCGCCTTAGCAAGTATCATTAATACTGTAGCAAAAATATCTTTAAAGCTAGGTCTTTTTGATGGTTCAGTTGTCCAGCAATCTTGTGTCAGTTCACATAATTCACTATGTTCAAAAGCTTCATCAGAAAGTAATGGCCTTTCACCATTAAGTACTAAGCGGCTAAAAAAGGAATCAATCAGAGATAGATAAAAATATTCTAATGTAGTACTTTATCTCGTTTAATACTTGATCTTTCCATGCACGTTGCCATGTGAGCAGTTCATATAATAGAATACCAAATGAATAGACATCCGCACTTCAGGAAAAAAGACGATAAGATTTCAAGAATTATTTAGGAAAGACTGATAACGTACCGTTTCCAGTCGTCTTGTGTAGGCTTATCATATCCTCTCCAAAAAGTAATAACCTCTGGGGCCATATATGTAGGTGTTCCTACAGATGATATAGTATTTGCTGTAGGTATTGATAATCCCCTTGTTGTAGCCTGCCAAAGTTTTGAAACGCCAAAGTCCAACAGTTTCACTTTTAGATCAGAACTAACCATTATCTAACACGTGTTATTTGGAGTGAAAAAAAGAATATGTCATCACAAGCAACTTACATTTTCCGCTTTTAAGTCTCTATGAGCTCCACAAGCCAAAGTATGAATATACTGCATACCATTCACAATTTGAAGTAGAATTGTTAATCTTAGATTATTTTCTGATATGTTTGTTTGTTGTCTTGCTTCCTTGTTTGTAATGATGTTTGTCAAAGGACTTCCCTTTATATATTCTGTAACTATCGATAACCTTTTTGATACGCCAAAGGCTCCTGGTATAGAAGGATTTCCTTCACAGTAACCAATGAACTTGATAATATTTTCATGCTTTAATTTTCTCATTATGAGTACTTCTTCCTTAAAGTCTTTAGCCTCACTGATATGAGCTTCTGGTGCCAAGTTTTGTTTTATAAGTTTAACAGCTACTTCTAAACTATTCCATTTCATCTTAAAAACATCTAAAAAATCCATAAGTTGCCAGTAAAAGCAAAAAACAAAGCAAAGAAGACAGAACAATTTTCACTAAAAAAGAAAAACAAACCCGAAAAATTTCCTCCTCCCACGTGTGTTTCGTTTGAAAATCCTCCTTTAAGATCCTCATAAGGTATTCTCTGATCTTAAATTAGCTTGCTCATTTACTATGATCTACATACCAGAATATTTTTGGATTCAAGAGTACGAAGTTGTTCGTCTATCTTCTGTGCATATTCTTTTTGTTGATCTGAAATCGCTTTTGCCTCTTCTTTTTCTTTTTTAAGCCTTTCCTTCTCTTTACGCTCTTCTTGTTCCCGTACAAGCTGTTCTGCTCTCTCTTCGATCTTTTTAGCTGCTTCTGCTTTCATTCTGGCCTCTTCTTCTGCTTGCTCAGCGGCAAGTTTGGCGACTTTCTCATCACGCTGTTTCTGGTCCTTTTCTAGCCTGTACAGTGTTTTAGACAAGGTGTCAGTTCAAAAAATCGCCAGAACGGCACAACTGTATTATTAAGCTGCGTACGCTGTATGAGCATCGCTGAGCACTTGATCGTAGTCTATTGGAGGCGGTACAATTTGCTTTCGTACGCGAACGACTTCTCTTTCCACCTTTTTGCTTGTACTCTTCACTTGCTTTTCCACTCGCTTCAGCCACGACATGATTGTGGAATTTAACGCCAAACGCTTGAGTTCGTTAGGAACTGACTTTAAGTGCGTCTAAGTTAAGTTCCAGACGTCTTTAGAAAAAAACAGCTTCATTTATTCACGATCTAACAAATCTGCTGAATGTCGTACACCAAGAAATACCAAGAAAAACGGCGAGTCAGTTTATAAAAGCACGGTTATACCTTTCTGTGTCAGCGCACTAGCATATTCGAATGATATATGTTGGCATCGAAAAAGATCTAATTTCTTGACATTCCGTAGGTGGCCAAGCCAATCCTCTGACGCATTTGTATACGAAAGATTGACAGTATCCGCATCCTGAAGACTTTTCATACATGTACCGATAATGCGTTTACAACGTGCAAGGCTAATAGTATGTACACCAGCCAATGCCTTAACACCCTCATCTGTAACTGATGTGTTACTTAAATCAATATTATGTACACCCGCCAATGCTGCAACACCTACGTCTGTGATAGATACTCCGTTCAAGTATATTGTATGTACACCAGCCAATGCTGTAATACCTTCATCTGTCACCTGCGTCCCTCTCAAATTTATTGTATGAACACCAGCCAAAGCTGATATACCTTTATCTGTGATAAACCTACAACTATGTAAATCTATGTTGTGTACGCCAGAAAGAGCACATAATGCATCATCTGTTATTTTGCTGAAAGGAATACGAATATGTGGTACTCCAGCAAGTGATTTGAAACCCAGTTCTGTCAACTTCATGTTTATAAGGTATATTGACTTGAGATGTTTTACAAGCGGAATTAATCCTGAATCTGTTACACGTGGGATCCCAAACAATTGTAAGTGCTGTACACCACAAATAGACTCTAGAGCTTTGTCAGTAATATTTGTATTGCTACTGATGTAAAGGTGTTTAACACCAGATAGAAGAGCAATATCTGCATCTAGTGCTTCTCTCCAACCTGGAAATTGTATTTTTGTATTTTTGAGGAGTGGGCTACCAGAAAGAAGAGAACAACAGTTGCGAGATTTAATTCTGATACAACTGTATCCAATATGGTGATGTATGACATCAGATAGTCGTTTACAACTTTGAGAAACGCGAAATCGATCAGAACGTTCTACAAACAAGAGCAAATGAGCTATTATCTCCGTTGGAATGTCTAAAAGCTTAATCTCAATAAAACGGTCTGAATGATCTGATATTGAAGCGTCCTGGTGGTTTATTGGTGACGAAACCATAACATTAGTAGTGAGCATAGAAGTTGAGTGTATTAACAACTTGTCGTAAACAGTCAAATAAGCCACATTTACTTAAACACGTGACTAATATGAAATGTCAGTTTTCGTTGGATATACCAAACAAAAACAAATCAAACACAATAGATTTAACAAAGGTAAGCAGCGACCAATCAAAACACCCTAAAATCCTTTTGTCTTTGTAACAAAAGAAGACGTTGGTACAACCATCCCTTTCAATTCTGTAAAATTGTTTGTTTTTTCTTTTAACAACATTGCAAATCACGAGTACCCAAAAAGCCCTAGTGGCTATGCTATGCTCGCTCCACCAAACACTGAGCGCTTTCCTCCCTGTGCGCCCTCATTGTACTATTCTATGCTAGGCCAACCTGACTTATTTAATTGACAAAGGCGAAAGGAGAAAAATATATTTAGTTGTTGGTTTAAATAGGTACAACACCATCTCTTGTTACAATAGCTCTTGATGCTCCTTCGGGCAAATCACGTGTTATTACCAGTTCATTAGTACGGCAGTGCAACATTGCATAATATATAGGTGTCCTTCCCATTGATACCTTTTTAATAAGTTCTAGAGTACCCTTTTGATCAGTGCAATACATCTTATGAGAAGCTAGCAATGTGGGTGTTGTTTTACCGATTATAGCAGACTGACAACAGAACCTAGTCTTACCACCAGGGAAAACAAACATGAAATAAACCAAAAAAAGCTTAACCTTCGGAAACGTGTTGTGTAGCGTTGTCATCATATCTTTTGATAGCTTACAACAGATAGAGTCAAGCATATCATGCGGTACAGAGCATACGAGCACTACTTGGTTTTCTGCAAGTGGATGTGCCATAAACGCGATACTATAGCGAATTGTAAGTGTTTACGTGTTACTACGCCATGTACCGTTCTGGAACGAGGTCTGCGTCGGAGCTTGATAGCCTTTCTGGTTTTTCTGGTTTTTTTTTAAAGCAATTAGGCCTATGCTCTTTCCAATGTTTTCTTTGGCATACAGAGTTGCAATAACGAACGCTTTGGCATTTTGAGCATTTAAACAGCTTTTTCCCGGTTGCAGCATGCTCGCCGCACGCTCCACACCTTGCACTAATACATATGACTTGTTTAGTCGTCATTGCCAATAGTATTACGCGTACAACTTTAAGTCGTACTGCAATTCTATCTAAGCCAAAACCCGCAATTGAAAAAATTGTAATAACACATTCTCACTTGAGACAGCTTCAATTGCAAGAAATATGACATTTTTGATTATTGGTAAATATCCAGCACTTCTAGAGGCAGCATAATACGGAGGATATGTAAGGTGGTACATTTAAAAATCCCCTTAGCTATTGACTTCTTCATATACTTCATGTCGTCTCCTTGCGTTTCAGAAACATCTCTACAATCTTTTGCACAAAACTGTTGATGCCTCCAAAGCGCTCTGACTCCCTCTATCTTCGCAAAGTCTACCATATAGGTTGCGAAACTTGTACTTGCTGCAACCTCCACTGGTGAGTTACGTGTTAAATGCAAAGGCATTCAAGCACTCTGAATTAAGAAAGGTGAGTTTATTCTGGACAACATATCAATTGCCTTAGTGTTCCTCAGGTAGACGCTCTAGAAGTATATTAAACTAGCCGCTACCATAAACTGTTTGGGTTTCAAAGAACATACCTCTTCCTTTACTAACAGGTATGTGTATAGGAGTAAAATGAGGGAATGAACACCTCTCTAAAAACAATAGTTAGACAATTGATAAAAGATACGAATAGAGACCCTCATCGAGTACTGAGGTAGACCGGTGACTGTGCTCTATATAGCTACAAGACTATTTACGTACTTCCCCTGAGACATCGAGCTACAACGTTTTGTCTGCATTTTATACTATCGATTTCTCCCCTCCACAATCTACATGACAAGTGTATATCTTACAAAACACGTTAGACTACGAGAGTGTTAAATGTGTACCCTTGTAGCGAAGTCCACCTAATATACCAACTAAACACTCAGCATCTCCTTCACTCTGACACAGGATATACAACGCTCCTCCCCTACTTAAATTATTATCAAACATGGTAGCAGAAATTTAAAATCACGTGCGTACAATGCACCCATAGAAGTCAACACATGTATACTTGTCGCTTTATCTATGAAATCTGGCCATATTCTTTGCAACATTATTACATAAAAAGGAATAGACAAAACCCTTTGAAGAGTCGGTTAAAAAATTCGGTTGGTTTTCAGTTGAAAAAAACGCACCCACAACGAGTTCCATATGGATCGCGCCTGTGATGATATTAGTATTGTTACAAGCCAGTAACACTTACATTTCGATAATACACCAACGTGAAGATTCTGGACTCGTATGAGAACGCGTACATGCATCACCATGAATGCACAAGCCTAATTTAGAGTAGAATGGACACTCCACAGCCATTGCAGTCGAAAAAGTCGTAGAAAACTCATTCTTTCTGTGTTAATTTGTTGCCTAGTATAACCCGTAAGTCAAATTAGGTCTACGCAGTCGACATTAACTTTACTTATTTACAAACTAATACATGTCGCATGCGTTGACAGTGTAAGTCTGCAATGTTTGGATGAATTCTAGCCAACCACAACATTTTGACAAAGCTGCTCCTGGATTTTGCTAGGGTTGCATTTTATTGAAAACTCACAAGAGCCTTTTTTGGTTTATTTTCTATTATACAATTTCCATATCCTTCGTCAGACTACTCCTGCAATATTGTTAGGACTGGTACAATATCTGTAACGAATACGCACTATGCTATCACGTGATTGAAATGCTACTACATCTTCATAGTAAACCAAGAATAATGGCAAAAGCTGAGACTCCTTGTGTGGTTTAACAAAAAAAGCAGTGACAAAACTGTAAAAACATACCTCTGCCAAAACTAGGTTATCATGATCTGGGTATGGACTATCTTCGTCTACTAGTGTGTTCTCAGTACGTCCATCCGTACCTATTCTTTGACGGAGAGGAAGGTGAAAACTATCATATTGTTTGTTATTAAACGAGAGCGTTGACGCATTTCCGGTGACCTGAAAGAACACAAAAACGTTAGGAGATTCAAATATTCCTCTGTTTGTCTTACTGATAAACAGTTGCAAGTAGAGGCAACACATAAAAGAACCACACCACCTCCTTGGGCAGCGGCCGTTTTAGCTTGTAAACAAGTATAGTATCCTTCGCCACAGAGATCTTTGAAGTAGATTAGAAAATACTGATAATAAATTGTTTGAAACAAATACCTGTTTTTGGAGACAAAAGGCCTTCGCCTGTACCGAGTGTACACCATGTAAAAAACGAGTTGATATCATCATACTTATAAATCACAAATGATTCAAGCCGTCCTCTAATCTCATCTTGGAACGAATTACTGCTCATAGTTGGTGTCTGAATGACTTTAACTCTGTTTCGTGCATCTAAATAAATTATTACTGACGGAATGAAGTCATCTTGTGTACTCATAACAGCAATCTTGTACTCGAATGGTGTCTCCAGCATGTTTCTATTACGAATAGCTACTATACGTGTAGGTTTGAATTCTGTACAATCAAACATGTATTCAATAATATGGTACAAATTAGATCTTGTGTTCAACACAAATTCTTCAGTTCCATCTTCCCCAGTGAAGAATTTTTTTTTGCCTAGATTACAAGGGTAAGCTTTTGCTACACAATTTATACTGTAGTACTTGGTGTATGCGATCCAAAGGGACTCCATTTTACTGTATTAAGAGAGACTGGTAAGTACCAAGGCCTTGTAGGATTACCAAAGTTTATTCTTGATAAGTTCACTTTAATCTTTTTCGATCTCCTCTTCTGTATCGTATCGTATGTTACCATTCCCTGATCTGCAGTTATCAAATCCGATTCCTCTGTAGTATCATATAAATCTACATATTCTCCATGAAAAATGCACCATTCTTTACGCGCTGCAATTCGAATAAGTTGGAGAAAACCAAAACAACTTTTGTCGGCGTACCAACAAAGAGCATAAGGTAGATTGGTATTGTTGTTTGTAGCCAGTAAAAAATATTCGAGTTTCCAAGACCTAATACCCCCAAGTCACCAAAGGTTTCTGCAATACCAATAAAGACTCTGAAAATAATACAACAAATGATACAACCCATCAATATTAAAAACTTTAAAAAACATTAATAAAAAAACGAAGAGCCATTATATTCAGTCGTACGCGCTTTTGGTACTTTGCTAGGTTGTATAAGACCATACCCGACATTGTTGTCATTATAATAACATATATAAAGTAGTATATGGCAAATACTAAAGCAGCTCTTCGAACATTTGTATCTTCAGTAGATATGATAATAATAGTAAAAGCAAAAGCTAGCTCAGCTATTACAGCGAATAATGACATCCAAAAAAATAACCTCCAAAAACCTGCCTTTTCTAGTACGTATGCCCTATAAACAGACAAGATTAGAAAACAGAAAAAAAACACGTGACGTTTTCAATTTGGACCAAAAAAGGGTTATTACAAAATTGTTGATTTGTACCACAACACGAGCAATTCAAGGGATATCAAGTACGCCAAAAGTCCAGGTACAGAATAAAAAGCAACGTGTAGGTTGGTTTCATCCGTTTTGAAAGGTTCAATAGCTATAGCAACTCCTGTATCTGTAGGTATAAAATTGGAAAAAAATCTACTGATATTTCCTTTTGGTTTTTTTTTTGGGCTTACACAGAGCGTAAACTACATGACTGCAGAAAAAAATGAGCTCCAGTCGTCTTCGTTTAAAACTTGTAGATTCTAAGGCAGGTGGGTTTTTCGCTTGAAATGTCGTTGATACGTACTGTATAACAGATAAACGAATGCTAACGCTGTAATGAAATGAATTACGTATGCGGCAACCAATAACCAATCATTGATGTCATTAATTGTATCAAAACCTGTACGTGTGCTATTAGTGACATTTTGCCACGAATGGTTTGTTCCAATCATTGATTGTGTATTTAATGCAAATTGTGACAGTCAAATTTCGTCTTTGTAAGTGCTGTTTTACTACACCACCACAAGCGCACCAAGGTATATCTGTCTAATACATTTACGAAGGACTTGTTTTATAAAATGTCGTACGACTCGAAAAGAAAGAGCGAATACGATGATGAAGACAGGAAGTCTAAGCGCCACAAACGCGAAGGTACGGCTAATTTACACCTGTGAACAAAATCTTTGGCAATGCTTTTGCTTTGATTTTATAACATCCTGTACAGAGAAGAAGGACGGAAAGTTCACTTGGAGCCTTCGTAGAGAAAAACTAAAAGCAGAAGGCAAAGATCCAGATGCAAACGCCAAAATGCGTGAAGAAGAGCGTAAACAAGAAATTGAACTGCAAATTGAGCGTATGACAGAAATGCAAAAGCAAAGAGACCAAAGAAGACAAGACAGGTACGACATTGAACCGTATGAGGCCAGACAAGCATTAAATAACCTATTTTAAGTTTAAACAACAGTTTTTTGTAACTGTGACTTTTAAAGCAAACAGAAACATTTATTCAGCCTTCTTACGCGGTTTTAGAGAGGTACCAAGCGATTTTAACCAAGAAGAGTACGATGAAGAGATGAGAAGAGAAGAAATGTTTCAGTTCAACCAATCAAAAGCAAGAGCACAGATTAGGGTCCAAGGAAACCGCGCACATGCTATAGATCAGCTATACGCAAATGTAGCACTACCAGAGTTCCATGCAGTTGTCCCTGAGATTGTTCTTCAACATTTGAACTTACCTCAATTGAAAGACACTGAAAACGATCGTATGATATACTCTGCAAGAGATGAAGATAATACTGTATACTGGGACTCTGTAGGAGAGTTATTAAACTACGCTATAAAGAAAAAAGAAAAAGAAGCTGAAAGAACGTCCTCAAGGTGGAGTGAATCGAATGCAGTTCATAAAGGAGTATCTGCGGACGTTGAAAAAATATTTGTGGTACGTATACGCAACGCTAAAGCTCAATCAAACCGTTTTAACGAAGATTTTATTATTTTATTTTTTTGTAAAGTCGTGTTGTTCGTGCTGAATGTACCAATTCTGGTTTATTCTTTGAGCCTACAACGATTTAAGATGAAGAAATCATTTACTCACCGTTTTCGCTTAGGGTAAGACAATAGACGAGCTAAATAAGCTTGAAAAGCAAATATCATCAAAGATAGACAGTGGACAAGCTCTTGATGAAGAATATTGGGAGTCTATGCTCGAGACGTTGAAGATTTTCAGGGCTAGATGTATTTGTAAGCAAGAAATAGATCGTGTTAATCCTACAGCAAAGTTTGCAAAGGCTTGGCGTGGAGGTAAAGCCATTATACAAAGAGTAGTCCCAAAGCCAAAACCACAAGTGGAATCTCTTGCAAAGGCTAAATTACGGCGTATTCAGGCTGCCAGAATGTCAGGTATGTCTCTAGCGTTGATTTAAAGGACATTTGAGCAAAAAAATTACCTTTTTTTACATTCCAGCTACGCGTTTGAACACTACGTGTCTGTTCTTAAAATGCATGTTCTGTTTCTAAATGTTGTTTAGGACGACGTGTACTTAATGATAGAGCCGCTTATAAGGTTGAAAGGCAAAAAGGACTTACTGAGAAGGAGGAAGAATTCAATGTAGCTTTTCCAATTGAGCGTGAGTATAAATGGACAGAACGGATGCCAGACGTACAACCACGTATGCCTCTATTCTACAATAGGGTTATTGAAGAGATTGAATGGAATAAATACAATATAACACATTACGATGATGATAATCCTCCACCAAAAACTCCTCAAGTAAGACGACAGCTGAGATTGTAGTGGTGTTTACTTAACTTTTTTTTTAAAGGGTTACAAGTTCACTTTGTTTTATGGTGAGATGATTCCTCTTCCTGGTGAAACTGGAACTCATACGCCTAAGTGGAGGAAACATCGTATTGATGATGATCCTAATCATATTTTGATTGAGTTTGTTGCTGGTCCACCGTATAAGAATATCGCGTTTAAAATAGAGAACAAGCCATGGTACGTTTTTTTTGAGTGATTTTTTTTTTGTGAATTTTGTTGCTTACTGAAATTGTGCAGGGAGATGGTTGGACGTAATAGAAATAATTTTAAGAATTGCTTTCAAAATGGAGTGTTGAGCCTTTGGTTTGAATTTAAGAGATTTAAATACAGACGTTAAGTCAAAATAACAACAGAGTGAAAAGAAAATTGTAGAATAAAGAGTTGAGTTGTACACAAAAGTTGCACAAAAAGATGATTTCTGTTAGGGCACTTTGTATGTATAATTCTGTCAGTGTCCGTTTTAGAGAGAACTTATTCATGTATTGTCGGAATCCGTCTTTCTCTTGTAGTTGGTGAGTAGAATAAATACAGTTTAGGATCAGCTTTGCTTAAAAAGTTGAGGCTTTGCAAAAAATTGTGTAAGTAATAAAACAATAAATATGGTAGACGGTTGTACAACATTCAAATGTATTTCATACAAGTAAAAAAAACCGCAATAAGTTACAATCCCTACACAGCAGTCTCATCTGTTTCTTCTACATTCTCGTCACCTTCTGGAGCATCTTCAGTAGAATCCATTACTAGATCTATGTCACCGGATTCAGACTCTACATTTTCTTCAGGTGTTTCTACTGATTCTGCAGGTGTGTCCTCTACTTCAGGTTCTTCATCTGCATTCTCTTCTACTGGGGACTCTGGCTCATCTTGGGTATCCTCAGATTCCTCTGGCGCATCTTTTGGTGTCTCGGTGGCGTCAGCGTCTGCAACAACTTCTTCTTGTGGTTGTTCTGTTGTCTCTTCTACTTCAGGAGCAGATTCGTCTTCTACAGGAGCTTCAGGTTCAACTGCTGGAGTGTCTTCAGTTTCGTCCTCAACAGCTGGTGTCTCCTCATCTTGGGTATCCTCAGTTTCCTCAGTCGCGACTTCAGTTGTATCTTCTTCGGCTGGAGCAGCTTCAGTTTCTTCACTTGCTTCAGGTTCTTCAGCAGCTGGAGCATCATCAGTCTTGTCCTCAACTGGGGACTCAGGCTCTTCAACAGCTGGAGCGTCTACAGTCTCGTCCTCAACAGCTGGGGTATCCTCGGTTGTTTCAGTTTCCTCAGCAACATCTTCAGTTGTATCTTCAGCTGTTTCTTCAGCTACTTCAGGCTCAGCTTCATCAGTTGTTTCTGGTTCTTCTACAACATCATTTGTCTCAGGTTCAGCAACTGGCTCAGCAACTTCTGGTTCTTCTGTCTCGACTTCAGGTTGAGGTTCATCCTCAACTGGATCTTCACTTGCAGGCGCAGCTACATCCTCAACAGGAGCCTCTGGTTCGTCTTCAACAGGAGCTTCTGGTTCTTCAGTGGTTTCCTCAGCAGGAGTTTCTGTTTCTTCAGCTACTTCAGGCTCAGCTTCTTCAACAGGATCCTCAGATTCTTCTACAGCTGGAACATCTTCAGTTGTGTCCTCAGCGTCTTCAGTATTTTCAGGTTCTTCGACTGGAGATGTCTCCACTGGCTCTTCAGTTTCGGCATCAGCAATAGGTTCTTCTGCAGTTTGCTCGACATCTTCGGTAGGAGTTGACTCAACATCTTCTAGTGGAGATTCGGCTGTATTGTCTTGGGTTTCTTCTGGTTGCTCTGGTGCTTCTTCTGGTGTCTCTTCAGCAACAACTTCTTGTGGCTCTTCAACTGGCTCCGGTTCAGGTTCAGCTACGGCCTCAACAGGTGCTTCAGGTTCTTCTGCTGGTTCAGGCTCAGATACGTCTTCAACTGGAGCTTCAGGCTCAGCTACATCCTCAACAGGTGCTTCAGGTTCTTGAGCTGGCTCCGGTTCAGGTTCAGCTACGGCCTCAACAGGTGCTTCAGGTTCTTCTGCTGGTTCTGGTTCAGGTTCAGATACATCTTCAACTGGCTCAGCTTCTGGCTCAGATACGTCTTCAACAGGTGCTTCAGGTTCTTCAGCTTGCTCCGGTTCCGGTTCAGGTTCAGCTACGTCCTCAACAGGTGCTTCAGGTTCTTCTGCTGGTTCAGGCACAGATACGTCTTCAGCAGGAGTTTCTGGCTCAGCTTCGTCTTCAACAACAGGTTCTTGTGCTTCTTCTGCTTTTGGTTGTTCTGCTTCTTCTTGTTTATCTTCAACGGCATCTTCGCTGGCAACTACATTATCTTCAGTTTCTTCTGGCATGTCATTAGCCTCTTTAGCATCATCGACTGCAGCGTCAATAATATCCAGAGCGTCTTCTACTACTTCTTCAGCAGCAGCAACTGTATCATCAACAATATCTTCTGCTTTTTCAACTAAGTCTTGAGCAATTGTTGCTTCTTGTGGTTCCTCTTTTTCTTCTTCTTTGTTTTCTTCTTTTTCATCAGTTTCAGCTTTTTCTACGGCTACAGGTTCTTCTTCACCTTCACTTTCTTTGGCAGCATCTTTTTCTTCATTATCGGAACCATCTTCGGATTTCTTCTCTGGTTCTTCAGCAGACTTTTTGTCTTCTTCTGTTTCTTTCTTGTCAGCTTCTGGTTGATCGATAGAAGCCTTAGGTAGAACAGGGTATAAGTTTTCAGTTCCAGGACCAACACTATGAGAGGGTACCTCAACTTCAGGAGCAGGCTAAACTTTGGTGTTAAAAGTACAATCAACAAAATCAATATTATTTACCTGCAATAATGGAGCGTTCTTGTGGCTGTTTAGTCTCCAATCATAAGAGTGAAATACAACTTTAACTCTCACAGGGTCAAAAGAATCACCCTCCCAGTATTGTGCAATGAATTTGCGAACACCTCCTTTGGCCTGAACGACAAGAAATAAGAACAAAGAACAAAACGAAGAAAAAAGGTGGTTGAACTGATCTTTTTTTTTTTACGTACCCTGAATACATCAGAAAACCGTTTAAAGAATGTACAGACATGCAACCTACCGTCTTCAAGACGAACTGCTGAGCTGTTGATGAAACGCTTTGTAGCTGCTTCCATGTCGGCTTCGATAGTTTCCTAAGCGTAATCAGACGGTTTTAGTGACAGATTTGTGGCTGTTATTTGCTTACAGCGTCGTATGGTTCTTTTTTGAGTCTACAAAATGGATTAGCGATTAGTTAACGTTTTGTGGTCGTACCTTGGGCATGACAGCACTGCGCTGTTAATGCAAAAATATACTCTCGGTTCACGCATATTTTTTAGGACTTTAGATAGAAACATCTTTATTGTTACGCTAACGCCTGCAATAGTGTATCGCCTAGCAAATGTCACAAAATAGGAAAGTTTTTTTATGCTTTGTACCTCCGCGCAAAGCTCCAACGTCTTAATATTGATGTATGACCAGGATAGTTAGGCTCAGACGTCAATTTTAAAGTGACGCCGTGGATTACGACATAGTTGTACGCGTTGATATAAAACGCCAGCATATCTTGTGTTGTAAAGTCGCTGATATCCTGGAGAGCAAAGAAGTCAATATTTCTTGCCAATCCTTCAGGCTCCTTCAAAATCGCGCTAAACACATTTAGAGGGTCTCTACAAGCAAAAAGACATAGTGTAGTGAAGAAATAGACTTTGCAAACGCGTTTTCGTTTTAGCAAGCGAGAAACAAACAACAAACGCTCCAATACGATTTTTGAGCGTTAATAGCTGATATACGCACTCATAATTAACTAAACCTTGTTCATCGATGAACTTTGCTAGCGAGTAAAAGCCAACATCACCTTCTTCATCTTGAACAGGTTCCATGCTGCTACAATAACAAACACTGACTTATTTTGGTGTTTTTCACTCAACAGAAAAAAGCATGTGCGATTATTCAACGCAAAAAATGTGGAGGGGACAGGTAGCCACGGATTGGATTCAAACGATTACTGTTGACACTATTGCTAGCTTGAGCATCCTTGGTTGACAGTATTGGCGTATTATTTACAATTTCTTTCAAACTGGCTTCTCCAAACTCTTCAAATAGGAATACTGAATTGGAACAAAAGCACCAAGCCTTACTGTATGGTAGTAGACAAATGTTCTTTAAGCAAATACGTTAACATGAGAGGCGACCCGTGGTGAGTTAAAATTCACTTTTCATAAATCACGTGATGAATTTTAAAAGGTCCATGTGTGAAAGCAAAGCTACGGATGAAATTAGACACTGTAGGTACGACATTATTCGTTATGTAGAAGTTATGTTGAGAACTCAGAGCGTGCGTGCATACTAACTGCGAATTGTTTTCGTGTTTGAGTTGCACGAACAACCAAGTAGGGCGCTCAACAATTCGTTGCTTGAAAAAAAGCGCCTACGAATAAAATCGAAACCTCATGAGCGTGGACGTCACCGCTGTATCGGTTGTATCGAGTGTATTGGTAAACCAAAGGTAAATTAGAATCAGCTGTATTCTCGCTAGCGCTTCTTACCTCGTAGCAACAGTTAGCATGGTAGTGATACCTGTTTACATTTCATCGCCGAGAAATCTGAAGTCAAGAACTGTATCTAACTACCACGTTTGAGCTTTATGTCGGAACCTCCTTTATGACATCATGCACCTTCAATTTGGTTTCCAACAAACGTCAGAATTACTTCAATTGAGATGTAGCCTAAGTAATTATTGTTTTTGTAGTATAGCTCTGCAGTTTTCAGTTCGTGAAGTTTGGTACTTTTTTTGTGTAAAACTTGCAGTTGAACGGTTTATTTCTTTCACACACTTTCCTATCACAAAGCGATGGTACCATAGTTGTTTGTTTGTAGTATTTTTTTCTCACAAAATAAAAAGAAGTCGTTTACTATATTAGACATTTTCGCCGCAAGAGGTGTAACTGGCGCTTAGACTTGCAGACAAGCTTATATATTGAGTACATAAAATGGTGTTTACTGCTAGCAAAGCGTTAATCGCTTTTTTTATTACTTTATCAGTCTCTACTTGCTTTTGCGCACAAGTAGACTTATTGGAAGAAGATTTCAGCAGAGATCCAGCCTCAATAATTTCAAGCGCTTTATTTTTCATTACAGAACCCTCAAGCTATTTCGGAGTACAACGTCCACAAAATGATGGCTTTGGGTTCCAAACGGGTCCACCCGATTTTCTTCCTTCGTATTCAATTGCTTCATCAACGTACCTGGTCCTACGGGAAGTTTCAGAGGAATTCATTAGATGGAATGGTGTGCATTGTTCTTTTTCTCGGAGTGTTTTTTACCAATCTTATTTATACTTTTAGGTTTACCGCTAGCTTCGGGTGTACCTCATGAATTGCGTTTAATAATACGCTTGGCTCATGATCCAAGCAACAACGCAACAGCTGGAAACGCATCATTCTCCATAAAGCCGTCAACCGGTACAAAAAGAAACCGCTAACTTTTTTTTGTACTGACCCTAATAAGACACCGAATGGACTGACGTTATGTGCTTCACTGGAGGATTGACAATGTATGGTTGTTCAAGTGCTTCTCCAGTATCGATTCAGCTATCTGAGACTGAGTTTTCTATCGATTTCAACTATACCGGAGGCAATATGGACCTACGCTTCATTGCAAGTATTCCAAATCAGGACATAGCTCTCAGCTACGTCTACTTAATCAAAGACCCAACGCCACCGCCTACAACTGCTGCACCTACTACTATGGCGCCAACTATGGCACCAACCACTATGCCTCCGACAGTGGCACCTACTACTATTATGCCAACAATGGCACCTACAACAGCCGCACCAACTGCATCGCCAACTGCATCACCAACGAATGTCATAATACCTCCAACTGCACCTACTGTCGCCTTTCCAGATGTTGAACCGCGAGTTGACTGCGTTATGGATAATCTTGATGGCACATTTACTGCCTTTTTGGGATGGACTGCTCCAGTACGTTTTTTTTGAAAATATTAACGTACTACTCCTTTCAACTGAGCTAACTCATATTCAGGAACCAGTTGAGGTATTGGTAGGTGAAAACAATAGGATTTCTTCAGCGCCTCAAGGATTACCTAACCAACCTACAATCTTCAATGGTACTCCTGGGTTCTTTCCAACTGAAGGATTGTACGAATTTAAGTTCGATGGTACCTCTACAAGTTGGACTCTTGGCGTACGTTTTTCAACAGCAATATGCATCTGATAGATATTAGAAAGGTGTGGTCAACTTTAGAGGAGGTGATTCAAGTACTGCTTGCAAGACAGATGGTATTTAACTACTTTTTTTTGCCTGCTTGGAACATCGCTAATTGTTTAAAACTTTAGCTGCCTCTATTGCACTTGGTGTAAGCAACGCATTCCCACTTGGAGATACTCTATTGCGCACAATAGGCGATAAAATTCTTCAAGCTATGGGTCTTACAGACGCAGATGCTATAACTACACAGGCGCCTGATGCATCCTCCAAACGACAAGCAGCAACTACTGTTACAATTTCGATCACAAGTAACGGAGGTAAGGTTTTTGTAGTATTTAGCAACTCTGACTCCCAATATAGGTAACTCTGGTACCGTAGCAACTACAGTGGCCAGTTTTGCTTCAAATGCAGATACTTTACAGACTACAATAACTGAGTTGAACACCGAGGGTGCTACTGTTACCGTACGTACTTCTTGTTTGTATATTGTTTAACTCAACTCGTTGTAGACGTCTCCGGCTATTGTAGCGCCAACTTCTGTAGTTGTGGCTGACCGAAGAGCAGCACCTACTTCTCTTGGGTATAAAGCAACTGTAAACACACTGCTAGTATTGTGTACTGTCTCCCTCGTTGTGTTTATGTATTAATTTGTATCTGTCACGTAGTGACATTATTCGTTTATTTTTTTGATTGTACAGAACGAATTAAGTAAATAGTGTTAAGTTAGCCTTGCGATTGTTTTTGAAATTATTCTGGCTGAGTGACACTTGAAACGACACGAGGTTATGGAATTTGTTTATAAGAACTCCAGGAAATCAGGCTCGTTGAATATAAGCAATAGGTACGCGCTGTGGCATGAATTTGACATAACATCAACGAAGAGGCATCGATAATCTACCTACAGAATTATGGAGATGGCAGTCATTGAAATACGAAGGTGCGTATGTTTTTGAACGCTTTTTTTAATTTTCGCGCCTTGTTGTGTACCGTCCTCAAAACGTTTTAAAGGTGAAGATTGGTGGGAAATGGTACCTCTACAGCGCCTTTTAGCATCAAATAACGAGCTACGCGCTATTGAACCTTCTGATGATTGTGACGTCCCTGCATGCTTTCCAGAGATATCTCACGTTGATTTATCAGCGAACGAGATTACTACAATCGCTGAGAGTTTTTTTAACTTGCCCACGCTAAAAACGATGAATTTATCAGACAACGAAATTCAAGAGCTTCCAAGTTTACACCACTTGATTGCCTTGAAATCTCTCTCTGTTGCCAGAAATAGTTTATCTAGTATTGATAACTCTATTGGGAAGCTTGAGAATATTGTAAAACTTGACTTATCGTCGAACCATATCAAGGGTAAGTTCCTTCATCTCACCCTTTTTAGAATTTTTCGTATTTTTTTCTGACTTTAACATTAGATTTACCGCCTTCTATATGCGATTGTAAAAATCTAGTAAGTTTGGTTCTATCAACAAATAAGATACAAAAACTGCCAACAGAGTTTGGTAACCTGAAAAAATTGGTTAAGCTAGAATTAAATAAAAATCTGCTAACAACGCTTCCAGAATCATTCAATAAGCTAAACGTACATTCCAAAGATTTTTACCTTTAATATTTTAACACGTGTCGTAGAAACTACAACATTGCGAACTCGTTTCCAATAGACTAGAATCGCTGCCTGATATCAGTGGCCTTGAAGCGCTATTGGAGTTACACCTCGCATCAAACAGGTTACACAATGTGCGCATAAGAAGAGAAAAAACCCTCAAGTAATGTAGCTGACAAATCTCTAGATAACGCCTTCTATTTCATCTCTCAAAGCGTTACTCGTATTAAATTTATCCGATAACGGCTTAAGAGATGTACCAGATGAGATTGCACAACTAGAATCGCTGAAAAATCTTAATTTGGGGTAAGCCACATTCTTTACTTTACTGTTGGTTCTCTTTGCTTATTCTTATCTAGAAACAACTTACTAAACCAAATTCCACCACGCATTGGTCTCTTAGATTCTCTACGACAAATAAACCTCAATGGCAACCCATGGAGAGGTATGAAACGTGCAATCGTTTCAAAGGTAATTTTTTTACTTTTTTGCATGGAAGACTTACCTTTTCTTTAAAAGAGTGTAGAAGAGATTAAGGCGTATCTTAAAAATCGTATTCCAGTGGATGGTAAATGATTTCTTTGATTTTAAACCATCTAAACCACGTAGAATTACCAGAGACAGAGGACAATGTTGATCTTGGTTTATACCAAGTGTCTCAAGGAGAATTGAACTTGGAGCGAAAGAATCTTGAGTCCCTCGTTTTCCCTGAAGGTATATTATATCCCTATGCATGTTAACAAGTTGTATGACTTATATTCATGTTTTAGGTATACTTGAGGACGTAAAGACTTTAAAGTTAGGTCATAACAAATTCAAGACCATCCCTACAAATATTGGGAAAATGAAAAATCTAAACACGTTTCACGTGATTAACAACAAGGTATCAAAGTTTATTTTTTTACTATTCCTGTTTTAGAATTGAATTAACTTCTTGTTGTAGACGCTCTCTGGTATACCTGATGAAATGTCTAACTGCACTGCAATTAAAAGTTTGACCATACAAAACTGTAGACTTGGGTCAATGCCGAACGCTATTTATAGTCTTGTTAATGTTACTGTACTTAATCTAGAAGGTACCTCAACTTTTTGTGGATATGTTCATGCTTTGGCTCATACTTCTCTTTTAAGGAAACGGCATGCCTTCTATTTCAGCGGATATTGCAAACTTGTCTTGTTTGGAGGAACTTAACTTGAACTATAATCGTTTAGCAGAAATTCCTGAGGTAAAAAAACCTGTTTGACTTTATGTTTTTAACTGATTTTCTAGGGTATTATCTCTCTTGAAAAGCTTCATACGTTGAAGATATCAAGTAATTCAATCAAAGAACTACCTCTAGCAGTAAGAAAAATGACGTGTGAGTGAACAAGGATCCATACTTTTTTTATTTACTCATTTTTTTCAAACTAGCATTAAGGACTTTGGATATTAGCTGCAACATCTTGACAGATGTAGAACCAGAGATTGGTCTTATGACCCATTTAACAACATTAAATATTCAAGGTATAAAAGATTCTTGTTGCTTTTTGAAGCAAGCTTGTCGAAACGTCCAACTTTTTTTCTTGTAACTCTCTTACTTTCAAAATAGGGAACAGAATTCGTCAAATCCGACAATCTATTATAACTGGTACAACTGAGAGATTATTGGAGTACTTACGCTATAGAATACCTGAATAAGGAACGAAATCAAAATAAGTTGTAAGAATAGAATAGTATGTTTTTAAAAACGTGCAAAGCGGTTTATTTATACTTTTTTTGTGTCAGTGTTCGATTACACTAGTTTTAATGGATACTTTGTAATGGTGATAACCAGATAAAACTATGTCATGCGCTGAGGTAAAGAAATCGTGTGTATAGCCATTCTGATTGTTTTTTGTTGCAGTCCAAGTCGCAAAGGTTACAATCTTTGTTGTACTAAGTTTTAATTTTATACATCCCATTCTGCTTTTGGGAAACTGGTTGATATAATCTCTGCACCAAGTTTTACCAACGATTTTATACCTTGTAATGTTACTACTGTTTGTACAACTTCAATATGATGAACTCCTTTAAGAGATAAAACACCATCATCTGTAACATTAGTATAATTAAGTGTTATTTTATGAACACCAACAAGCGCCTTAACACCTTTATCTGTAACATCAGTACAATCAAGCCCAATAGTATGTACTCCTGCTAGTGGTATTATATCATCGTCTGATGCCCTTGTAAAATCAAGTATTATGTCATGAACACCAGCAAGATTTGAAATACCTAGCATTTTCAAGTTCATTCCACAGTGTCTTAAGTTTATAGAATAAACACCTTTAAGGTGTTTTAATCCTTCTCCTGTTATTCCATTACAAGCGTTAAGATTTATGGAGTGAACGCCCGAGAGTGATGAAAGAGCGGCATCAGTAACAGATGTATAGCTAAGATCGATCGAGTGCACATTTGTCAACGACTGTACATCTTCGTTTGTAATATTTGTTGATGTTGCGTTTATGCATCTAACACTTTTAAGATGTTTAAATCCTTCACCTGTAATGGCACTACAAACTCCAATATCTATTTCGTTAACGTGTTTAAAGTGAACTAGATGCTCGTCTTTTACCCATTGACACTTTGCAAGGCGTATAGAGTAGATACCAGATAGACGGTGAAGATTCTTTCCTGTCAATTTGTTCTGTTCTCTTAAATCTAATCCCATAGCATCCTTCAGTAATTCCAAGTGTTTGTCTTTGATCGTACATTGTTTAAAGGTAATATAAGCGATTTTAACGAGATTTGGTGCTGTTTTAACAAGTTTTTTAATGTCGGTTAACTTACGGATACACACGACGCGTTTTTTGACATATTTAAGGTACTTGATGGCTGTATCTCGAAAAAACTTGGACACCTGCACTACTGAGTTTAATGGACAAGTGAGGCATTCGAAAATCATCACAACTACTTCCATAGGCATTTGGCTAAAAAAAGGCGTGTCTCCGTTCATTTTGTGGGTTGAATAAACGACTTTTGGCTTAATGGTATTTCAATGTGTCACAAAGAGATAATCTGCTTTAGGCGTACAAGCATTACCTTTGGCATAAACAAACGCTTCCATTGTAAGGTGTCACACTGTAAGAAATGTACATTGTGAAACCAGTTCGGGAAAAAACGCGAGTTTTCGTTTTACAACTAAAATAAAATGGGAAAAATGTCATTATTTCGTCACGTTGGAAGAATTTAGTTTTTTGTTGTTTGTCACAAAGCATACAGAAAATGGAAGGTACATAGCACGAAAGCCATCACCCTATTCAAACTAGGTACATATTTGCGAGTACAGAACGCTATCGTGACCAATGCAGGAGACCTGCGAGGTAGAAGTATTACAAAATGGCGCTACGATGTAATAAGAAAAAATACTTGTGGCGCATAGCACCGACTAACTTGTAACTAATGCAAGAAGGCACACTTGGTACCATCGTAAATACCCGGACATTTCCGGCTTTTAAAAAGTCTGTCGTACAACTGCAGACTAAAAACAATTCTTGAAGTTTCGTACGGACAATCTTAGTTGTTCCTAGTTTGACTTTGTACTAAGGACGGCGTAGCAACAACACAGAATAGCTACTTTATAGCGAGGCCGTGAAAGCTGTGAGTAACCTCAAGCTGTATAACTACCTACTTGGACTGAGTCACAGCCGCTAAACTATGTTGGAACAATCAAAAATTAAATAAGGTAGTATGAATACTCACATTAGTGCTGCAAGTGACCTGAAGCATTCACTACGTGCGTTATACCATAGTTTTGATGTTTGGCAATGAAAACATGTCAGCCTGTACCAACATAGCCCAATCTACATTGTAACAAGAAAAACACTGATTTATGTTCTAGGACGCTCTTGAATAGACATGTTAACGAAGCGGTTTCAGCTTGTAACGACTTATTGGTGTGTAAACGGTTTAGACCCAAAGCGAAGCCGATAACAACATGAGAAAGCACGTAATACAACGTTACAAAACGGTGATGAGCGCAGCTTATAATAGCATACGCTGAAAAAGTGCTCAAAAATTATTCCAAGCGCATTATTGTTGCACCAATTGCGAGGAAGAAAACCAGCAAAGAAATTATGATTTCGGAAAGTTTGCGTAATGCACGTGTGAACAAAACGGCAATACAGCACCGTTTAGGCAAGTACCCTTTTTTTTACCTTAAACTTCACGCTGTTACAACACGTTCAATATTTCAGCCTTGTTAATATGTGAACTTTAGTGATGTCAATGACGTGCTTTCAGCCGAGATTTAGGCATCCTAAAACCTCAGACTTTTCGATATCCAACCATCGTAGCACTACGACAGAGCCGAGATAATCTCACTCAGAGTTTTATAACCTGTTTACGAAGAGTTGAAACGGAAAACGTTCTGTTTTAGCTTGATCAACACTAGTTCGCTCGAAAGGCTTCGAATGGATTACGGATGTACTAGTAGTGCACGTAGGCGCTGCTAGAGCTCACATAAGATACGAGAGTACGTTGCAATAGTTTATTATCCGCTGGGTGGCCTCGGCTCCATTCGCTGAGGTTGTACCCTCGCGTTGTCTTTATTCTCCCTCTACGACCGTTTTTTCCTTTCCTCTGATGGTGTCATACATTAGAAAATCCTGTAGTCGCGTCAATATTCGCTCTTGATCAGCTACAGGCCCGTTAGTGTCATGTTCTTTAAAACAGTTTTTTTTTTGGCTAAAAGCATCTTGTTGTACCTTCTTTTGCTTGCAATAAAATAAGCTGTTTACTGACGATATTATTAGGCTCGATTCAATACATTTGCAGAGACGTTTCCACAAAAAAAGCGCATCTTTACACGGCAAACATATTGACTTAGCTCAAATAAAACTTTCATCTTCGCTTTACAAAGCCTACAAACAATTGAATCAAACGCATTCTTAGTTGTTCGCAACAATCGATTGATAGCACAAGGCAACTTGTTTATCCTCAGTATTTCAACCGGCTAGATACACGAGAAGTTGTACGTAGTTCAGTCATCAAGGAAGACATTTTAGGTTTTTTTTTTCTTTTATTTTTCTTTCAAATCTACAATTTCTTTTACACATCTCAACGTGATAATGGGTACTCGTTTGAGGCTTCGATATCCTTAAGGATTTCCTTGAATGAAGGTCTCTTATCGTAAGACTGCCAAGACATTTTTGCAATCTTTGAGAGTATTGGGCTCACATCACGGGTCTACGAACAAGAGTGAGTTAAGTTCAAAAGTGTGAGGGTTTTTTTGATTTACCATTGGGAATGTTGGTCGTAGTGTGTCGTCTATTATAGCTGATTGTATCGCTCTCCTATTCCATTCTTTCCGCATGGCTATGTTTTCTTCTTTATGAATGACATAGCCTGCTCGTTCGAGGTTCTCGATTTTCTGTTAAAGAAAAGAAAGGTTAAAAGTGAAGGCAGACTTGTAATGTTTTGTACTTGACCACAGTTAACAAGTGACATTGACGACACTGTATGAAATCTCTTATCGTCAAAGTACTCGTCAAATGGAAGTTTACTTGTCTCCAATTCATAGAGCACACAGCCAAACATGTATACATCGCTAGCAGTATTGTACGACTTTGAGTTTGGATCCAGAATTTCTACACAAAAAAGTCAAAATCAAAAGGAAAGGTTTTCTGATTTAAAAAAACGTACCTGGGGGTAGCCACTGCCAAGTGTTTAGGCGCTCTCTCATCTCTCCTGCTACAAACCGGGCAAGTCCAAAATCTGGAAAATGCGGTCAGTTACAGTTTTGAATAAAATTGATTAATATTTGCACTCTTGCGCAATCTTTTGCCCTTGTTATCAACAAAGGGTATTACTTGTAATTCAAGTTTTTTAGACGTACCACCGAGTTTAGCGATTGGATCATGGTCGCGAGGTCGATCAAGACGCCGAATAAACACGTTCGGACTTAAACAAAGAGCGTTAATATAAACTTTTTCGATTATTTAAGAAAGTCGTACCTCCTCAAGTCTCTGTGCATGATTACTGGTGTATGACAGTGCAAGTAATGCATGGCTTGTCCAATGTCATAAGCTATACGAACACGCATTTCGGGTGTTAGACTTCGCTCATCGTCGTGTAAGATCATATTCAATGACTTGTGTTTAACAAGTTCCATAACCTATTTTTTCTGTTTTAGCAGACAATCTTGAAGGTAAACTTCTGTTATTCTTAACATACCATGCCGATGCGTGGTGATAAGCAGATACCATATAGCTTAACTAGATTTGGATGATCAAGTTGGGATTGAAGGTATGCCTTATGGAATGTCAGCACGTGTTGATTTAAAATAAAACACAAAGCGTGCCTCGTGATGGAATTCTCGCCACATGGCAACATTCCCTGCTATGTTTTTTATAGTTTTTACAGCAACATGACGTCCATCGTCCTTTGAAAAAGATTCCCACACATCACCATATCCACCTTCGCCGAGTTTTGCTACTTTTTCGATATTTTGTATAGTAGGTACATTCTAAAAAAACAGTGAGTCTTTTTTTGAATTGATTCTGCTGTACCTTTAAGATAATATCTGGCGCTAGCTCTACAAGAGGTACAGTAGCGCTTCCGTAATTACATTTCAATGAACTATCACTTGACATGAAGCTCTCAACAATGTCATTGTATAAATAAGTTGACCGTTTTGCAACTATGTGAAAAAAATTTAGGATGAAACAAAGCACTCTATGAACGAAACAAGGTTTTTCGTACATCTATTTCCAAGGCAATGACCACAAATGACCTTCTCTGTTACATCCTCAGGATTCTAGCCAAGTATCAGAATGAAGAAACAACCTTATATTACTACGATACCTTCTGGTAGTACAGTTGAACAACAGCATCAATAGTTGCTGTTAATCTTGCAAGCAATTGTGCTTGCTCTTCTTCAGACTGTGTCGCTGTATTTAAGTACAATCTAACAACATTCTTTTGTGTATCTTTATCGTATTCAAGCTCGATTATACCACGCTTAATGTACACGTTAGTTGTTTTAAAAATAGATTTATGATGAAAAGTGTAACTAGTACGTACACTTTCAGCAAAGACAAAGGCGATGCCTTTTATCCATATACTTTGAGGGCGTAATTTAGGTAACATCATTGTTCTTACTAGAAGTCTTGGGAAGAATGCATAGTTTAGCCATTTAGGAAACTCGTACTGACGTCCGAATATATGGCAATTAACCTACAAAATAAAATTTTGTCAATGTCGAAACAAATGGTGTGCCTTGTTCACAAACGAAAAGAGAAATTGTTGATTACCTCTCGTGGCTTTATAACTTCTCTTCTGAATGTTGTATATGCTTGTTGTGGGGTATCTGGAAGTAGTGAGGGTACAATAGCAACAGGTACTTTATCTTCATCATATACACCTTCAAGAGCATCCTCCTCCTGAGGCTCAACACGGAATGTAATCTCAAAACGACAAAGTATATCCAAGAACAAGTTTAAGTACTCTTCTTTTTGAGCCTAAATTTTTCAAAAATCACGTGAGTTTGCGTACACGAGTAGCGTGAAAATAATTTTGAACGTTTTTGCTTTTATGACTTACCAGTTGACTTATTTTAAACATTGACTGTAAGTCATGGCTGTATATATAACCGTTCCTTCTTCGTTTTACAGATAAGTTCTTTTGTGTTATAATAACTGAAAAGACTTGACTCAAGAATTCAGGATTAAGGTAGACGTGATTCTTTAGTCCTTGTGAGTCTTTCCAATAAAGTAGAAATCCCATGTCATGTAGAACTTCCAGTGATTTCATCTTGAGGATATATATGAGTAAAGAAGGAACCAAAGGTTTACCGTACCAGATCAGAATTATCAAGAACAAGACCAGAAGCAAACTACAGAAAGAACAAAATTAGAAAAATCACCACAAAAAAACTTTCACAAACATCACGTACCTCTTTGTGAAAGTTTTGAAGAGTTACAATTGGCTTTGATTCACGACCTTCTACTACTCTCGCTATGAGTTCTAGATATCTCTTTGGTACTTTGTGTCCTACAAGTTGCCTCTTCTTTGCAACAGAAACGATAGTATCTCGAAGTTTTTTGATCTTTTCAAGTTGTTTTATCTTTGCTTGTTTACGCTTTCTCTCAACATTAGAGATACAGAAAATCTCCTTTTCGCAGTTGTATAATGTCATTAAATTATTCAATTTACCCATAATGTGATCATGGAACGCTTTATTTTGACTGAACTTAGTCGCATTGCAATGCGTGCCTAAAAAAAAAAGTAACTGTTAAAAAAAAATCACTTGAACTTAAACAGTTACTTACCAATGATGATTATAGGCGCAAATTTGAAACTACTTCTAATAACACGTATCCAATAATGTGCGTCTTCTATAGTCTTCTCATCAGCAAGGTTCGCCACAACCAAGTAAAGTGCTCTACAAGACAAGTAAGAAAAAAAACCCATGTGTTTTCCATGAACACGTGGAAAGTGGTTTTGTCAAAAAACTGGTATGATAAAAATCCTAAGAAATCAAAGATGTACCTTTCTGATAGAAACAAGTTGTGTGTTCCTCTGTATAAGTTCTGTCCGGCAAAGTCATATGAATGTACAGTAACATCTTCAAAATCGAATTGTTGTATATCAATACCATCTGTAAGTACGCTGTGCTTTGCATTTGTACGTGTCTCGGGTGTTCCTCTCTTAAGAAATCTAGAAAGACTTGTTTTTCCGACATTTTCATGGCCAACAATCATTAATTTAAATTCTGTACAAACAACTTCTTCTGTGCCTTTTCCAAGTTTCTAAATACTCGTTAATAAAACTTTGTTTATCGTTACATATACAAGGATACTCTTATACCACCATAACAATAACATAAAGAGTTGTACGCGTGTGTAAAGTCAGGTGAGCAAAGAGAGATTCTATGAAAAAAAGACGAGAAAAAAGTCATTGAAGTGCTTCGTACCTCCAAGTATTTCATGAACTTAGAGTGAGACTTAATGAGCTCTTGCATAACAACATTGAGAGGATTTCCTGATAACCATAAGGTAGTCAGACATGGCATTTCGGATAATTGATAAGGAACATCAATAATTGAATTATCTCTAAAGTCCATATTCATTAGTCCTTTACACTCAGCTATCTTTGGAGATATTGACATAATATCATTATCACGGCATATTAGTGTCTTAAGAGACTTGAGAACTGAAACTTCATCTGGAATTGAAGTAACACGATTCCTTGAAATATCCAAGAAAGTCAACTCTATTTCAGGCAAAAACTTCGATTAGCACTAATACAAGCGGGTTTTTGATTTGCGTACTTGATAGAACGTTTAATCCTGGGAAAGCATGAAGTTTATTACAACGAAGTGAAAGCTTTTGTAAGTTGCATAAACATCCTTCAACAATGTGGACAACTCGAATCTAAAAATAAATCAATTAAAAAAAATCAAGTGCTCGAGCTGGGGAGTTGTCATCAACGGTTTTTTAAAGTACGCACGGCGTTGAAACTTAAGTCAAGAGATGTGATACCACCAAAGTAAACGAAATCTGAAGGTACAGTTGATAACATGTTACCTCTCAAATCAAGTGTTTTAAGAGATGTACACAAGTGCGATGTGTCTACTAATCTATGTGGTATTAGCCTATTTATCCTATGGCCTATGATTCCAAGTTTTGCCAATTGTTTGCTTTCGAATACTGTGGAAGGAATAGAATCGAAAAAACGTGTGGTATTTGTGCCATCATGCCACATATCAAGTTCCTACAAAAAAAAAAAATGAACAAAAAAATAAGTTGTCTTTTTTCATTGTTTCACACCTTGAGCTTAGGTGGTATCATTAATTGTGCGCTTTGCTTTATATTACGATTCATCAAAGTGGTTCTTAGTTGTGCAAAATGTGATGGCGAAGTAAGCTCGCTTGATACTAAAAGAACGGTAGTATAATCACGACCAAAAATATTGGTTAAACAAAACAATACCTGCAATTTGTCTTAGACCAACTCCCTTGTTTACACAGGTTATCAAGTATTTAAAGTCCTTTGGTGGAATGGATCTATTCATTGCGATAGATACGTTCTCAAGATCCAAGTAATTGATACCGCTATAATTCAGAAAATCAACTAAAAACCGGTGAATGATGATTTCTTGCCTGTTTGATGCTAAACCATTTGCAAGCTCTTTAAAGCCTTCTTCAGAAATGTTACAGTTCTTCATTATGAGTCTTCTCAATGACTTGAAACCTCCTCTACGAATAGCTATACCAAGAGCAGATATACCAGCACCTAGATTATTACCACCTAATTCTAATACCCGTATATTCTTTCCTTTTAAGATAGGTATCAGATCCAAAAATTCTGTTTCACAAAACCCGTTAGTTATCACGTGTCACATGTTTTTTGTCTCTTTTCAAGGTATTTACCTTTAGACCACATGTAACCAACGCCTGGTGTAAATTTCTTTGGTAGGGATACCCAAGAAATGCAGTTATTCTCTTTAAATGCTTCTATAATTCTAGTATACATTGGTGCTTGTTTTGTTGTTTGCCATAGCCAAAAGTTTGGTTGTTGCGTTTGTAATGTGCGTAATAGTTCCTCAGAAAGAAGTGGAAGACATGGGTATTGATGTGTATGCATTAAACCGTTTTCAAAAACGCCATCACTAATGACAATGCCAACGCCACTTTTTTAATTCAAAAAAGTTAGTCAAACACAATCACAAATAGTTGTTGATATTATTACCTAATATCCCGAATTTCTATTGGAAAGTGTAATAAGGCCGTAGGGAACTTCTGAGAAGCAGCAAAGAAAGACATTTTGTGACCAAAGCGTAATATGAAGCTACCCTCTGGTGCGCCATTCATGAATATTGCCGATTCCTTTCTGTCTATTGGTCCTGTAATACTTTTAGTATGTTTGGTACCAAGTTGTTCAACTATAAATCATAGGCAGGCGATATGTACCATAGAAAATTGGATGGCGCATTAGAGAGAAAGAAAGAGGATGAACGAATACTTCGTTAAAATGTTGAACGAGTGTTTCGATATAAACAAATGATTCACGTCTGACATCTTTACGTGGTATATAGAAACCTCCACTCTCGGATCTTCTGACAATCGAATGCTGTGTATACTGTCCTATAAGAAAAATCAGTTTAGCATTCGCAAAATCCGCTAATGGCCCTTTGAAAGGGCGTTGGGACAGCGAAAGGGAATTCATCACAAAAGTCAAAACACGTAATTTGAAGTGAACGTACCGCCATCAACCCATGATAAAACCATTTTTGTTTTTGTTGTAGATATACGAAACAAGTATGTGCTCGGTGCCCTTTTATTTAATAAATGTTTCGCGCTCTCTCTACCCATCTAATGTATTTTTCAGTTAGAAGTAACGTCATCAATTCTACTTTTTTCTTACCCAGCCTGTTGAAAAAAAAAGATTAGTAATCATTTATTTCTACATGGAAGTAAAGTCCTACCTCCGAACCAAGGTAATTTTGCAAGTGATAGAACAGTAGGTATTACTTTATGCCTTGGTCCAAATAGCTTCACTAGTCGATTTACATGAGGTAACGCAACATACTCTCCTCCAAAAGCACAAAAAAAATATCTCATTGTCTAAAGAGATGAAATCGTCAATATCTTTTGTGCACGTGATTCGGGTTTTACCCTTCCTTTTTTTTTTTTACCTGAAGAGCGAAATCGTTATCGCCGACATCCATGTGATTGCTCACAAGCTTCTTTACTACTTCCCAAGTGATACATATTTCATTATTATTCTCATACTCAAGTACTATCCTTTCCAATACAGCATCAGATCCTTCAGACGAACTATTGAAAAGAGCACTCTTCAAAGCAGATGTATGTTTTGCTGCGCTCAAAAACCACACTGTAAGTCCAGTGCTTGCTTCACATACTAAGCGCTACGTATTACAATGTTAGCAACAGCATACTGACAAGTATAAGATATGTGATTTACGTACTGCTAGTATGCGATGTAAGGCGTAAACAGAAAAAACGTGATTAACATCTGAAGAGCTTTTGATCATTGCTAGGACTTGTTGGCCATTATTTGCTGCTCTAACTATACAACGTCTTCTATTGGCGACAAATTCTGGCGATATATGATAAGCAGAGTCTACCATAGCGTTACGTATGCTCTGACCACTTCGTGTAAAGTCGATCTGAAAAGAGCGATTACTTTAAAAGTTGTCGTAAGCGATAGAATTTCAGTAGCCCAAAACTCAACCAAGAAAAGCACTACAAGCTTCTCTGCTTCATTCGTACCCTGTTAATGTTCAAATTCAACTTTATAACACTATATATCCAAGTAACAACTTCGTATACAACTGTATCGGAGAGCCCAGGTAGAGGTTCTAAAAGAGTAATAAAAAACGGGCGTTAAATATGAAAACATATCACGTGTTCTGAAAAGGCGTATCCTTACCTAATATCTGTGCTATTTCGCGATAGCACTTACGTGCATCCGATAAAGCTACTCCAGTATCTATAATGTTTGAAAGAACCTCATTACCATCACTAACACGAAGACGGTCTAGTTCAGCAGAAATACCAGCTACATCAGCTTTTGGGTTCTGTTGAAGTAAACTTTGTGCTCTGTTTCGAAAACTTGCCTGTAGCGTAGAGATAGTTTGGAAATTATCTTTACGCGACAGGGCCCGTTCATGTGCCATACCGAAGCGAACAGAAACGCAAAAAACACAAAGGAATTTCGACGACTAGAGCAAAAACAAGGTTTTTGTCAAGCGTGCTTACAATGTATCTTTTCCTTTTATTCTTATACAACACCGCCAAATCATCAGTTGAGTATTTAACTCTCTTCTTCAAACCCATAGAAAGGCATAGATGGTCGCTGAAGCCTAAGGTAAAAAAAAGGTTATTCAAAATAAAAAAGAGAAATTTGTGATGTGCTTACCAGTTGTCTTTAGGCCAGTTTGTACCCTTGCCTTCAACGACGTGTATTGTGTATGCATGTCTGGGTCGCTTAGATAAATTCTTTTCGCTCATGTGTACAACATTACCATGAATCAGAACCAAGGAACCTTTTAGTGCATAAGCGTTAAGACTCACGACAAAGAAAGATAAAGGATCTTATGTGTACCTTTTGATACAGGTGCTGACACAAAATCTTTTCTATCATACTCATCCCAAGATCCTCCATCCTTATTGTAAGGCGGTATAAACTCTACACCCTTACCATCAGCCGTTTTAACAAATCTATAAATAAACTAAGAAGGACGACAAAACCACTACACAAAAAAAAAAGAGTGTTGTGAAGAGATACCTTCTTTTTTTGTGAAGTCCTTTTTTATGTGATCCAGGTATAACCCATAAACAAGCATTCTCTTCGTCTACATCATCTAACGCCCACCACCATGCAATACAAGATAAAAATGGTTCCGTATAAATAAAAGTATTGTCTTGGTGTGGTACAGCTAAGAATAATTTAGCATGCGCCCGTTTAACGCAACGCTCACCTGCGCCTCCAATCTCAGGTTGCTTAAAAATATACATAGATTGAGCCACGTGAGGCTGAATCATGCCTAAATCCTTGGCCATAGTTGCCATGTACTGTTGATTTGTAAACTACACTGTTAGACATACGAGGAGCAGTGTAGTAGCCGTACTTGTTTGAATACTGGATCTAGCTCTCTCAATGCTACTTTGATTTAGATAACGATAGTGTATTACGCACATACCATGTCCTACTTTGCTTATAGAAAGGTGTTTGGGCCTTTTGAATTTGTTGTCTTCGTCTAGAGCTCCTTCTTCAAGAAAGAACCTAATTTTGTCTCCGCTATCAAGAAAATAGTCGTTGGTGGTTTTCTAAATAACGTTAAAGGTGAATTTCAGTAAAAACGCTCGAGAGCTGGCCAAAATACCTCCTGAGAACGTCCAGTAGTAAAAATAGCGATATCTGAAGCGTCCCAGTCGTCAACGAGTTGTTTCATCCTGTTTTTCAGTTTTTCGACTTCTTCTAGAGGCACAGCGTTCTTAACAACCAAATAACCTTGGTGCACGCGTTAATGAGAATAATCAATTATACAAATAACCACTACCATCATTGTTGAACTTCTCAATCTGTTCTTTAGTGAGCTTCATGCGTGGTCGTTCTATAGCGGTACAGTTTACAGTATTTAGTCAGTTTGGAAGTTAAGTGAAAGAGTAAAGTTTTGTTGGACAAAATCCCAACTGTAGTAACAGTTTAAAACACTCACGACGTCTCTCATCAGTGTGACTTATATGTGGGATACCACTACAATTTTCTCAGAACGCCAGGGGAGAAATATTATAATTTACTTTTATTCAATAAGTAGTGAACCTTTATCCCATATATCCTTAACAGCATTATTGAATCGTTGCCTAGCAACATGTATATTCGGTAATGTTTTCATCTTGAAAGGATAGCAACGATTTGTCAATAAAATAGTATAAATACCACGCTCCAAGTCACAACAAACTTGTGTCCCAGTGAACCTAAAGTTGAACAACAAATTAGCTAAACCGTTTTTTTTTCTTAAGGTTTTTTACCCTGTATGTGTAAACGTTATCTGACTGAGATCACCACATCCTCTGTAAGTATTTGCAGCATAATTGTTTGTATCCCAACCTAAAGAACGTCAATATGTTCACTTTTGAGGGGTTAAAAAGTACCTAATGCTCTGCTGCTCTGTGTAACATTTTTAACAGTTACAAAGTATTTAACAGTGGCTTTGTTTATGAAAGGGTCGTCTTCTGTTGCCAAGAAAATTGAACGAACAATGGCGTTGACATCTTTAATAGATGCAAATAAACCAGCGTGGCCAGCAATACCACCCAAAGCATAAGAGTTTTCATCTGAGACAACACCCTGAAAGATGGAAAAAAATGAGAAAAATGAGTCGTTTTACCGAAAAAAGTTATTACCTGCACTTCCTCGTGTCTATAGTAATCATCATCCCAAGTAGGTGCAATATTAGAGTACACTTTAGGAGAAGGTCGGAATCCTGTGTTAGATGATAGCTTTAGTCTTTCAACAACATAACGACGAACAAACGCTTCATAGTAACATTGATAGATGCTATCATTAACACAAAAGTTAGATCTTATCAAACAATTTGTTTTCACTTACCTAGGGCTATCTGTTGGAACACCGTCGACACAAGTTTGGTTTAATTCAAACGCACGAATATAATTCTTTGTACGCGCTATTCTACCAACTACAAACATTGCCGTGATGAAGCTTAAAAAAAGTATGAATAGGTGAACAATTTCTGATAACTAACCTCAAATCGCTATAAACAAATTTGGCACCGACAGGGTTAATAAGAGTTTGTTTTAACAGAGAATCATATATACGTTCTCTACAGTTAAAAGAAAGCTGTGGATGAAGTTTAGATGTTTCTACAGTGACTTAGCACAGCAAAAACCCATAACAAAAACAAGCGTACCTTCGCAACCAGTACTATCAAATTTTGCGCTCCCTAAATAGGTTGTTGGCAAACAGGCAATAAAAATAACTTAGCACGTGCAATATGCAGGTACTGGGTCAGGAGGAAAACCAGCATTATGTAGAAGTAGGTTCATTACTGTTATCTCTTCTTTACCGTTTTGTGCAAATTCGGTTCCTAATAAATCTGGATGTGACACTTTCATGCCTATACTTGTATTAACACGCTAGAAAAGAGCTGCATAAGGTTATATACCCAAATCTACGTCGTTTTTTTGATATAGTATCATCATACACGTCGTTGTAGCCAATACTTTTGTGAGACTAGCCAAATCATATTTGGTCTAGGTTTATGAGCTTATTGACGCTTAGGCTAGCCGTACATCTAATGTTGTACTTGGATTTGTACCGTTATTTGCTGGTGATGGTTTTCCATACGTGAAGTGACCAATAGGCTGCGAATATAGTACTCCCTGTCAGAGTTAGCAAATTACAGCTAATAATTAGCGATTTACCGTTTTATCGCCGACAATTGCTACTGCGCCAGGCATAGTTTGCTTTGATACCTCTTCCTTTAAAATAGTCGTTACAGGAGACCAATCTAATGCGACAGCAAATGCTATGCCTAAAACAAGCCATAAAAGAGCTTGTCGGTGCATAGTGACAACTCTTTACACTTTTCTGACCAAAAACGAATTTCAAATGACCATTGACTTATGAAATACGCAAAAACAGTTTTTGATACATTCAATGATGAAAAATGTAAAGTACGGTCGTCAGGCTTTTTTAAAGGTGGCGTACAAACGTTGTTATGTTAGTCTAATGTATTGCAAGTCCAAGTCTAAAAAGGATTCACTACAATGACACTTTAGGTAATTTTAATGACACGAAATGGTTTTTTTTTGACACCTTTCTCTATTTACATTTATTTTTTACACCTTTCAAAACACTTGAGTCTGAAGCTTTTGTATATCCTTCTTTAGCACCTTTCCTTGATTAAGCGCTTGGTCATATAGTTTTCTCAACCTGACAATCTCATTCTGAACTGTCTTCTGTGCTTCGAGAATATCTTGTTCTTCTTCTGCTGTACTCGCTTGAATAAGTCCTAAGCGTTGTGAGCAACTTACACGCCATTACAAGTGATTTACACTTGACATCTTTTAGTTAGTCGTTAGCAAGCTACATACCTTTTTCCCAGTCGTGTACGACCGGTGCAACTGATGGTTGTGGGTTTTGTAAAAAGATATTGTTTAAAAACACAGACGGATCCTTAAATGAGAATACCTTGCGTAGGTTTAGCGAACTACGTAGTTTTTGATGGACGCACTCGATATACTTCTGCAATAACTATTTGAGTCTTTTTCTTGTTTTGTCCACGAGGTGGTGGGAACAGTTTAAGGTTGTGGTTGAATGTCACAGGCGAAATGTTCTCATCAACAAAGTAAACATCAATTTTAATTGTAAATTCGCCCCAACCTTTTTCTTCAATTGCAAATGGGTGTTTATCCACAACTAATACGTAAGTAAACAATATTAACGAGTTATTGTGGCGTACTGCGCAACGGGTTTGCAAAGGACTCATGAATCTGAAAATGGACCTTCTTGATGAAGTATGATATGTCTTGATCCTCTACAATACCCCTTTTAAGCAGTTTGGTTAGAATGAGGTAGTTTTGCATATTCTTCGCTCCTACCTTACATACACCCTCCATGTGTGCGTATTATCAGAGTCAGGTTGCTTTGGTATTATCTTGGCGGTAGATCCGTATACTATACCGCGTTTATGCTCTTTACCGTACAATATTTGTTCTCCCATGATGCTTTTACCAGTGGCACTAGATTAAACGAATATGGCGTTGGTACTTAAAGACCCATTATGACTGTTGCTAACCAGCACTTTTTTACGATTGACACATGTTTGGCGTGGTAACAAAACGCTCTATTAGGTTCTCGCACGCGCGGGTACAGCACAGACGACAAAAACGCCTGTACGAACGACTTTAAACCAACTGTTATTCTGACACCCAAAAAAGGCCCGTTACGCTTAAGCGTTTCTGTGCTAATACGCTTCGACGCTCTGAACCTCCAATACCGTCTCCATACCAAAGCAATCGAAACTTCAAAGATATTGATCATTACCTCAATGAATACAAACGCAGTATAGACGAACCAGAAGCGTTTTGGGATGATGTATGTTTTTTTAAACTGTTTTAATTTCTTATTATTCCCAAGATCGCTAAAACTTCGCTCGCATGGCACAGACCATACGACAGGGTTAAATCTGGGTACGTGGTAATGTTGTATTTCCCGAAAACAGGTTTTAACCAGTACACCAAAAGAGGATTTGAAAAAGGAGATATTGCTTGGTTTTTAAACGGAGAAATAAACGTTGCTGAGAATTGTCTTGATCGACACGTGCAAAACAACGGAGATAAAAATGCTATTATATGGGAAGGTGATAGACCAGATCAATGTAGATATATCACCTACAATGAATTGTATTTGATGGTAAAAGGAGCTGTACTTTTTTTTTGAAGTAATTTTTATTTTAGGTTTGTCAGTTGGCCAATGTTTTGAAGCAAATGGGCGTAAAGAAAGGTGATAGGGTTTGTATTTATATGCCTATGGTTCCTGAGACGGCTGCGGCAATGCTCGCTTGCGCTAGAATAGGAGCTGTTCATTCTGTTGTGTTCGCAGGTACCTTTTTGTTTACAGGCCTTTTTTTTATTAAACCTGTTTTTAGGGTTTAGCGCTGAGGCACTTCGTGATCGTATTAATGGTATTTGAAATTTCAAGTGCTGTTAGCTGACGTCATTAGCTTCTGGATCCCGAGTCGTTCTCACTGCTAATGAAGCACCAAGAGGCGGTAAATTTTCTGATTTGAAGAAAACAGTAAGTTGTTAAACACGTAATGTTTCGTGCTCCAAGGGTAATCAAAAAAAGGTTGATGACGCTTTACGCGGATGCCCTCAAGTACAATCTGTCTTAGTTTACAAGAGAACTCCTGAACACACAAACATGGTAGAAGGACGAGATCATTGGATGCACGAATCTATGGATAAAGTGGGTTGTGTTGTCTTTTCTCTTTAGTGTTAAATCATTATAGGTTCCAGGATACTGTCCATGTGAACCAATGAATTCTGAAGATCCTCTGTTTATTTTATACACTTCTGGGTCAACTGGAAAGCCGAAAGGTATGCTCATCGTCACGTGTTTTGTATTGATTGGAAAAAAGGTATTGTACATTCCACTGCTGGTTATCTTCTTTATGCATCTACTACCCACAAATACGTCTTCGATTACAAACCTGTAAGCTGACCAACAAAAGTAACAAAATATCATGCTTACAATGATAGGGAGACATTTACGCTTGTGTTGCAGATGTAGGCTGGATAACTGGTCACTCTTATATTGTATACGGACCTCTGGCAAATGGTAATGACCTGTTTTATTCTCGAGAATAATCCATTTTCAGGCGCCACAACACTTATGTTTGAATCTATTCCTACATACCCTGATGCCTCAAGGTACTGTAACCATAAGCGCCACAACGCTTAAGTAATATGGTTTAGATACTGGCAAATGGTTGAGAAGTACAAGATTAGTATCTTCTACACTGCACCAACGGTTTGTGTTACGAACAGAAAGATATGCATCATTGTTTTGACCACTTGTTTGTTCCTAGGCTATACGTGCTTTGATGAAGTATGGTAATGACCCAGTTAAAAAACATGATTTATCTTCCCTACGTGTTTTGGGAACAGTTGGTGAGCCTATAAACAGAGAGGCATGGAACTGGTATTTCGAAACTGTTGGTGGCAAGAAATGTCCAATCGTAGACACTTATTGGCAGGTACGCCCACCTAATAACTACAATTCTATTCCCGTCAATAACAATATAATTAGACAGAAACTGGGGGTGCTATTATCAGCCCTTTGGCTGGAGTTACGTCTTTAAAACCAGGTAAATCTCAGCACATTCCTGGCAAGTTGTTTTATAGAGTTGATTAGGTAGCGCTGGATTGCCACTTCCTGGTGTCAAGTTGGCTGTCTTTAAGGAAAATGGAGATAAATTAAAACAAGGCGAGGCTGGTACAGGTCTTCTTGGAATAGAGTCCACGTGGCCAGGTATATGTAGGACTGTCCTAGGTACTGTAATATCTCATAATGTTGTTTTTCTTAACGCTTGTCAAAGATGACCACCAACGCTATCTCTCAGCTTACATGAGCACAATTCCTGGCAGTTATTTCACAGGTGATGCGTGTGAAGTAGACGGCGATGGATATATTTGGATAAGAGGTCAGTAAAGCAGTAAGCGGCCAAACTCATGTTTATTTTTAGGACGCGTCGATGATGTTATCACAAAAGCAGGACATAGACTTGGCACAGCAGAAATTGAAGGGGCCTTAACCGAACACCCAGGTGTTACAGAGGCAGCAGGTAATCAAATATATTCTCTATAATCGCAAGCAAGATGTTGACTTTTGTATAGTTGTCGCAACACCTGATCCAGTTAAAGGGTAACTAAGTTTTTTTTTATCAAAACATGACACGTGCAACAATTTCTTAGCGCTAATGCGCTTTGTTTCTTGCCTTCTGACCTTTTGTTTAGGCAAGCGATCATTGCGTATTGTGCTGTTAGACATGGATATAAAGTTACATCAGAAACAATACCAGAACTACTTAATGAAGTGAAGACACATATTGGATCAATAGCAAAGCCAGATACAATAATATTAACTGATGATTTACCAAAAACAAGGTCTGGTAAAATAATGAGAAGGCTACTTGTTAAAATAGCATCAAACAATACTGACATTGGTACGCCTGATCTGATTTTTATGTACACTTTTTTTGTTTTCTTTCAAGCGCTCGAATGCTTGTCCTCACCAATTTTTTCTTTTCGCGTATGGCGTGGCGTGAAAAAAACCGTGACATCCTAGGAGTGTTACTTACATTTTACAAATCACCACGTCTCGTGATGCTTTCAAAAAGCTCTTAAAATAGTTGTTGCTGAGATTTTAACAATACTAAATATTTTATAGGAGATGTGTCTACGCTAGCCAACCCTGATATTGTTGATACATTAGTAGACTTAACAAAACAAGAGATGGGCCTGTAATTTGTCACGTTTTTATCATAAGACAGTCTCAGACAATGAAAGAAAAAAATTTGGATAAAACAAAAAAAAAAGAATAAATAGTTCTTAGTCCTTATTCAAAACGAGCTCCCTTCAAGTACTAGTTTCGAAAAAGCCAGATAGGAACCTCACTGCTTAGACAACATATTCATTACCCCCGTTTCAGTTAGTTAAAGATAAAGAAAAGTAAACCATTGAAAGAAGATAGTTTATTAATGAACTACTTAAAAAAATAAGCTTTGTTTAGGAAATGACAAGGTTTGGGTGGAAGGGAAAGCTGCTTTGTAGGTATCTCCTAGTGCCCTGACGTTGCGATTATCCGCACCCAACATTTTCATGTACTGTATATTCCTTCCAACACCGTTTACAATGCGGTAAGCCTCCGCGCTTTTACAGTACTCTTGGACAATCTCCTGATCCTTCTTGCCAGTTTTGTCGGTTGCTAATTCGTGAAAAAGCACACCAAGCTTGTACCATGCGATATGAGGTCTATCTTCACCACCTCTTCTTGTTGATTCTGCACAAAACTTGTCATACGTAAAAAGAACCTGTCCGACCATCTTGATCGCTTCAATATGCTCGGGGTGTAGTTTCGTTGATTTTAGAAACTCTCTTCTAAGTGATATGACATTCCTATCAATCATACTCGTGAACTGAGGTGGATCGTTAATCATCTTTTTAAGCTCGATGAAATTTTTTGCAGTGTGATCTCCAAGAGCCCATATTTTCTTGGAAACAAAGGTTGATACATGAGGTGAAAGCTGATATCCTACTTTTCCTTGAAGAGCTTTCGCTAAGCGAAGGAAAGGCTCATATTCTTCGTTCCATTTCATAAGCTTTTCAATTAAATCGTTGGTAAAGCAGCTCAATTTGTCGCTATCAGCACGTGATGCTACATCAGCTAAAAGATTGATAGCAGATGTTACAAGCACAGATTCTTTGTTATCATCCTTTGACAGTTCGGATTCAAGGGCTTGGTTGAGACTGCTGATAATATCGCCTATTTTTGCGTCCATCAAGAAATTAGCAGTTGTCTCGTCTGGAGCATCTGAAGGTTTCAATGTCGAGACATCAAAAGAAGCCTTGTCCTCTTCTGACAAGTTGTTTAAGGTCTTTTCTACCTCAGGCCACGCGCTGGATACGTATTGTGCCAATTTCGCTTTTCTTTCTTCTTCTTGCTTGCGTTTCTCTTCAGCAGCTCTTTCTTGTTCTTCCTTTTCACACTTTTCGAAGTCTTTCGTTTTTTCTTCGATATCCGATATTTGAAGCGAAAATGCGATGGAGAGTTTTCCGTATTTCTCAGCTCCTTTCTTGCCATCACGAGAAGTCAAAGGAACTTCTGTTTTAAGGTCGTGCAAACCTTTTTGGAAGACTTGCCAGCCTTTATCCTTGCACGAGTCAAGCTTCTCTGTAAGCTGATCAACAAAGGATACACAAGTACGACCCATAAAATCGTCAGATCCAATAGCATCTTTATCCCTAAAGGTAGAAGTTAGCTTGTTGTAGCGTCTAGCAGAAAGCTACTGCAGGCGAAAAAAAAATGACAAGTGTCAACTGCCTTGTAGTGACAGAATCTCAGTCGCCTGGTTTTATGTAATAATCTCGGTATTGCAGCAATAATAAGTTCGGGAAATGCGTACCAAACGTCAAGACGTAGAACGTATTGGTCAATAGGACCTTTGATTTCAAAGTGAAAGATTTCATTCCATCTTGGACACAATGTCTTTTTCTTTGTTGACGTCTTTCCATAAAGCGCAGCTGATGCACCTTTTTTAGGCGCTTTAACTGCATCATTAGCTTTACTCTAAGACTTACAGTTAGTATTTTATGAAAGGCCGAAAGAGTTCGAAAAAAAAAAAAGTCCGAAAAAAAAAAATAGGGCCGGTTGAGCGCGCTCACGCCTCGCTGGCTGCCCCAGCGGTTAAAGGGGCGTTTTCAGGTTGTAACATGGCCGTTGGTGGGAAATAAGTAAAAAAGGGTTTGCCGGTTTCGAGGTTCGACCAACTATTTCGAGAGAAAATAGAACCCGTGTAATTTTATGGAACAACTTTGAGTTGGTCTACAAGGGAGCGTAGAGTGTTGAAAACTATTCCAAATATTGATACAACTAAAACTGTTGCATATGTTTCAAATTTGCATAAATGACCGAATTACGCTGCTACTACGCGCGATAAGGGCTATCGGTGTATTTTTAATAAATTCGAGTTCGCTTACGCCTTTTTGTAGGAAAACCTTCTTTGTACATACCTTTTCACAAACGCAAAGCTTAACATAAGGATCTGATGTTCCGCCAACATCGCATGCAGCTAGTTTTGCTCCAGACATACTGAAAATCGTCACCTTTGTTGTGGTTGCCTGAGAAAACGCTGGTAGTTCGTATTTGAAGCCTTCCATTTGTTATTGCTAATAAAGTGATTCAAAAGTTTAAGTTCGCTTCTAGTAAGCTCTAAAATCCATGAAAATTCTATAGGGTGAGTACCCGAGCTTATATACTTCATAAATAACATGAAGACAGCACTGAAGGCTTCCCCTGACAAACCCAAAAAAAGTCGGGTTTCCAATGTGGAATGGGTAGCTACAATTTTGCCGAAATTTATGTAGTTTCGCGATATCTGTCGAGCATGGTTTTAGAAACCAAACTTTATATAAGTACTTTATAATACAACGTAAGTATTATCTCTGGGAATGTGGTGTTTTTTGACAACTTTTCACTTACACAACGTGAACGTGTCGGACTTAATCTCTAATTTCTGGGATGGGTAAGTTCCTTTATTTTTCACCGTCAGACTTTCCATCGTGAGCAGTGGGGAAAGCGATCAATTTCCTAGCCGGCTACCCCGGCAGAAAGCGAAAGCCACGTTGTACATTGAACATTTTAACTTCGTTTTGTTGGTATTCTGTCGTTTGGAAAAGTCGAACTTACAGGTTTGATTGGTTAAGGTAAGAAAGAAGGAGAATTAAAAATATAGTATTCAAGTGGTCAATTACTGGAGTTGTGTAACTACAGCAAGGGTCAAAAACAAGGACTGACCGCACTTTGGCATGAAAATGGTCAATTTAATACTTTTGAGTGAAAATGATTTGGCTGGCCTTGACAAAACTGCCAATATCAAAGTCAACACAATGTGCAATAACATTGGCTCGAAGAATGAAATCTCAACCCTTAACCTCGCCCTGATATCCTCTATTCTTACTACTGTCTTTTTTTTCTATGTTGCAAATGTCATGCCTGTTCTTAAATGTAGAATAAACCGCTTGTATGGTTATGCTAAGCTATCAAAGACTTAAAGCGTCCCAATCATGTCTCTTGATTGAATAGACATTATTGATTAAGCTTTTCCGTAGACTCATTAACAGATTCACGCTGTGGTTGCTATCAAACTTTTTGTAGTTTATGTAAAAAGCAGCAAGTTAAACAAATAGCTCACGTGATAGCGTAAGTTTTAACAAGTGGATTGGCCAATCAATTAGTTGATCCCTTTTGACTGTCATACCCTCTACCCTTAACTATAACAAGAAGTAACGTATAATGGAACATGAGAAACAATTATCTCCTCGTAAACAGCACGCAAATACTAGGAAAGAATGCATCACTGCAGAATTATCTATTCTCAATCTACCTTTCGATATTTGGGCTTCACTACTCTTAACTCTACTCCCAAGCCGAGATATTGTTTTTATCATTAAAACAGTGTGTAAGGCCCTCAACAATCAGCTAGATACCGAGCTAGTGTGGAGGCGTACTTGTAAACAATTTCTACAACACATAGCGAAGGAACAAATCAATCCAACGTATTATGATCCAAATACTGATTATTTTAAAGACTACACTCAAAGTATGTTTGATCGATATGGAAACTGGTTTGATTCTTACAAGAATATATATCTATGGCATTTACCTTCATATTGTACTTTTACTGAAGATAAAGTCGATAAAGAAGACTTCGATCATACAACTTATGAGGTCCCTAAGATGTTCAATTACGGTGACATGTTGTGCCTAGACGCGACAAGATTATGTGGTCTTTACTTTGTTGTACATGGAAAGTTAGTGTCAGCTAGTAAAGAGCAGAATGATTGTTTTACAGGCTGTACAGAAATTGCACCGTACATAATTAGTAGCAAGATGAAATATGAGGAGTTCTTTGAGGAACACAAATACAGTATTAGTTCATGGTATTATAGAGGTGATGATACACGTGTTATCAATTTATTAGGTAAACCATTACCTGGTCATTGTATAGTGGAAGAAGAGACTCAAACTGGATGGTTTCGTTTTAATCCAGGGAACAATACATATATTTCATTTCGAGGTGAACAATATGTCACTTACGAACGTGTAATGAGTGCAATGAACCCTAATACTATTATTAAAGCTGCGAACATATAGCCACCTTTTATCGAGTAAACATGTACATTGTAGTATTGAAAGCTCAAACTCTTTAGAATATTAAAATACCACAAAATCCAGATTTCTTTCAAAAAAATAAACAGTATTGTGCAGTCACTTCTATCAAATCCGTACTGTACTTTTTATTTTATTGTTACACCCTCGCCATGTCCAAAACATTTAAATTTTCGATTCATCAATGCTACGCTATTGTGAAAATACATGCAATAGGTAGATGATCAGAAGAATGTTCCTTAATTGGTAATCCTTTCAACATCTTATCCCTCAATTCTTTATCCTCTGGTAAAATTCTTTTAATAGCAATAGGATACAACGTATCATAAGTATAGTACATAGCATCAACGCGAAATGAATTACCGTTCTTCTAGATTCTTTTTGTTAGAAACGGATCACGTGATATTGTTTTTTGAGAAAAAAAAAGGACAAAATAGTTGCCATACAATGTAAGTTGGGTCTGTTGTGTAACCTTTGTATACTTCTTTAAACTTGAACTCATGCTGAAACGTCTTTTCACCAACCATTGCTTGCTTTGAAGTATCAAAGAAATTATACTAAAACAAACAATCAGTGTCTGATAAAAAAAGACTTATTCTATGTCTGTGTGTACCGTTAATGACTGTTTAATCAAATATTCACCAACAGGCCTATGAATACCTTCGTTAAAGTCTCCACAAACAATGATAGGTGCTGGAGCGCCTTTCATTTTGAGTATTTGTTTCCTCATGTGTTTTAAAGACGATTTTATTTGATCAAACCTACAGCGCTTTAAGCATTGATCACAAAGTAAAAGAAATATCAAAATGATGAATGCAATATTTACCTTTGTTTTTGCTTCGAAGGATGTCCTTCAAGATGCTAAAGGAAGATAATTAACAAACCGCCAATTGTATTCACTGAAAAGGGTCGATTTCTTTTGTTTCAAATGCTTCTCACAGAGCTTAACATAATTTTTTTTGGGCGTTGGTTGCACGTACTACATTGCATATAAACAAGGGTGTATTTGTGACAGTATCGCGCAGTTTTAATAGCATCGTTCTGCTACGGAAGTCTACCCACTCTTGAGAGAAGCGTGTTTTATACAAAACAGCGTTTGTCCAGCGCTCGTAACCGTTCCTTATCCTTATAAGCACAGCACAGCTTAGAAAACGGAAATACCTTATTTCTCTTTTAAATTTCGTTTTTATAATCTTATTGTAGCCCATGGAAAGAAATACAGACGCGAAATCGTCAAATAAGTCAATATCAACTTCTTGAAGGCAAACTATATCCGGATCGCTCTGTAATATCTCTTTTTGTAGCTATGAATCGTTACCACTTGTTTTAAGTTGTTTTCACGCACTTGAGGTTTTCTGTATTCCCACGCCAAGTACTTGTCATCTAGAGGGAACCTCTTTGTAAAATTCGCCCAACACTGCGCCAAACTAGTGGTTTAAGCGATTTGAAAACAATTAAAAGCCAATCAACTTACAGATTAAACGAGAGTACAGTTATAGTCTCTTTAGCACTTTTACTGGTTATAATTGTGTTTGAAAGACGTTCAAAGCTTGCCATTCTCTACTCTGAGGGAATTTTGATATTGCTTGGTTTTTTGGAGTATTTCTTAAGATGATTTCACAGAATGTCATGTGAATAGCCACGTATAAAGTCTCAAGTACACGTGTATATACTCCCTTTGTTTAACCTTGTACATACCATCGGATATCCTACCAAACAGCCAATCTACTACGAACTTTCTTGGTTTGTTCTTTTTTATTTACAATTTTCTTGTTGAATTAATTTAAGAATCCTTGGCTTTGATTGAACATTGAAGATCGACGCTTCTTCTTAGGTCGTTTTTTAGCTTTTAGTATTGGCTTAGGTAGTACCTGTGGACATTAGAAAAGTAGTATAAGATCATTATGTTTAGTACTTGTGTAGGTGCTGTTTGGCTTGATTCAAACATGTCTTCATCAGATGCAGTGCTGGCTCTACGTTTGCGCTTTCTTGAACGGCTAGATACAACAGCAGCCAGTGCACTAACACAAGATAAATACATTGATATAGAAGTAGCTATGTACGGTTGGCTTGAAGTAGGTTGGAGCGCTTGACTATCAATAGGGAATTCAAAGTCATCTTCTGCAGCTTGCTCCTTTTGTAGTTTTTGAACTGCAAGAGACGCTTTTTTCTGTGTCCATTCAAATTGTATATTATCTATAAGACCTAAACAGTGTAAGTACGAGCTGTGCACGTATTTCATTAGTAAAAACATACTCGCTGTAAAGAGCATATCTTTTTCTTCTATTTTTCTTTTTGATTGTGCTTTGACTTCATCAAGCAACATCGCATTTTTCAAATCTTCAGGAAACAACTCCTCATCAGACATTGATTCTTCATCCTTTCCAAAGAAATTTCCTTGTTTCTCTGATGACGAAGATGTAACCTCTATGAAAAAAGCGTCAGTACATTTAAGAATAAAGTAAGAAATGGAAATACGAACCTATTTCAGAAACTGCAGAAATCGTGTCGAGGTACCACACAGACAATGTTTTATCATCATTAACTTGATACTCAACCTCTTTCACATCTTCCATCTCTCGTAAATGTAGAGACAAAGCAGCACAAGATATATTTGTGTTCCTCTTTAAAAAGCGAAAGATTTCGTTCCTAAAAGGATAATCAAAAAAAACTGACACAGAATTATTTCTTATTATTTTACGTTGTTCTTGGGTGCCCCTTCAAGAGTTTCTTTATCGCCGACGATAATCTAAAATATGCTTTAATTATAATAGGTTATCTTAAGATGACATACGTGTTTATAGGGTGTTGTTGATTCACATTAGATTTCTTGATTTTTGGTGCCTTACCAAACTCCATATTTATTCCTTTTTTTGTATTAGTTAGTCTAACCATACTTTCGATTTTGAAGACGTACTGTGCCACATATCTCCAAGCTCACAATCCAAAGTTACTACAGCCTTTCTTATACATCCAATAATAGTACGATCCAAGTCATTATACTCAACAACACGCTGCTTAACATCAACAGACTCTAGATTATTTTGTAGAATATGATAAGGACAACAAAAGACATTTCCGCATTCATCAGCATGGATAAATAAAGCATTCTCTTGTTCGCCCTCCCCTTTGAAAATCAAAGAACATGCGCCGCTAAGAAGCGAACATTCCAAGTACTGTTTACGAGGTAAATCATAAGTCTCGTAGATAGGTATAACTGGTTTAACTGAATCTAAGTATGTGTATATTGTTTGTTGTGTATCCAGTGGTATTGGTGGCTCGTTTGGAGATTCAACGTGCTTTAATAGGCTTTTGTACTTATTCTTTGGATTCAGTTTATATCTATACAGAAGCATCCTTGGTGCGTGAAAATTGACTGTAAATAAATAATCTTGGAAGACGGTGAAGGAAAAAAAACAGTAAAAAATAGGAAAGAACATAGAGCAATGGAGAAAACCTCCAACACATCTTGTGTTAAATTATTGTATGCAGGATACTTATAGAAGAATCTCTTGGATCCGAATATACAGATATCGAGTGTGGAGTGAATTCCTACGAAGAACCAAACAGTTAACTTGAAAAGTCTTCGTGTACTCGAAAAACACTTACAAAATTCTGCCATTTTAATAGAGGTAATTTCAAGTATCTCGTATCCATTAGTGATATATAACTACGTGATACCAAGAATACATGAAACGGTTGTGTTGGGTGCCTCGCCTATAAGATGATAATCAGAAGAAGAACATTTCTGGCCCCAAAATCCAAAATTGTTGATTGTTTCTTCCGCTTCACGTGCCATCTGTAAAATTGTATTTATTTTCTCATTAGATCCTTTTTGTACAAGTTTCGCTTCTACCTTCTTGGTCTAGTTCAAAAGTTTACTTGTTAACAATAACAATAGTGAAGTAACAATCAAAATAAAAAACGTACTGTAAAATCAATAGTATACAAGTCACAACCACTTGAAAGTAAAATCTTACGACCCACTGTGCAATAGCATATCCTCTTATGAGTAGATGTATTGTCAAGCTTTTTAAGAATAACCTTGTATCTTTAGCATTAAGTTAGATTATGAGATAGGCAATGAAGATTGGCGTACTTTTTAGGTTCATAGCTATTCCAAATATATACTTGACCACCCATCGTTGCAACGGCAATCTCAAAATGAGTTGGACAAATAGCAACATCAGCTATTGCTTGACCACAACTAAGGTGCTTTATCAAACCAAGTGCAATCTCACCAGTAGTTTCATCTTTTCTTAACATTTAGCACTAATACAATACAAAGGCAATTTGTACCAAAAGTAACTTCATAGATGAATACAGAAGCAAGTGCTCGCACTACTACAGTGGGATTTTGTGTTTTGTGGACTAATACAGCTATTAAATATTCAAGATAAGTAAGAGTATGTGTACAAGAAGACTTTGTCGTTTGTAGTGATAAAATATCAGTTCCCAAGTCTTCTTCATCTGTATGTATACCGTGGTAGTTATGATTTGTGCTTGACATGATAGTTGCACTTGCGAATGTTAAGGAAAATAATTTTAAAAATTATGTGATAGTAGTAAAGGATATTCAAACAAGTTAGGTCAGGACCAGACATGTGAAACGTTACAACGTCCAAATCATGCTTAACACTGCCGTTAGGAAAAAAAACAAACAATTTTAAAACCGTACCATACAACTCGCCACACGATTACCCAATTGATACGCTGGTTCCGGATTAAGAGACCACCATCTATGTTAATATTTAGAAAGAGCCTTTCTTTGAAAAATACACTACAACTTGAAATATCTTCAAAAATGACATTTTGACACTTGACACTTTCTTTTTAGTTTGAAAAACATACGTTGCACGCTCTTGTTCAATACCTTCAATGGCAAGATCAGTTATCATTGGTATATCCAAGCCTGGTTCACAAGCAAATATCGTATTTGTAAGTGTAAGTGTCATTGGTTTGAGTTCTCTTCGAAAATGAGGAATATTGTAATGTTTCAATTCTGACACAATTTCATCCCTTATTAGTTTGTTAGAAGCTTTGCAATGCAAATAGGAGTGCTGCTGACTGTGTTTTTTCTCAAGCAGTGAGAACGGTTGAGGTTTTGAATTTTGTAAGCTTTAAACTCGTGCCTTCGCATTGAACGACTAACACTTGTCTTATTATGAGCTATAGGAACAGGACGCGATACTGGTATTAGCCATTGATGACCTTTTTGTTCATACAGCATTAGAATGTTATCAAACGCATTTAATAGTATCAAAAGGGCGTACTTGAATACTTCTCGCGTTTATACAAATGTACTTTGCCTTCACACCCAATATCTACACCACAAGGCGATAGGGGCACGAAAAATGGTAAAGACGTCATGATATGACAAGCACCTCAGGTTATTCTCAAAAAACGCAATAAAGAAAATCTTTGAAAAAGTGTACGTCAGATTGTTTTGTGCTTGCATACTGGGAACCTAAAGTAGCAGTTTACTGCTCAAAACAAGTGTCAATTCAACCATGCACGTTTACATTTGTGCAATGATCGTTCTAGCGCTTAGCAGCACTATTGCTACCCCAACGTGCGACAAACAAAAAATTGGACAAACTGGTTGCGTTATTAATGAGCAGGGTACAAACGAGAACGCAGTACTCTTAAACTAACGCATCACAAGCATATGTACCTGGGCCTGGCTGGTTTTCCATCGAAGTTACACCAAAGCGCCTGTCAGCACTAGAATATTCTTTTTCTAATCTTGTGTGCTCTCCTACTATACCACACTGTAAGATTGATCACTAAATAAGACAAATACCTAATTCACGAGATTTTAGGTGCAATTACCGTAGCGCTACTAAACAGTACTGAAATGGGTCTACTACGCAATAACAGTGTACGCAGCTACAAAGTAGCTTTTTTCATAACAAATTATTCGCTAAAATGTACGAGATAGTTTGATGTTGCCAATGCATCTAACAAGCAAGGTTTAATAGAAAATAAGACGAATGGAAGCCAAAGCGTAAGATTTGATTTCGTGCTAACTCCGCATCGCTTTGATTTTTTCATCTCATTAAAAAAACGTGTTGCTTTTTTTCTCTAAATATCGCCTGTAGGTGCTTTTCTCGGGCGAACATGAGACTCCTGATTACTCAATTGTTTATGTTAATCCTCACAATCGAGTAAACATAACATTGTCTTATAATATTTCGTACAGCATAAGAGGTGCACCATCGATAAACTTTTTTTTTGTCAAATCTATGCATTTTTTTACCCTTTTTTTTTAATTGTTTATTCACTGGTTGATACTAGACTCGTGCTTGGCATTTTTCCTCGGTGCATCTGGGTTTATGATACTCCTATTTGCCATAATCGTCGTGGCTGTCTTTCTGGAGATGTGCAAAAACAAGAAGAATGGCAAAGCTTCAGTAAGAGTTTTGAAAAAAAAAAATCAAGTTTCTTTATCTGATTAGTTGATTCTTAGACCCTTGTTCCAAAATACAAATATGTCATGCCTCAACCCTTCGAATGGTGTACTTGTGGATGGACTATCCCACTCTTACAAAAAGTGCGTTTTTTACGTCTTGGTAAAAGATCATGACGTCACATCAAACTCACAACAACTAGCAAGCAACAGGTTGGTGGTATTACTATCTTCATAATGACGACATTTTGTGGATATGGTTTCCAGACCCAGTTGAAGTACTAACGTGCGCTGTTTTTTGCAAAAAAATTTCTGAATTAGCAGGTGCATAGATTAAATTGTTAACACTCTTAAGGCGAGCAGAACGCGTTGTTGTATCAATAACATTCATGCTTATGTATTTGCTCTTTTCAAGCACCTGGGGACGTAGTTTGAGTACGTAAACTAGCGTTACAAGATGGTTTTATCCCAATGAAGCAAAGATCTTATTATATTCCAATAGAACCACTTGAGCAAGATATTATCGGTGTAATACCCGATGAGATACTGTCCAGTTCAACAGTTATTCAGTTCATTGTGCTTAAAATTGTATCAGGTACGTCTCCATCTTAGTATTGGCAATTTTTGCCAATACATCTTGTTTTGGCTATATTTTTCTTCATAATTTTAAATCGCTTACTCCTTTTAGGTGCAACACTTATTGCTATTATCGGTACATTTTACAAACCTCTTCTCCGTGTTATAAAACAAGGTGCTTGTATATCATCCAGATCGAACTGGAAAAGATGTTTCAGTGCAGTTTTCTTATTGATAGGTACTAAAGTGTTTTTTTTATCTCCTCGTTACTCATTTCCTCCTTCTAGCTGCCCTTGTTCTCTTTACACTTTTCTTGTTTGTCGCCGTATCTGTATTTTTTCTCCTGGATCGTTACACTTGTGAAGATCTCCTTGTCAATGTATTAATCTCTTTTGTTTTGACTGTGGTAACAAAGAACATAATCTTTGGATTTCCACTAAGATACCTGGCGTACAGAATTGAATGTACATTTGGTTCCCCACCACAACTACAAGCAACTATGGACGAGATTAATCTCATATGGAGCGAAACACCTGAAAATGCCACAGCTCTAATAGAGACTAAAGAGCCAGGAACAACAGACTAATTTTTAACAAAGCAATCAACAAAAAAAAGGACTTTGTGCCTTTAAAAATAAATAACATACAAAGTAAACGCACTATTCCTCTTTGCATATTTGTTTCATAGTGAAAAGAAGTCTTTTGAAGCACAGAGCTATGAAATGTAAAAAGTCAAACTACAATTGATAAATATTGTATTATTATCGTACAAATGTCGCTTGTCGTTGACACGCACGTCCATGTTGGTGAGAACTGGTTTGAGCCAGTAGAGGCACTGTTGTTTCAGATGAAACGCAATGGCGTAGAGAAGGTAATGTACTATACACACAAATGCACTATACGCTAAATACCGCGTAGGCAGTACTTATACAGCATAAAGGTGCGAGTTTACACTTGATGCAGGATAAATTCGATTAAAAGCGAAACCAGGCAACTTTGATAGCTCATATATGCTCAACTGCGTTGCTCAGCACCCTGGAAAATTTGTTGCGTGCTGTTTAGTAGACACTTGGACAGAAAACAAGCCAGACGCTCTAAAAAGTACGTTGCGATGCTACACGAGTAATAATAGAAGTTAACAATATACAGCTCTGACAGAACTAAAAGCAAAGGGTGCCAAAGGAGTGCGCGTGTACATGTCAGAATGCCCTTCTGAAGGTACACAACCCAACAAACTAATGATTCTCTAACATTACATTTAATCAAGCCTCTGGCTATTGGAAAAAGTGTGAGGAGCTCGGTTTAGTAATAAGGTACAGCCATCAGTTTTTCTTATATTATTACGAAAAAAAGCTGATTTCTCGTAGTGTGATGGGTAACTGCACTCAACTCTCCTCTGATTCGTTTGAAAGCATTGTAAAAAATCATCCTAAACTATCTATCGTACTTGAACACGCTGCTGGTATGCAAAAAAACCCAAATTATGTTTTTATGTTTCTCTTCTTGTTTTGACACATTGTAGGGTCTCACTTTGATACCTTTGAAACAGGGCTTCTCCAGCCTCCGTTTACACTATTTAAAAAGGTCTTGGCTCTATCAAAATACCCAAATACATACGTGAAGGTGCCTGGTCTTGGAGAAATAAGTGAACGTCCACCTCTACTAACAGATGTATTTCGTGTCAAAGTGCGTAGTACTACATTGTTTTTGTCTTTGTTTAAAAGCTCTCAGGGAACCCCACCAATAGTAGAGATGATCTATGAAGCGTTTGGAAGCAAGAGAATGATGTGGGGATCAGACTATCCTCCAGTTTCAGGTAACACGAATAAACACATAAAACTGCAATTACAGCTAACGCTTATCCTCCAAGGTCGTGAGGGGTATCATAACGCGTTACAAGGCATAAAAGATATGCCTTTTTTTAAAGATAAACAAGCAGAGCTAGCGCAGATACTTGGTAAAACTGCTAATGACCTTTGGGGCTTTTAGGACCGAATGAGGAAGCTGTTGCTCAACAATAAAGTCCTCTCTTTCCAACTTACTTATTTGAAGCTGTTTAACGACAATACACGTTGTACGGCACCACGACTGCCAGGTCATTACAATAAGAACCCTCATGCTTTACGTTGAAAAGAGAATTTGTGGTACTTCAAAAAAAAGTAACTTGACATTTCTTGGTTTGGGTAAATGATCGAGATGTGTTCACAGTTACCAAGTCATTCAGTGTAGCGTTATCATGTTTTTGGGCGCCACTACCAATGCAAGCTTTAAAATGTGGTGTACACAATGGGTTGTTTAGGAAATTATAGGCGAACAAATGTGATTGCGCGTCTGCAGTGTTTCCCATAGTTTTTAAACATATACAACAAGCACATCAAGGATGAAACTACTGCTCGTTGCTCTCGCTGTCGTTGTTGCTGTAACTCTAGGTTCGCATACTGTGACGTGTATTATGTGTTAACCGTTTTTTTAACTGTTTAGCCACTGTACCTCTTGGTCGTGCGCGTAACTGGAATCGCGGCTCTTATTTGGTTTTGATGAGAGATGGTGTCTGCAAAAAAGGCTCTCATGCCCGTACGTATTACCAAAACCGTTTTTGACGCTTGGTTTTCGTAATAACTAGCCGTAAAAAAATCGAAACGACACTCAGCTCCAAATTGCTTATTACTTTTCTAGGTGCTGCACTCAAGAGGAAAATCCTTGATGCTGACCCTGTAAACACAATTGACTATGAATGGACACTCATTAACGGTTTGGCTGCTCACCTCAGTTTGAAGTACGTGTGAAAAACTTTCGAAAGCGAAAATGACCACGTGGCTATCGTTTCCTCGCACGTTTTGTTGTTTTTTTCTTGATTCTTATCAACTTCTTCAGCACCCTCAAAGAACTTCGTTCGCTCGATGACACCATCGAACTCATTGAAGAAGATGGTATCGCATACGCTCTCGCTGACTGCACCGGATCAAGCTCACCACCAGATGGTGCTTGGGGTATTCGTACTCTTTCCACTCCTGGTTGTTCTGCTCCTGCAAGTACCTACAGATACCCTGCATCCCCAGGAGAAGGCACCTTCAAGTACGTATTTTCTTCTGTAAATCACGTGACCTTGCTTTACGTGAACTTAACGTCTTCTGTAGCTACATCCTCGATACTGGTTGTTTTGAGCACAAAGAATACGCTGGACGTACTGCACCTGGTGCTTCTTTCATCGCTGCTGAACCAAATGAGTATGATGACAGAAACGGTCACGGTACTCATGTTGCTGGTACTGTTGCTGGTTCTACCGTCGGTATGGCATTCAGTGGTACAATTGTTGCCGTTAAGGTAAGCATAAACACCAAGACAAGTTCGATTATTAATAGTGTTTTAGGTTTTGGGTGGAAGCGGAAGCGGTTCTTGGAGTGGTGTTATCTCCGGTATTGAATGGTCTGCTAGTGATGCCGAAAATAGAGGACTTCTATGCGGTAGCGGTTCTTGCAAAGCAACTTCCAAGTGCGTTACACAAACAATCGCTGTTTTGAATACTATTTCTATATCATGACATTTTGCTTAGCCTTTCATTGGGCGGTGGTGTAACACAAATTGTTGACGACGCTGTAAACGCCGCTAACGCCAAGGGATTCTTCCTTTCTATTGCCGCTGGTAACAACAACGGTGATGCCTGCAACACATCTCCTTCTCGTGCTGAAGGTGCCTTTACCGTTGGATCAACTGACAGAGTACATAAAGAAGAATCTTGCGTTCTTTATTTTCTAACTGGTTTCTTTTAGAGCAACAGACGTTCTTCTTTCTCCAACTATGGTAGCTGTAACAACATCTTTGCGCCTGGTTCATCAATTTACTCTGCAACTAACCGTGCTGATGCCTACACCACACTTTCTGGAACATCCATGGCTGCTCCTCACGTTGCTGGTAAGTTATCACTTTGAGTTTTGTAAGGCGAAGTGATTAACCTCACCTTCTAGGTGCCGCTGCTATCTTGATGGCCACCAAGAGCTACAGTTCCGTTGAAGATGTCAAAGCTGATTTGGTTGCTCAATCTGTATCTGATTGTGTTACTAACCCTGGTAACAACAGTCCAAACTTCCTCGCATACACTTGTGCTTAAAGAAATGAATAAATTACTTTTCTTCATATTTTACCTGTCCTTATTTACAATCCCCAAACGATGTACGACAAGTTTGCACTTACTGTGGTTTTTTGTAATTACGCTTACACGTGATAGCAACAATAACACTAACTAAAATAGTTATAATCTTGTAAGCCCTCAACAGGCTGTAACTAAAAGCTGTTCGAGTATGAGCATGAGTGCTGCTTACCAGGGTTTTGGCAAAATCAGGCATTTACAGCTCTTGTCCTGCGTAATTGTATTGACTTTTCATTTACCTCCCCCGTAGTGAACCCAAGCAGCGTTCTTGGACAATGGAGAAAAGTGGGTCGTACAGTGGCACAGTGTAGATGTCGGGTCTTTAAGTTAAGCGCTCACCTTAAAAAATTAAGCAGAAATCACTGACATCAATCGATTGACTCGTCATGCAAAAGGAAGGAGAAGATAGCGGTGATATTCAACTCGACGTAGACGCAGAAGTTGAGGATATTCAACTCACAGCAGAAGACGAGGGAATCGTACAAGCAGTCCGTGAAAGCATAGATCTACAGCGCAACCGACAGCCATCAAGCGCAGAGGAAGAACAGCCTACTGCAGGAGAAAGATTAACAGACCAAGATAAATCACCAGAAGTGTACCTTGAGGGAGAACCTGCAGAGGTATTGAGCGCATTTTATGCGATATTTTTGACTTTTACTTACGGTGTCTGTTTTCAAGACTCGAAACATCACTACCGCTAAAGGAGTCGTCAAAGTACAAATTCACGGAGATTTGAAGCAACCAGCAATCGTTACTTACCATGCTGTCGGTTTAAATGGTGCGCACGCCCCAAAACTGCCCACAAATAACCATACACGTAGCTAAAACAGCATGGAACGGTTTCGTTAACTACCCGGGCATAGATAAAATTTTCTCTAGAACGTGTCTAATTAACTTCATCGCACCTGGACAGCACGACGTACGTCATTCAATATCGTTTTTAAAACCAGACGCACACAAAAAAAAAAACTCACAAAATATCAGAGCTAACAAGTATACAGGGCGCTGCAGCTTTACACCCGCGTTATAAGCCAACAATTAATGACCTCGTGGACCAGGTGAAGGAAGCCATTGGCATTCTCGGGTACCGTTAATGTTTTTCTATCTGAACCCAAAAACTTTTGCTGAACCTTGTTTTGTTTTTTTTTTTTGACTACTTGTACCCTCTTTGTTTGCGTTGCATGTACAAGAAACTGTTCTAACTGTATTTAGTGTACGTTATTTCGTAGCTATGGGCGTTGGTGGTGGCGCACACGTGATGTTACATTACGCTGTACGTAGTTCTTTTTTGAAGAAATCTTCTAACGGAGTTATTTTTTTCTATTTTACCTACTTTGTAATATACGTCTAATGTCGTTATTAGTTGCAACATCCAAAACCTGTACGCGGATTGATATTCATATCAGGAAACGCAGATTCTGAGGGATTCTTGTCATGGGGAAAAGGATTGGTGAGTACAGAAAAGCCCGGATTCTTAGCTTTAAAATTCCGTTTTGGTGCCTCTGCAAAAAGCTTTTCTCACTCTTCACTACACGCATTGATCTTGGGTACTAATATGTGTAATAGCTCGATAAAGCAATGTGGAGCGCCGAAGGTCCTGTCCCAGAACGTGTGGTAAACGGATTTGTCTCCAGATTTTTCTCAAATGTACGTAACGAGTCAAAAAACTTTCACGTGAAGACGATTTCGTAATTGGTGTCGTTAGGATGCCGTCACCGCAAATACAAAATTAGTTCAAAAGTACAAGGAAGAAATAGCCAAGTTGAACCCAGCCAATCTCGCGCACTTTGGCGCAGTTATTAACTCAAGAGATAATCTCCTAAAACGCGTAAATGCGGAGCTCAGGCACGTCATCTTTTTTTTTTTTGAGTATCCGCTACGAACTATTCCGCTAACGCATTAAATTAGCTGCCCACTGTTGTTGATTACCGGTAAGGAGGGTCCAAGTCATCCAAATGTTATGGAGCTTTACTCGCGCCTTGATCCATCCAAATGCGCTTCAACTCTAGTTGAGGTACAATTTTCTTACATGTGTTACATTTTATTTTCCCAAACAATGTTTTTTATCAATTCACCATTATTTTTTTTCTAACACCCGAAAAAGATCCCTGGAGCTGGTGATTTATGCCATATTGAAGATCCTGAACCTATCAGAGAGGCCCTTCATTTGTGGTTATTCAGCATGGGTATTTAATTTAGCCATTTCGTGTAACTTGTCGTACCCTTTCACCTTGTAATAAACATAAAAAGAAAAAAAATACAATTGACACGTAGACACGCTAGTTTCAAAGTAAAAACAACTTACGGTTTATGCGTTTTCCGTGCATAATTTATTTTCTCGTGGTATTTGCCCGCAAAAAACCATAAGTATTACAATAAAGGGCAATTCGCTACAACAACACCTGCTACTCGCTGCTGCATTATATATATCAATACAAATCCTTTAGGCGGGTTTTAAACCATCCCTATACTGATAGCCGGCGAATTCGCGTTCACCAAAAAGAAAACCTTCAATATGAGTTCTCCTGTAGGAAAGGTACGCTTGAAACTCGATAATTTTACTTTGATCTTCCGAACCCGCCAAAAACGCGCTGTATATGCCTGGCGATCCGCCATGCGCCGCGTACCACGTCATGACTTATTTTGGCGGCCTTTTTATGCTGTTACTTCTGCAAAGTGAAATTCACGGCACGGCTTCCGCCTTGCCCAAAACACGCATAAACGCACGTAGACGGTATTGGTGACCACGTTTAGCGTGCGCAAAGTGCAACCTTTGTTCCCCAAACTGTTCCCATTCTCATTGCAGCCTTTTTTTATCTCATCAGCGTATACGTGCGACTCAATTAACATGTTACCTAGATACAAGTTCAAGTAACGACCGCTGAACTCGCACTTGAAGAAGGCAATTTTCTCGATGCAAAGAAACACTACGAAATTGCGTGCAAGTTATGTGATCACGCACAAAAATACTCACGTGATGCTCTGGTATGTCAAAGCATAAAACAGATTGTGAACCCAAAAAAAACTCTTTACAACTTTTTTTTGAATCGGAGTTTTTTTTTTACCCCTCGGTGACGCGTCTACGTGTTTGTACTGATGTTCGTTTACGTAGGCCAAAGAACTCCTTCAGCTCATGAGAAACACATATGAATCTCGTGTTAAGAGTATAGACGACTATATCTACAATAAAGACATGTCTATAATGGTTGATACAAATGACTTGTATGAAGAAGTTATAGAGGTTCGTAGTCCTTTTTATGTCTTTTTAGAATGTTGTCTGCCTTTGTAGTATCGTGCAGTTTTTGGCTTGAAGTTTTTTTGTCTACAAAGATCCCCTTTGCTGTCACTCATCATGAGACGTAGGACGAATTGACTGAGGTAGAAGAGAATTACTACTACGAGCCAGAAGAAGAAGATACACCTGAAATTGAGGTTAGTCTACAAGTCTTTTTGTTCTTTTTTTGGCCCAAAAGTTGTTAGCTTAAACTGACTTGTTCGTCCAATAGATGATTCAGCAGTCTTCCAGCCCTCTATCACTGAACAACGTACGCGCCAAATAAAAAAACTAAAACCTCAACGTATACAATATGTTGACGCCCTTTTTAGCTCTACTATGGCGTCAACAAACTTGTTAGTTACATCAATTCTACGCCACCAAACTCGCCTCCTCCACCAAAAACAGAAGAAGGTACGACGCCAGTTCTTTACATCTTGTCATCGCTTACTCATTTACAAGACCTTTGGGGCTCTTTCTGTATTGTAGAGCAAGACTCTGCTTCACCTCATCGTTCAGTGAACTTCAAAGTCCAAAACCAGTACGTAGTACAAAACTGTACACAAAGACTTTGTTTTTTGATCAAAAAAAAAACAGGAGTTGGAGTTCAACAAACTAACTGTTTATTAAAGGGATAAAAGGAGGTTAGAGCAAGTCATTACGCATAGCAAAAAGCAACAGAGGCTCATTGAAGCTTTGAGAAAGCAAAACCAGCTTTTATTGAAGGTACACGTTAGTGCCTAGTCACAAAGGAAACAAAATTTAATTAGTAAACTAAATTCTGTTTTCAGAACTTTTCATCGAATGGTATGCGTTCTATTCTACAAGAAAATACAAAACTAAGACGAAGTTTATTAAAGACTAAACAACCTGATAACTTCGTACGTCGACTAAGTTTGCTGTTGCCAAGTCCTAATCTTTTTTGTAGAGCGGGCGAAGCATGTCTACTATACGTTCTGGTACATCGCCTTTTAGGCGAACTGTTAGTAGAGGAACTTCTGCTATTTCGGATGTTAATATGCTCAATACTCACAAGAATCGATTTTCTATTGCTGATAATGATACCAATATGATTACTCTACAAAAAGACTCTGGTACGTCAAACCGAACTTTTGGGCAATTCCGAAAAAACTCCTCAAATGATTTTGCTTACAGATGCCTTAGATGATAAGATTGAGCGCCTTGAGCAAGCTCTTAATGAGAAAGACAACAACATAGAGGAACTCAACGCTAAGATTGAACAGTTGGTACACTAGGACCTTATAACGTCTTTTGTAACTAACAACTTTGTTTAGAAGAACCTTTTGGATGTTCGTAAAATGTCAGAGTCTCCTACTGAGATTTATGAACCTGTTCCTTCAGGAAACACTAGTTATCAAGTCCAAAGCTTACAAGATGAAAAATCTGTTCTTGAACATCAACTCTCGGACTTACAAGCGTATGTGAAGGACAGGGAACTACAGATAAATCACTATGTATGTAACAAGTTAGAGTACTTCTTTTTCATTTCGAAACATTTTAGTAACTTGTAAGACAAGTTTTTTTCTTATTATTTTTGTAGCGTCAAGAATTAGTTGAGAAGAATAAAAGGCTAAGTCAATGGACAAAGAGATTTAACGAACTTGCTGAAGGGATCAGCAAGTAAGGGCGATTATTATATGGAGATGGCGGGGTGTAGAGCAAAAGGGAAATGTATAGGGAAGTATTGTAGAGAGGAAGTTCCCCATCGAAGGGTTTTTTAAACTATTGTAAATTTGTACAAAGCATAAAACATGTTGTATTTTAAGTAAAAATAAGTTGTTACAAGAATATTAAGGGGTGTCCTTGTTTGTTCGGTTTGGTCTGTCTTTGTAGTTTTTGGATGGTAGTGGTGTTGTTTATTTTGGTTCTGTTATGTTTAACCAGTCTTGTGCTTTAAGGTAAAAGTTGATACATTTCTCCTCACGTGAGTTTGGTTTTGGCTTCCAGTTGTAAGCCCATTTTGCTGAAAAAAAGAGATTATCAGTATCGTAAAATTATATTCGGTTATAAATTGTATTTGTACCTGTTGCTGGCATTGACATTAAGATTGATTCTGTCCTGCCTTGAGACTGAATGCCAAATTTTGTACCCTTTTGTGGTATGTCAATAAAAGCATTGTGTACTGTTTGTGTTGGTTGTCTAATACGTACTCTATCCCATAATAGATTGAATTCAACATATCTTGAGCGACGCAATAACTGAAACTCTCGTTCTTCGTCAGTATATGCTTTATCCTTGTTTGCAGAAAACATCTTTCTATAGCAATCCTCGAATCCATAACCGACGCTCCTTTTACCGTATATCAGTCACAGACTTCATTGAGTATTTTTTTTCACTTCTCATTAAAAGAAGAGAAAACCACGAAAGCAGAAAAGAGAAAAAAAAAAGAATACAACTTACTTTACAAACTCAAAAATATCTTCCTTCTTCCTGTCATTGACGTGATCAAAAAAGATACCTCCGACACCACGTGCTTCATTTCTATGCTTCAAGAAGAAATAATTATCGCACTTAGTCTTGTGCTTTTCGTAGTCTTCCTTAAACTTATCACAAATACCCTAAAAACGATTTGTTAACAATCAAAAAAAAAAGAGTTTCAAAGGGTTTTTTTTTCATTCCGCCAAACAAAACTGCGTGTTTACCTTTAGAACTGTATGGAAATGTACTACTTCGGAGAACTTAGGATAGTATGGAGTCAAGTCGGTACCTACGATTCTTTAGTACTTTGAGTAACGAGGAAAAGCACAAAAGAAACAAAAGCAAGCTACTGCATCCATACCTCCGCCGAACCACCATAAACCTGGTTTAGATGTATCATCTGGTGTCGCTTCAAAATAACGAACATTCATATGTATCGTAGGTATATACGGGTTTCTTGGGTGTATAACTATACTAACACCAGTAGCTGCACAAAGGGAGTTAGCGGGTAAACTTGAATTGACGAACAACAGCTCTTCTCGGATTCACTTCACTCGCATTTTTCAAAAAAAGATAGGTATTAGTGCGTATGACGTGAATAGCGGTGAAAAAGTTTTTCGCCACTGATGAATCCAAACCATCTCAAAGAATTGACGAGTTGAAAAAAGTACCAACAAATGACGAGGGTGGCAAGTTGAATGCATTTAGCGCTGCTCTAGAGCGAAAAAGTGAGATATTTCCGTTACGGCAAAAATCCTGTGAACGTACGAGGGTAATTGAGGCCCACCGATGCAAGAGAAGTTAACGCCGCCCTTCTCAATGACATCACCTTCGAAGACGCGAGTACGACCACCGCCTGTACCCTTGTCATAATCCCAACAATCTTCAATGTACTGCTCTCCAGTCTCTTCAGTTAGCCACGCACATATCTAGGTGGAATTAGTGGCTGTAGTTTAAAAGAAGCTGTTTAACAGATATCGTAAAAGGAGAATTTGTACATACGCGCTAAAGCGCAGTTTGTACGTTAGGGTAAACTTTTAGAAGGTTTAAACATCGTTCTTAGACATACCGAATCCTGGAGCTTCTTGAACCCTTCAGCGATCTTCTCACTAGTTAGAGGGTTACCACCCGAAGCTTTTGAGCCTGTAGCTTCTGTCATCACGGGAGTCTTTTGACAATTGTTTTGAAAAAGTCAACAAATGTCATTCCAATTCTGCAGTCTCTTTAAAACACGGACGATTTACTATGCTAGCTTCTAGAACGCTAATGCGCGCACGTGGTAGAGCTACACAAGCCTCACAAACGAGAATAACCGTGAACAAGCGTACTTGCGCTACCAAACCCAAGTACGTCTTTAATTTATCCGCCTTGAAGCGAAATAGCGACAAATCACGATTTGATTTATTTTTTTTACGTCAAATAACGGAGAATTAGGGTAAAGACCGCAATACTCATGCTAAACCTTGGTGGACCTAAAACACAGGATGAAGTTAATCCGTTTCTCACAAGATTGTTTCAAGATCCGTAAGAACCTCATAAAACGCGTTTTTATCGCTACAACGATACCCCTAAAACCTCCGTTGTCCGGGATAATAGTTTTTTTTGTACTCGCATAAAAAACTTGTGAAAAAAGAAAGGTTGTTGTTTTCTTGCTTACAAGGTTGTTTATAGAGAGATTATTGGCTTACCTTTCCTTCAAAAGCAAATGGGAGCTTGGATTGCTAACAATCGTACACCAAAAGTAAAAGAACAATACGCATCTATTGGTGGCGGTTCCCCTATTTTGTACGAAAACACTCCTTTACATAAATATAATTTTACTCGTTTACACCCTCTCCCGGCCATTAAAATTATCTATTTAGAAAGTGGACCACGGCACAAGGAGAAGCTATGGTTGAAAAACTGGATAAATTATCACCAGACACAGGCACGTTTCAAAATGTTGATCACGTGATAAATGAAACTCCTGAATTTTTATAATTTTTCTTGAGCTAATGGTAGTTTTTCTAGCTCCACACAAATTTTATGTTGGTTTCAGATACGCTCAACCTTTGACAGACGAGACTCTTAAGCAAATGAAGGAAGATAACGTTAAACGTGTTGTTGGTTTTACACAATACCCACAAGTGAGTAATACCATCTTTTTTTTTCATTCACTTCTTCGTATTAAATACCTATTTTTAGTTTTCCTGCACAACCACAGGTAGTTCTGTAAACGAATTATACAGACAGCTCAAGGCTCTCGATATGACTTCTACTTTTGACTGGTCTTTGATTGACAGATGGCCGGTATATCCAAAACTAATTCAAGTACGTTTTTTTTGTGTAGTAATTCTTGACCTATGTTCTTACCCGGTCCTATTTGTAGTCATTTGCCCACCTTGTACGTGAAGGACTCCAACAGTTCGATGAAGGTATAAGAGATAAAGTCACAATTCTATTCTCTGCGCATTCTATACCTATGAAAGTAGTTGATCGTGGTGATCCTTACATCCAAGAGGTAACAAGAGTTTTCCAAAAAACCAACTGAGTGACTTTCTTGTAGGTATGCGGTACTGTACAACAAGTAATGGAGACAATAGGATATAGCAATCCATACAGACTAGCATGGCAATCCAAAGTTGGTCCTGTACGTTCTTACAATCTACTTAAAGATCCTTCAATCAGCAGTTCGATCATTCATTTTCTCTTATTCACCATCATTAAAAATCTTCACGTTTTTATGCATGGTGGAGAAAGTGACAGCGTTTGATGATTTGAACTTGTGACAATTCTTTTGTTCGATTGTGTTGTAGTTCTGACGTTGTTTTTTCGTCTTTAGTTACCATGGATGGGACCTCAAACAGAGAAAGTACTCAATGATTATGGCGAGAAAAAGCATACAAAGAATATTTTGATTGTACCTATTGTATTTACATCTGATCATATTGAAACATTGTTTGAACTCGATCAAGAATACATTCCTATGGCTAAAAAGGTAAAACAACTTTATAATGACAACCTATTCTGACTTTTTTTTTAGCTTGGATTAAACGTAAAGCGTGCTAAAGCACTTAATGATGAGCCTCTTTTTACAGATGCTCTAGCTTCATTGGTTAAAGAACACTTGGATTCTAAAACACAAACAACAAACCAGGTATATATTTTTTTTTGTTTCTGGTTAACTATTGTTGGACATGTTTTGTTAATTATCTTTCTTAGTTCAAGCTACGTTGTCCTGGATGTGTTAACCCATACTGTGGGCAAGCAAAGAGCTATTTCTCTGGGTCACAATGCAAGCAAGGCGGGGCCAAAGAACAAACAGCTGAGTAATAAAATCATCAATTTTTTCAAGAACACGTGTTATCTTTAAAAATGCTCTTTATTTTTCTAAACTAAGCAACAAAATGGACGTGGCCTGTTGTTAGTAGTGCTTTTCTAGGGTTCTTTGCTGGTTCATTACTGTACAGCCTTGTTCTTACGACACCTTTTATTTTTACTAGATGATACAAGGTACACAAATTACAACCAATCATAACTTGAGTTTGTTTCATTACAATCAAAATGAACCAACCACTTAGACAAAGCGAAAGGAAAACACCCAACAACCTTATCAAGTCTTGTATCAATGTGAGAGCACCATCGTAAAGGACCCCTTCCACCAGAAAGCTGAACACTCCAGGTATATTGCTCATTCCACGGATCTGATAATCCAACAACGCTCATAACTTTGAAACTACCACTGCTGAAAACAAGCTTCATGGCATCAATTTGAAGTGTTCCAGGTTTACACTTTTTACTAAAAAAAGGCTCTTCAGGCATTCTAATGTCTACTATTTTCACGTGATCAACAGATGCTCCTCCAATAATGTTATCTATCAATGTGGTCACTTTTGATAGATCTGGAACTGTGATTACTTCTTTAGGCCCTGATCTTGCATCCCATATTTTTGTTATACTTCGGTCTGAAGATAGTACAAGATTTCCACATACTGACGTACGTACTTGACATACAGCAGAGTTATGGCCCGAGAATTGAGTTGTTATTTTTGATGTTGGTATATCGTATATCTTTACATTGTTGAGATTGGAGTATGATGTAGCACCATGCACAATTCCAAAGTGAAGAGATTTGCCTCCAATGCCAAAGGCAAGAGATTTATCAGTAACAAAACACATTCCTATTAAATCACACTTTGTATCCAACTCTGTAAAACATGATACTTTACCATCGCCATTCCATGTAATGATACCCTCTCCAGTACCTCCAACTATGACATCTTTTTGAATAGCACAAGTACTTACCTTTCCTGAACTAACTTTTTGATGTTCAAAATGAGTTGTAGAACCTTTTTCTTGAAACATCAAAAAACCACTGTTCTGATGTACACCGCAAATGAAGATCCTGTCTTTGTTGTTTGGATCCATCTTCAACTCAGAGATTAAACCTCTACCCTCCCTGAAGCGTATAATCTCTTGGTGTTGTTTAGGATTGTTAACAAAAAAGCTGTTTTTTGCTGAAACTGTTGTTTTCATGGCTTCTTTCCATGATTCTGGATCTGACGCTCTTCTATTACCATTTTTATACACCCAGTATGGCATTGGGAATGTTTTGGCGTAAATCTTAGTCCAAATAAAGTTTGAGCTACAAATAATGTTCATACGCTCACAAGTAGTTGATAACGCCAAAATATCTTTGTATGAAATGTTAGAGAGTATTCCAACACAAATTTCGTTGGGTAGACTCCAAAAACGACAGGCGTTGTTCTTAGACGTTAATTTTGTACGTTTCATTTGATGATTTATAACTCGGCTGTTAACGTGCAAAAGTTGTTTTACTCACTTAATACAAAGTGATTTAAGTTCTCTTTAAACAATCAACACAGACACTTTTGCAATCATGGTGTGGCATGTTATGGAGATGGTATCCTCTTCAATGTGCTATAGAGTGATGTTATAGGTACCAAAATGTACTGGTGTCTTGTTGTAATATGAGTTACATATTAATTGAAACTGGCCAAAGAGCTACACTCTGAGAGGCTAGAATTACTAAGACATGAATACACTTATTAATAAAAAAACAACAAGAGTCAGTTAAATAAATGTGTTGTTTAGGTTTTTTTTTATCTAACAATCTTTTACAGCAGATTACTTTTTGTTTTGTTTTACAGTTGCACGTGCATGAGAGTACTCTTTTTTTTTTTTTTTTTCTTGTTTGTTATTTTTCTTTACTTTGTTTAAAAGTACTTGGATTTAGATGATGATGATCTTGAATTAAAGTACCAAACAAGTACAATCACAAAACATATTTGGAATATAATAAAATATGTCCAGAAGCTAAAAGATGAAGAAGTAGCAATAACCTCAGCTAATTCCTGCTTATTCCTTCTCATTTCGCCTGCAATATTATTTCCATGTTGCTTAGTATCCTTTGAAAACAAAATTAGTACGACAAGCAAAAATATCATGGAAAAAAGAAACTGTGGCATTACAACTTTGAAGAAAAAAAACGTTGTTTTTTGTCAACCACCTCAAAGAGATGACAGAAAGTAAAATTGCAAGTTTGGACTGAGATCAAGTAATTTCATACTCCCTCTACTCTTTCAAAATGAGCCAACAGCGCTAGTAGTTTTTTCACTATCTGAAAATTTTGCGAAAAAAAAAGCGACTCTTTCTTCGTTTTTTCGGCAATCAAGAAGGATTTATGCTGTCATAAATGTTGTGTATTGTTTCACATAGACGTACGGCTACATTTCGTGAAATTTGTGCAACATAGTTGTGCATAGTAGAGACGTCTCCTTTAAGAGTTGCAACAGCACCAGAAAGCTCAGAAACTGATTTATGAAGATTTTGTGACTCCATTTGCAAATCAGATCTCTTTAATAGGTCTGCAGGAAGTCTTGGGATATTAGAAATAGCTTGTTGTACTTGTTGAATAGTCTGACGGAGCTGTGCGAAACCTTGTGTTTGTTCTCTTATTAGTGTATCTATTTTTGTTGTTTGAGAAGTAAGAGCTGATTCTAAGCGTGTAATACGTTGCAAAGCATCCTAAAGAAAAAAATTAGGAGACGAAATAATTGAGAAAAAAGAAGGAAAAAGTTCTTCTAGCATCCTTTCTACTACCAAGGGTTTGGATCGAAAAGTAGTACTAAGAATGAAATGCGAATATACTTATGTATGTTATATGCAATGAAAATGATAAAAGAAAGTATTACTAAATACTCCAAGAGCGTTTAAAAACTTGAACAAGTCTTTTTTTTTGAGTTTCACTTACCGCAATATTTCTTGAATCTGTGTTACTGTTACCAGTGTTAACAGCTTGCTGTTGTTGGGTTTGTATATTTTGTTGGTTGTTATTATTAACAGCATTATTGAGATTATTATTCTGCCCTGGAAGGTTTCCAGCTTGTCCATTTGAGTTGAGTGGATGTGTTCCAACATTAGCTTGATTATTCGCTTGAAAATTTTGAGCTTGTGTATTTGTTCCAGGCAAGTTTTGTGGTACTTGATTATTCTGTGGTACTTGTCCTACATTCGCTTGATTGTTATTGTTGTTGGCGTTTAGGTTTTGTGAATTCTGTGGTATGTTATTCTGTTGTTGGGTGTTGACGTTGTTCTGAAGGTTTTGGATGTTCCGCTGTTGTTGTGCGTTCAACTGTTGGTTGCTTTGTGGAATATTCTGTGCAGCTGCGTTTGCTTGGTTTAATTGCTGGTTGGTTTGTGGAACTTGTTGTTGCTGTTGTTGCGTGTTCGATGCAATATTACTGTTTACATTGTTGTTATTAGTTGCACGATAGCCTTGTGTAGCTTGGGCTTGTTGGGGCTTGTTTGGATCATATGGCGCTTCATACGAATATGTAACAAATTGATAAACATCATGATTATCAGTAATGGCACCTAAAACATAAGTCAAACCAGAGAGGAAGCCGAAGAAAAAAAAACAGTTTCTCAGAGTGGCTTGTGCGTTGTTGGTTTTTTTCTTGTTTTGTGGTTTTTTGGTTTTATTTGACGTACCTGTTGCAGCAGAAGTACCAAGATAGTATCCTTTTGGTAGTTGTACATCACCAACGTCAATACACTTTACCCAATTGCCACGGTTGTTTGCATCAACGAAAACCATCAATCTATTGTTTTGATAGTATACACGTATCATCGCATGAGTCTGGTGTCCAGTGTATCTAAAAAAAAATAAATGACAACGCTATTACACTTCAAAAAAACAGAAAAAAATGGGTAAGAATCGCAGTCCTGGAAATAAGTACCTTAGGTTTGGTGCCATACAATATCCTAGAGCTTGAGATTTTCCATCTCTATCATGTTGGTACGCTTTTGTTCCGTCGTTGAGGACCTATTTAGGACGCATATCAGTCAAGAAACATGCGATACACCAAAAATGTCAAAAAAAACAAGTGATAACGATCATTTTCTTCTTTGTTGATATCACCATACAGGAGAATATTACTGTATTTATTACCGAAAGTATTAGAGGCTTTGGCTTTATTTGAGGTTCGGAATTTGAAAAGAGAGAAAAAAAAAAAAGAAAAACGTCATTTGATGAAAACAGGTAAATGTACCGCGACAATACTTGGATTATCTCTTCCGCGATCATTATCAAATGTATCTACAAAGATACCAAGACCTTTCCATTGATCTCTTGATCCGTACACAGGACCTTGCATTTGTCCTTGTTCTACATACCATATGCCAAGACCATCAGCACCGATTCTATTAGGACCACCAATACTAACTTTTACCTCAATAGACCAATGCTCGAAATTTAATGGCTACCGATTAGGGTTAGTTATTGTTTATTGCAATTTTAGCGTGTCTGAAGACGTATGGTGGACGCCAACTAAGATATAGGGCGTTTGTTTGAATTAAAAAAAAAAGCGCAACGTGGTTGCTATTTGGTATGTCAGTTTCGCGTGTTCTTACCCTAGTGTTCCACATATATCCATTCTTGCTCGTTGCTGCAGGCGTTAACCTGACAAATTCATCGAGTACTACTGTAGCTCCACCATATTCCCAGTTAGGGATGTTATTACCTCTAACTACTCATTTGTTAGCGTGGATAGACCGCTAGTTTGGGTAGAAAAAATGTTTAGCGTACCAAAGACGAAAGGGCTTCTAAACGAATTAACAAACCTATATATACCCCTAGAGGAAGGATAAGGCAGTTGAGATGCGATTTGTGACTCTGATATAGCCAGAAAGCATGGAATTAATGCTAGAGCAATCAACACGCGTAGGGGCTGAAGCATGTTAATGCAGACAATCAAGAAAGCTTTTTCCTGACTTAGTTTTGACCTTGAAAGAAAAAACCACTGAATGTCCTCCAATAAGGCTCAACGTACGGAAACTAGCTACACGAACTACCTTAAGCTTCAAATACAGTTGTAGATCCGAAAAATAAAAAGATATTGTTTTATGACGTGGCACGTGTGAGAAAAACCGTTACAGTAGTGGTAATATTTAAGAAAAAGATGGTGTTGTTGTTTTCCATTTATTTACAATGTTGATAAAAATTAAATGTGGCAAGAGGTTATTGGGTAGATTCGATACTAGGTTCTTCAAGAGTAGTCATGTATGTATCGAATGCAGTAATTTGAGTACTTCCTCTTGTTCCTAAAGCCAGTTATTCTTTACTTTTTTGCGGCGGAGATTGCTTTCATTATCTTACCTCCCATGATAGATTGTAGTTCCTTTTTCTTCTCCTCTTCCTTCTCACGAGCAGATCTTATACCGCTCTCTTGAATTGTGATAACTAGATACGCCATAATCGTCATACCTACAAAGAAGGTGGTGAATAACAACGAAGCTGCTTTTTTTGCTTTTATTGGATAAAGGATGTAAACGAAAGGTGTACCTATTGCTGCGTATACGACAACAATAAACCGAGCTCCTCCACTATCGGCAGTTAGATCACCAAAACCGATTGTTGTCAAAGTGCCAGCAGTGAAGTACATGGCATCCACGAAATTCCTGATCAGATTGTTAGTTTCTGAATCCACAATCTTTCCCAGGTGTACCATTTTTCAAGTGCTGAGAAAATACCACTGCCAATTAGGAACAGCACAAGTGCCATTGCAAATGCAATACTCAATTGTATATAAATTGGTAGTGAGGTGTACTTTTCAAGTACCCAACGGAAGCAACGACGCCTAGATTACATTCAAATATATCAATGTTGAATTTCTCTTTTCATACTTCTCTGGTTGATAATCAAAATTGTGCTCCTTCTTCTCTCGTTCTCGAGATGATATACGTTGTACAACGTAAAGCATATAAAACTTAAAGGCAAGTATAGAAAGCACAAAAATAACCAAATAAAGTTTTGCTCCATTTTCTGTTTTAGAATTCATTGTAAGCTTCATTGAATCTTAGTTTACGCACTTGAAGGTACAACGTCGCCATAACCAATTGTTGTTACAGTTACACAAACAAAGTAAAGGGCCTAACAAACATATGATTAGTGATCATTAAAGAGAACCAGGAGATGGTGAGCATACCTCGCCGAAACTCCAATCATCCACAATTAAGAAAATAATAAGAGAAAAAATACAAAACACCGCTGCTGCACCCATAGATACTAAAAAACCAGCACGATCACCGGATAAAAAACGCTTTGCGCGCTTATAGAAACCGGACGACAATGGAAGTGCACCTTGCTGAGCCAATACTTTACCTAAAAATCCGAAATAGTAAGCCAACAAAAACTATCAAAAATTCGGTCACCTTGTTGAGTTGCGATTTGTGAAATGACACATAACGTCACTACCTTAACACCGAGACACCAAATCACAACGAATATTAATAGAACCTGGCCACCTTTTGAACCGGGTTCAAAGTCACCATAACCTTTGAAACGTCAGAACATGTCATGTAAAAACATTTGTTTTGAAAGCCATTAGCACCTGTATTTGAAATTACCGCGGCAGCAAAGTAAATTGAGTTAATGAAATTCCACTTTTCTATTAGCCCAAATGTTAATGCTATGAAGCAAAATGTAATCAAAAATGTCGAAATACACCAAAACAACTAAATTAAGAGTCAATATTGTTGAACACAATGGACGTCCTCAAATGACGCCAATGAGCGCACACTATTTCCAATAAAATCAGTCCAATGACCACTTTGAGGTATCCTATTGTTCATGAGTATTTGTCTCTCTTCTTCAGATTCTTGCATCCTACACAGACACATTTAAAACACTATAGTTTATGGATATAATAAGAAATAAGCACAAGAACTAACCTTTTTGCCCTTGCAGCGTATGCACGTGCAACAATACTTAGCATATAAGCTAATGCACCTAGTGTGAAGAATGCAAAGAAAATAAGTAACACTCTACCAGCCACAGTAATAGGAAGACTCGAATTAAGTCGTCCATAACCTAAAACTATACTTCAACAAAAACAACAAAAAAAAAACTTGAAAGTCTGTTTTTTTTCTGACACGTGAAGTATAAATTCGAGAATTAAACTAAATTGGTTTTGAAACGAACCCACTGTTGTTACAACCATAGTCGAGAAGTAAAAGCCTAACATGTGCATGTCAATGACATAAAATGCCAATAATTCGTAAAAAGCCGTGTTTCAAGCCTCCTTTACCTTGTAGCGCGGACCAGCGCTCAATACCACAAAATATACCGACACCAGCAGCCCATGTTAGTACAATACATCCTATCGCAATTGCCAGACGTAGGGCCTCACTCCTAAGCTTAAACCAATGCAAGCGCTTAGCGCCCTTTCAAAAATGTGAGTATTTACAACAAGAACGCGCTTACAAAGTCAAGAGGATAACTAGATGACATGCTATCACCAAACCATGAGGCTTAGAAGGCAAAAAAGAGGCAGTCAAGAAAAGTAAGTGTCATTTTCGAAAATTCTTGATTTTTCCAAGGTGGAAGCTTTCTTTTTACTTAATTACTATGACAAACGCTCGTTATTACAAGTCTTGTCGCTATAACAGCTTTCTTTTTTTTTTGAGAAATGCGACTTTTTGTTTTGTGTAAGTTGTTTTTAGCGTTAATACTACGCCTAAGCCTAGTGGTTTGTACGTCTTGTAGCGTTGTACTTTTTCATTTGACCTCTGAATGTTTCTAGACGCTTCAAGCCATAAGCAGCTGGAGTACTACCACCTACAACAAAGCATTGAGCACGACAATAAAATTACCTCAGAAATAAAGAAAAAAAGGAATAAAATTGCTGGAGCATTCGCGTACCACCAGCTGTTTTGATCCATGGGAAATCAAGACATTGTGAAGCATCTGGTCTCTTGTTGACATCAAGAACAAGAATAGACTTGATAAAGTTCTTGGCTAGTAACCGAGTGAGTATACTGGGTTGTTTCGTTTGAAATGAAACCAGAAAATCAAGTATCAATACCTTCTTCAGATATGTTATCCCAATCAGGTGATGGGAAATCAAATTCAGCAGCCAGGATCTTTTCAAAGATTATCTGATCATTCTTTCCATAGAAACTAAAGCCACAGTGAGAAACGATAAAAACAATACATAAAAAGGACAACGTACGGAGGGAAACCGCATAACAAGATATATGCAATGACACCAATCGACCAAATATCTACAGAGTGATCGTATGCCAATCCCTTAAGCACTTCAGGCGCTACGTAATCAGGTGTACCACAACTTGTCTTTAGTGTTGCTTGACCAAAATCCTACGCAAACAATTAATTCACAAGAATGTGTACAATCGAAATATTGTTCTCTATTGACTGATAGGGAAGTGTGATAGTACCTTGGATAGACCAAAATCTGTGACTTTAATCAAGTCATTATTTGGACCAGAACAAAGCAAATTTTCAGGCTAATGAAAGGGTTTAATAAGAGTAAACTGCAATTGTTTTACCTTTAAATCTCTGTGTGCTACACCGTTCTCGTGCATGTATTGTATAGCATGTAGGATCTGTTTCGTAATATTTGCAGCATCTCTTTCAGAATACGCACCACGATTGATGATTTGATCGAAAAGTTCTCCACCAGTGACCCTAGACGAATAATTGATCAGAAAAAAAAATAAAGAAGCTGTGCAAAGGAGCCTGAGAACAATCCAAAAAAGAGGAAAAATCGACCAGCTAGAATTCTACAGAGCAAAAGAAAAAAAAACCAAAAAAACCCCACGTGATTAATTAATAAGTAGTACGTACAGTTCAAGTACAAGATAAATGAAATCTTTATCATCAAATACTTCTAACAAGCTAATAATATTATCGTGTTTTAATTTACGCATAATATCAATCTCTCGTTGTAGTAATTGTAATTCTTCTTCAGAAACTGATTTTTCTATAATTTTAACTGCAACCTAAACATCACTAAAGTGAGAACAACAAAAAAAACACCCATCTGAACCAAAAAAGAATTTCCGACTTTCTCCCGTTACGTACCCTAGCTTTTGTCTCTTTCTCAACTGCTTCTTTTACAACAGAGAATCCTCCTCTATTAGCTTATCTTAGAGACATAGGTAGGATTTAATAAATAGTTATTACGTACTTTCCCAACTCTTTTCCAAAATCATATATATCACGTATTGGCACCTTTCGTCTTCCCTCATCAGTTTTCTCACGAGGGGTGGGATTAGATGACGTCTCCTTTTTCTCTGCTGTGCCCTTTGAACTGCTAGAAGGCTTTTTCTTGGGCTATTTAAGCGTCAGTAAGCCAAGTATCGCGATAAAATGAAAAACGAAAAAAGAATTACTACAAGGAGTCTCAGGCTATTTTTTTTTGTAGTTTAATTGCTGTTTATGGCTTTTACCTTTTTAGAAGGGTAGTGCAAGCGTACTTGCACTTCACCTGGTAGTTCACCCTTTTTTTTCTTTTTCTTAGGCTCATTTTGCAGTTGATACCATTCCTCTACGCGCTCTCCATGTGCAAGTGACTTTAAAGGTAGTGCAACCTACAAAAAGGGTTAAAAAGAAAACGTCAACAAAATCAAACAAAAAGGTTCAAAATCGACAAGACACAGCGATTCAATGCTATGGCACAACGAGAATCGCCGAAAAAAGGATCTAATTTATTGAAAACTAACAAAAAAAAAAGCACAAAAAATAGGTGTTGTTGGGTTTTTAGTACAATAATTGGTGCAGTACCTCTCCTAGAAGTAAGTCGGATGACCATCTGTCCTTGTCGTATATTTTGATGTGCACATGGCCAGTAAGTTGTGTTGTGTAACTAGAAGGTGTTAAAATATGATCTAACTTACTTCCGGAGTAATTTTGAAAGCGAAAACATGTGATGGAGGCGAAATGAACGAATTTGAATCAGTCATTGGATTGAATGGTTGTTTTGAAGCGATTTAGCGTACAATTTGAATGTTTGGTCCCACTCAGGCTCTCTGTTTCGTTTTAAGACTTTTGTTTTGAACTGTTGCTTATTAAATGTCGAGTTTATTCTACAGTATGGATCGCTTGTGCCTTTTGTGAAATTTAGTTTGGGAGTTTCAGGTGGCATTTTTTGTTTTAAAAACGTACCCTTCTTAGCGCCTGCTAGATTCTTTGCGGCAATAGCTAACGTAATTTTAGAATTATAAAATACGCAAATAACTGTATTTGTTCGAATGTAGCGTGCCCGTTACAAATAAAGTTCCTGTATCATCTTGGTTAGCATACTTGCTACGCTTGCCCTTCTTACGAGACATTTTAGAGGGAAATTATGACAGTGGTAAGTCGGAGAAAGCGAAAAGGCTTAACATGTCACCTGTTTGCAAAAGGGACTTACGTGCTACGATTGATGACAGGGAACGCTTTTCTATTTTCTTTTGTGACATTGCGACAAATGACAGGTTGCGAAAAAGCAACGGAGAATCAAATAAAAATGATGTTTTTTAGGTCTGTTGTAAAACAGGCACGTGGCAACTAATTGTGCATTTCTGTATTCTTCAATTGTGATATGTGAAGTGTTCCGGGTAAAACAGTCCCTCGCTTTTACTATCACAACAAATAGCTACGAGTTACTCAAAGTATGGTCCAGGAGTTTTCAGATCAACGTCTGCAGGTGGGATTCGATTTGTTATTTTTTCATTCACATGTTACTACAAAAAAAGGGAGCGATAACCTAGGTTAATGCCTGCTCTATAGAGCAACGCAGCCTTGTGTTGTACAAGTAGTACAACCTTGCGTATTTTGTTGAATGTCAATCTTGCCAATATGCTAAGTTGTTTTAGCTCAGTTGAACTCAGTAACTTGTACCTCAGGATATGCACTTGTATCAGTGAGCTTTGATAATGCTGAGCAGTTTCCTTGCAATATTCCTTGTGAAAACGCATTCACAGCTCCTGAAACAAACTTTTGATAAGCCTTGTAATCAGCATGCTTGTTAGGGTTGCCATGGCATAGCAAATCTACGACAAACAAGTTATTTTTCTATATGATTGTGCTGATGCATATAACTTACGAACAGTAGGAGTTATCCACCAATCTAAGAAGTCTCCATGGCCCCTTTAGCGTTTGTTAAAAGAATTAAAATGATTAATAAGTGAGCACCATTGCGTAGCATTCAAAGACCAAACAGGGCATAGTGCCGCATTGTAGAATCTTGGGAAATTTCTTCCCGTAGGTGCACAAGACGGAAAAAGCTTTTCAGTAGGTATAGGTCCATAGCCTAGAATACATGAGTATGTATGGCTTTAATCAAAGTATAGTACTTACCTGTACCCAATACAAAAGTTGGAATTGAAAAGTTAAGCTTGTGTGGAGGATGAATGACGAAATCGTCAATAATACCCCAAGGATCAGATCCATCAACTGGGTTCAATAAAATACTTGCTGTTATTCCTTTAGTGCATCTATCAACTAGTAGCTTTGTGACCTGAAAAGAAAGATGTTAACCCAGGATTAGGAATATCTTTGTACCATCTTTGATCCAGCAGAGTGACCCATAACAGCAACACGCTCGAAATCAGCAATGACACCACTACCTATACGCTTTTCCAAATCCGCATTAAGATGTAACCTAGCCCAGTCTAAGACTTTACCAAATTTTGTCGCTATACTATCGAGTGGTATGGATGGCAGCGTAGATACACCAACCTGAAAAAGTTTAAGTACTACTACTTCATCTTGTCGGTTAAATAAAAGCGTGTCAGAACTTACAACAATGAAACCATGAGAAGCAACTTGATTAATGAAAGTGGTGTATCCTAGTACGGGAACATCACCTGCCTAACAACAGTGTCAGAAAAACAAAATGTTGTCATAATAGGCCAAGTACCAAACCAGGCAAGAACATGATAACTGCATAATCCCCCGCCTGTTTTGGAGCTGTTACTCTTATGTTGTACAATGGTCCCTTACAGCGTATTATATTACTATCTTGCACCTTTTGACGCACTTCTTTACTGTGAAAAACATCAAAGCTCTTTAGAGCTAATGTACCCTCTTCAAACGGCTCACCCTCGTACACGAATGTACTTGTAGCTACGTAATGACATTAATACCGTTTTTTACAAAACAAGTAAACCAACGACATTCTGTATACCTGTGGATGATAGAAATAACACAGTACAAACGATAATCAATAGATTTGGCAGCATCGGTTAAGTACAATAAAAAAAAAAGAGCACAAATAGTCAAATGTGTTAAAAGCAGCAACAAAATTTAACCACTCCTCCCTAAGCAAGCAAAAAATGAGCTTGTACCTACCACCCACTTGTTAATAATCTACCATGTCAATACCACTACAGTGCGTAGCAAAGGAAAATAGCAAAGGTACGGAATTCTCGTGCGCAAGTGCACCGCAAGGTGTCGTATGATACGTCTTTATTACGTCCATACTTGCGGTTTTGAAACAATAAAAAGCAAACCCAACGTATAAAAAAAAAGCTAAAAGTAAAAAAGGTTCGCTCTCTCTGGGCGCATTATCGCTCCCAGCGCTTGGTGTAACAGAATCATCTGAAGACCCAACTATTGCACTATTGTCACTATTGAAAACAACCGTAAGGAATAGCGGAGCAATTCCACAACCTAATTATTTACCTGCACAAATGCACCAAACCACTTCAGTACGCATTAGTTTTTTTATCATCAAAAGGTTTTATTATTTCTTTCTAACCCAATCCACTCCTACAGCATGATTATGAGGAACCCATATTTGTAAACGCCAAACAATATCATCGAATCTTAAAAAGAAGACAACAGAGGGCCAAACTTTCTCAAGTAAACAAACTACAAAAATTGAACAACAGGTAACCGTTTTTGAACGTCTTATTAGGCATACAGTATTTTTTTTCTGACATACTTTCTTTTTTGTAGCTACATTTACGAATCTCGTCACCAGAACGCCGTCAAGTACGTACAAGTTCACCAAAAGCTTGTTCTCAATTGTTTTTGTTCATTTTTTTTTTAATTTTTTCTCCCTCTCTAGGCGTAAACGAGACCATACGGGTAGGTTTCGTAAAAAGCAGAAAATAGGAAATAAAATCGATGATACTGTGGTACAGGTAAAGAAAAAAACAGATTTGGATATCCAATTTTGTTGTACACCATTTTTTCTAATTTTTCTTCCTCGTTTTAGTCACTACAACCCACACCTTCAAAAGACGATACTCCAACAACACCTGAAGAGCAAAATAAACCATTAGACACCTCCACTGCCCCAGAAAGTTCTCAAATCACTGATAATATCTTAAACACTCAACCAACCTCACCTATTGCTGTACCACCACCTTCTCGAGATGAGTCTATAGACGGACAAGTTGTTGACACGGAATCAGGGTATGTTATTGGCTACTAAGCGCAATACAATTTTTTTATTGTTAAATGCCATGTGTACCGTTTCTAACTTGTTTATATTAGATGTCCTGCACCTATTGTAACAAAAGTGAGCCACACTGCTCAGGATTTAACCGAGATAAACTAAAATCTTAAAAACCCGATGAACGAAGAAACCTTGATCTACCTTTTCTCTGTGTCCTTCTCAGAAACCTTTTTTATGGCGAAAGGATAAAACAAATATAATATACGCAATTTATGTTGCGTGTCACCTGTAAAAAAAAAAGCCCAAAAATGTAACACGTGTAAATAAAAACGAAAAGTACAACAGCAAAAAAAAAGCCCAAAAACCAAAAACCGTTTATTTATATTTGTACAGGGAAGTCACTTTTTAGATCCTCCAAGACAGTTTGGTGATGTATGATTTATTTTTTTTCCTTTCGCTTCCCATTTCTCAGGTGTCATTGTTTTAAGACTCAGGGCGTGTACTCCTGTCTGCATTTCGTCTTTTAAAGTAGCGTATATCATTTGATGTTGTTTAACCAACATTTGGTTTTTAAATAGCTCAGAAACGATTTCTACCTTATTTGTACTGTTAATTAGATGAAACTATTAATGTTATTACTTTAAAGTGCGTCTCTGATCCTTGGGGTACGTTGTGTTTGTAGCTTTCGTTCTCTATTGTCATGTGGAGTGGTTTATACTCAGTTGAAAGTTTTTTGCGGATTGAGGCCTCTATAGGGGCGCTCATGGTGTATTTACGCGTAGAGACTCTGTTTTTCACTGTTCTGCGAGGTACAGCTATGGAATATAGTTAGAGTAAATATAACTGCTGTTCGAACAGTACCAGATGATTTGCTGTATGCGTTCAATACTGTAGAGCGTAGAAACATTGCTAAAGTCAAAGCCAGTATTTTACACATGAAGAACAGCACGTGTAACGCTATGGCGTTTGGTGGTAGCTCAATTAGATAATAACGACATTTTTGAAGTACTTCGCTGTGTTTTTCGTCCTCTCGCGCTGTCGTCATGATTGTCGCGCGGCGTATGACTACAAAGCAATACGACAAGCAATTTATGGATAGATTGGCAAAAAAACTCAAAATCAAGCATTTGGACGATTGGTACGGTGTACCACACAAGCGGTTACGAAAACACGGTGGTCACTTTCTCATACTAAGGTGCTTAACCAAATAAGAGCGGTTGTTTACAACGACTTTGTTAATACCTCGTAGATACGGAGGCTACGTGGCTACAGTACTCAGTTCATTGTATCCAAAGCATAAATGGGCTTTTTGGAATTTCCAGTGCGCAACAACAGTTTCATGAACCTGCTTGTACCCATTATCGTTACAGACACTCTCCGCGAAACTATTGGAGTGATATAAAAAATCATTTCTACGCTTTTGATGTCATTGGAGAAATGATAAATATCAAAATTTTGGATGATTGGTATAATGTTAGTACACAACATATGATGAAGCTTGGCATTGGAGGGATGATGTATTGGTACAAATACCCTCACTGTTCTCTCTTTCGCTTATTGTTCTTTGAGAAAAAGTTACATGAACTCCATGAGTCGAGCTCTAGCAGCTGTCTATCCATATTGGAAATTTCACATATGGAAGTTCAAGTACGCCTTGAAGGTCTATTTTTTGAACTCTCTAACTCTTCCATAGGTACCCCCCTCCTCTTATTTACTCTGACAACTCCTCCTTGCGAGGCAAGGTAGAAGATCTGGCAATAATGCTAGAAGTTAAAGTATTTCATGATTGGTATACTGTCTCACGTAATAATTTCTTGGCTAGTGGCGGTGCAGGTGTTATAAAAGAGTATGTGTACTCACTAGTTATTCGGGTAAAGAACTAATGGTTTCGCCTTAGATGTGGTAGCCTCTCAAATGCTTTAAAATTACTCTATCCTATTTTTAAATGGAATGAAGCCAAGTTTTTGTTCCAGTATGTTCTGAAAATAGTTTTTGACTATGTGACTAACAGTTGTTCCCTAAAGAGCTTCGAAACCTAAAGTTCATGTAAGAGGGCACTGGATAAAACGAGAGAATAGGATAGCTGCACTTAAAGATATTGAGATTGAGTATGGTATAGAAAAGGTTGAAGATTGGTACTTTACTTCTTTTTTAGTTATCTTTTTTGATGTATTGATTTCTTCTTAGGTATCGCATTTCTACAGTTCTTCTCCGGAAAGTTGGTTATGGTGGTCTAGAGTCTTATTATCCTTATGTTATAAAAGATTTATATCCAGAGGTTGATTGGGACTGGGATAGATTTCTATTGAGAGAAAAAAAGACAGTACAAAAGTAGGTTTTATTCCTATCGATTACTTGAACAAAACTTTTACGTATTCAGAAATGGACTAAAGTAAGTATTTTTAGGGGTCTGATACATAGCGTCGATTCGTTATTTCCAGAAGGTACTGGTCTTGACACGATAGCGACATAAATGATTTGGAAACATTCAATTACAAAAGGGTAAATCGCTTTCTTCGACGATCTTGGAGTATGGCACTTCGAAGGAATATTGTGTACAATAGAGGGTGTTGTAGTACAGTTACTACATTACTAGTCAAAAGTGATACGGGTAAAAGTTGAAAGTAACTTCCGTAATTTGTTCTGCACGTGGTACCTTAGAATAAAACAAAATATAAACCCGACAGAAAGAAAAAACTGCGTGACACTTTTGGTACAACTTTTTTATGTACAAATACTTCTGTTAAAAAATACACACTGCAAAAACAACAACTTTTACATAGGTGGCGGTAAACAAGCATATCCATCATCATCGTCATCTTTATAAGCGCCTAAACAAAGTAAAAATGTCAACTAGATGATTTTTTTCTTTTGATTTTTTTCTTACTGTAAACTTGACGAGAAAGGGTTCCAATGCTGTACGATTGCTCTTCTTCTGAATCTAAAACGTTTGGCAGAGGCGTGTAAAATCCGGAATCTATAAGCGCTCGCGATTTTGGTCGAAGAGGGCTTATCAAATCCAAGTCTTCTGAACTGCTTTCTGATGGAAATAAAGGTAAAACAGCATAGTCTTCACTGCTCTCTTCGAAAAAATTAGGAGCGACAGCGTAGTTCTCTACAACTTGTTTTTTCCCTCTTCGACTTGTTATAGGTGATCTTTTCTTCATGGCATGACCTTTACGTTTCCCCTTAGGCGTACTATCACGTGAGGTTTTTTTCTTTTTACTGCCGGTTGATGTTTCCGGACTTGTACTTTGTAAAGATGTGCTTCCTCCTGTACTCAGTCGGCGTTTTGTTTGTAACTCCATGAATGCTTCTACAGGAGCTGTGTTGTATCTTGAAGGTAGTGGCGCATAGTCTTCATCAACACTACCCTGAAGTTAGCACGGAAAAAGTATAATTCATTTTGGGCACGTGATTATCACGTGAGAAACTTACTATTCGCATTGTGACCCTACAGTTCTAGATCTGCCTGGCATACCTGTAGCACTACCTAACGTCGACCCAGACCCTGTAAATTCGATTTAGTTTACAGTTTATGCAAGAATTTTAGTTAATACCACTTGACGCTGTACATGACCTTGAAGCCCTCATAGTATGCGCCTTCTTTGCATAGTTTTTTTTCGCGGGTCGACTATTCAGTTAGTAAATCACGTGATTTATACAACGTGTATTCTTTTGGGTGTAAGTACCGGCGACTGTGTGATTTTTGGATAACTGTGTTCTCTCGCAACGAAGCGTCTAAATGAATACTTACAAAACCGAAAAAATACCCATTTGTTAAACAATAGTGCGTACTCTCAGATGCTGCAGCATTTATTTTTTCTACCCATAATTGAGCAGCTTCATCACCATCTTCATGTAACAAGAATTAACAGACACGATTTGATGAAAAAAAAACAAAAAACAAAACTAGCGAATGCTCGTTTTACTTACTGACGAGAATAGAGTATGTGCGTGAAGTGGCATCAACGAAAAACATACGTCTTTTCTTACGCTCTAGACCAAATCTTGCTTTTCTTATTTCTCTTAGAGGTATACGCCCTTTCTCATCTCGCATGTTCTACAATAGATTGTAAGTAAACTGTAAATCAAAGAAAATAAAAAAAACGAGTGACCCGAGAAGTGTTTTACTCGTATTGCGCTCATACCTTGTCAGCGTAATATAATAAATGGTGCTTCTTCAGCACCAGCATCCGCTTTGTCCAATTCTACAATATAACTGAGATTTCCTTACGTAAAATCGTTTGGCAATAAAGTCTAAATTTCAAACAAAATTTTTTTAACAACTCATCGGAGCTATCACGTGGGGTGTTGTAGTTGTGTTAGCTGTTTATTTTAAAACGGCCACAATTCGTTACCACTCGTACCCTTCGTAGAGCGCCCTTTTTTTCAACCCAACCAGTGTACAATACATCGTCTTGGACATCCATAATGTAAGTTGGGTGAAAGAAGAAAATTCAGAAGCAAGGGTACTGTGCACGTGATTTACAAAAAAAAATTGCTTGAATTTTTTGGGTAAAAAGGTCACACAAAGCACTTTAGAGAACTACCTTCCGAACAACATTGCTACAATACTTGTTAAATTGATAGCGTTAGATTTATATCAATAACGGCACACCGTTATTCAGATAGGGAGTAAGTCAGAAAAAGAGTCATTCCGTTTTGTTTGCTTAAAACTGTGTTGCTTCGTTTTTTTTTACATCAGAGCTGCTTTCTTTGTTTCGTTTACACGATGGAGGAAGTAATCCTTAATCTTTTCAAGAACGGAAGCCTTCTCAACGCTCTCTTCGCTCTTCCAACCAGCAAACTCATAGAATTCGTCCACTTCAAACATAATGAACATGTCTTCGTTGCGACTCTTCAAAATAAAAAGTCAGCGTTCAACTCATTTTCTCTATGTGTTCTTGTACGTACCAAAAAGTCACCTACTGCCGCTTTAACGTTTTCTGCCGTTATCTTGTCAGCTTGACATGTAGTGAGTATTTCTACGCTTAAAAATGTATTGTACCATCACCACAAGTTGAAGTTACAGACTTTTCCAGGTCTTGTTTGAAATCCCCTTTGATTTTATCTTCAATAGGCTTAAGCATCTCATTTAATTGAGCAACTACTTCACTGTTATCAGCCATTATAGCTCTTCTGTGGTAGTGAATGTATCGGCTATTTTATTTTCCCAGACATTAAGCGATGCACTGAACAACAACTGTCACTAGACATTGACTGGTCAATGTTAATTTGACACCAAGAGTTATTCTCATTTGTATTAAACCAAGTATAAGCCGCGAAGCTTGCAATTGTAACGCTCCAGACTACTGAGTCATAGACTTAACCTATTTAGAAACAACGTGATGAATAACTGTTTACACTAATCTCGGTACGTTATCTCGTAAACATACAGCAGGCTTGTAATAAAAAAAATTTGTAATCTACTTTACTTTATGTACATACAAGTCGAAGGATTTCTATGGTTGGCACCGTTTTCCTTTACCTTTGGGTTGATTTTGTCGATGATTATTATTATTAGTTTTCTTCACTCCATTATTATGGTTTCCTTGACGTTTCTTTCCTTTACCCTGACTATTTCTCTTTGGTTGCTTCTTCTTTTTAGCTCTAATGTTCTGCCGAGAATGAAACTTCTGAGCAGTCATTGCCTTTACACTACCATTTAAAGCAGTTACACCATTAGAACTTCGTGATGTATATGGTAAAAGAGCTAGGGCAATACGTTCAGGGTTACCACCTTGTATAGCCTTTAATAGCACAGGATCCTAAGAGCAAGAGTGAGTTCAAACACTCCAAAACTATACAGATTTTCGTCAAGATTTCAAGTTTTTTCAAAATACAAAATCTTGATGTCATTCTCTTTCGTTTAGTTCGGATTCGTGATAAGTATACTACTTGCTTTTGAAAGGAAAATAAAAAGAGTAGTTACTTAAGTTTTTATTGGTGGACGTACCATTGCTGCAGGTATTGTAGAGTTTGGTCCTTGTGCTACCTTTAATGCTTTTTGTACTCTCATTTTTTTATCTCTTTTTTTTTCTGATTTTGTTTTCTTCTTAATAGGTTCCCAATAATCTGCAATCTTTCTAAGTGTCTGATTGACATTTTTTTTACTAATCTGTGATCTTAAGAAATAAGTAAGGCTCTGAGTTTTTCCTATTTCATCTACAACACAAGCTCTATTACTTGCATCAATAAGCTTTGATGCTTTTACCCAATGCAATGATAATTGCTTATCGTCACAATCATCACTTCTATTCAAAAACTGTGCAGCAGCTGCCTCAGAATAAGGCATATGACAGAAGAAAAGGTAATATCTAGAGTCTGGCAAGTAACAAAGTTCAGAATCATCCTTTGAAATATACTGTCTCATGAAAGGTACATCTGCCTCAAATATACCTCTAGTCTCTTCTGTAAACTCTCGTAGAGCTGTTTCAACAGGACTAAATCTATCTTGTTCTTCTACTTTCCCTCCAGGGAAAGCTAAACCTTTATCTCTTCCTTTTCTTTGTTCTCTGGTGGAAAATAGAGTTAACACGGCAACAACTTCGTTGAGGTTGCTTGTACGGGTACACAACCGTTTAGAGCACGTACTTTACGAGAAGGATCAGAATATCTGAATCGCTTGATTTACGGGTAAATGCGCAAACACCTGCTGCGCAGAAGTTTGTGCTGTTTTGCCTGGTTGCTCTAATTTGTTCGTCGGTGAGCTTGACACTAGATCTTTTCTTCTTCTTTGCGGGCTTCTTTTTGGGTTTTGGTGCCGCTTGGGACTCGTCACACAGATCGACCATAATTACGTCCTCTGATAAAATAAAAGAGTAAATACCTGAATTTCTATTTGATTGGATATTAAATTACCAGTAGCTGGTTGGTTGTTACGCTTGCGCTGATGTTGATCTCTACCATATTGGTCTTGTATTGAAGCAAACGAAGAAAGCGTCGTATCGTGCTACAATAGCGTTATTTTAACGTAGAGGGCTCAGAAATCGCTACCTGTGTTGTGGGAACAAGGCTGGGCTTACAATTACCGCCAGTGTCCATTTCTTCCGTTTTACGGCGCTTTGAACGCTGTCCGTTGAGAATTGATGAGTTTGGGCGCTAAAAATGAGTTAATTTTAATTGAATATTCTCTGGATACCTTTTTCTCCATTGTTTACGCCTACAGAGTTCTTGTACAAACTAACTAGCAGTGTCGATGGCTTAAAAGGTTAATTTCGTTAAGTCTTCGAAAAGCAACTTCCCGTTTTTACAGTGATCATTCAACACTAATGTCAACGGTACCAACCGACGTACCGACAGACGACCAGCCAGGGGAAGGTGGGATTGATGGCCAAACAGATGATCAACTCGTGTTCCTTTGGAAGGAGTTTTTCGCTCAAGACCCTACGAAAACTGCGATTGAGAACATAATACTAGCGTCCCCAGCGAGTGAGACTGGAGAACAGCAACGTCAAGCAGCTTTGGTTATTGAGTGCGTATTTGGACATAATCATCGTCTTACAGTACTAGTTGTATGGTTCTCTCCGATATTAAACCGCTTTTGAATTTGTATTTATTCGAAAAACCAAGAAAAATGCTCAAACTCGCTGAAAGAGCGTTATTTGAGACTCAAGAGGAAGCCATAGCGTGGTACGTAAATTTTAATAGCATTCGCAGAAAATAGTAACGGCAAATTACTAGCCTTCGCGAAAACGATCCAACCGATGCTACAGTATATGTGCCATTGGATTTACCCGTTCGCGTACATAATCTACCAACTACGCCATCTACAAAGAGAGGTACGAGCTATTTTTTGAATTATCTCGAAAAAACTGGTGACACTTTGCTAAAACCAAATGGGTGTGCTGCCTAAAGCTAGCGATATTGGAAGACTAGTGGAAGTACGTGGTACTGTAATTAGAACCGGATTGCAAAAGGTACTGCATGAGAAATTCAATATTAAAATCAATTCACTTACAACTTTGTTAGATGTCTGAGAAGACACGTACTGTTGTTTGCATGACTTGTAAGCAACATTTTGATGTAGAAGTCACTCTAGAAGAAGCTACTCTATGGCGTAATGTTGTTGCTTGCGAGACACCAGGTGTAAGTCAATATGTTTATTTAAGCATTTTGACATGCTAAGTTATTTTTAAGTGTCAAAGTTCTCGCTTTCATGTTACGAAAACAACAAATGAAGGAAACTGGATTGATTACCAGGAAATAAAGATACAAGAGCAAGTGTATCAACTTGGTGTTGGAACAATTCCACGTTCTTGTATGGTAATACTAACACGTGATCTTGTTGATTGTTGTCAACCTGGAAATGATGTTTGGCTTACTGGTGTCGTTTCGGGGTATGCCGCTTCATAAACGTTTTGTTTCCGTAGCTAAAACTAACTTGTACTTCAGGCGTTGGCGTACATTGATGGAAGATGAGCAGACTTTTCTAGAACTTGTTATAATCGCAAATCACGTGAATGTTATTAATGAAGAAAAATTCGGTGTTGAAGTAACTCCTGCTCTTGTTTCAGATTTCCAAGAGCATTGGGAGAAGAATGCGGATACCCCTTTTGTACGTTGAGTATGATGTGGTTTTGAATAACGTGTGCGGTTTAGAAAGGCAGAGATTTCATTTTGAAGAGCTTGTGCCCGCAGATTTATGGCATGTTTATTGTCAAGTTGGCTATGGCTTTATGTCTAGCTGGTGGTGTTGCCAAAGAAACTAAAAGTGGAAACACTATCCGTGGCGATTCGCATCTCTTGTTGGTAGGCGATCCAGGTAAGCTTTCAAACTTGATGTTGTGTTCATTTTCGATAGGAACTGGGAAATCTCAGATTTTAAAGTATTCTTCTAAACTTGCCAACCGTTCAGTTCTTACAACTGGTGTTGGAAGTACAAGTGCAGGTTTAACTGTAACTGCAGTCAAAGACTCTGGTATGCTAAAATGTTATGACTTGTCTAATGAGACTTAGGTGAGTGGGTACTTGAAGCTGGGGCTCTTGTTTTGGCAGATGGAGGAATCTGTTGTATTGATGAATTTAATTCAATCAAGGAAGGAGATAAAAGTTCTATACATGAAGCCATGGAACAACAAACAATCAGTGTCGCTAAAGTACTACACCTTATATTTCTTTACGTCAAACAAGTATTAATCGAATGTGTAGGCTGGTGTTATTACAAAGTTGAAGACACGTTGTTCAATTCTTGCAGCTGTGAACCCAAAAGGCACGTGGGTTTTTGATGGTTTGTGGATTTTTTTGTGACGGTAATTGTTAGGAAGATATGATGTCGATTCTAGTGTTTCTGCTAATGTTGCTATGGCAACACCACTTCTATCCCGTTTTGATATTGTGCTTCTTATGCTTGATGATAATAATAACGAATGGGACAAAACTGTCGCAGATTTTGTTTTGGACAATGCACGTTATCAATCAAGCAATGGAAGGATATTCTGATTAATGTTTAGCGTATCAAAGAGGTTAATACTGATCTTTGGAAGATGGAAAAATTGCGTGCTTACTTCTCATACATCAAGAGCAACTTTAACCCAGTCATGAAGGACCAGGCACCCAGGTACTTTTTTTTGGATTAGCTCTTTATCTTTGAGAATTTACTGATGTTGGTACTTCTAGCCTGATTTTGAATAAATACTTTGCAAGAAGAAGAAGGCAAGAACAAAATGATCAAGGGCGTACAACAATTAGGCTTCTTGAGTCTCTTATCCGTCTTACACAAGGTAAGTTATACCGTATTATATTACTGTTTAATAGTTTTAGCGCACGCCAGACTCATGCACAGCAACTTTGTTACTGTTAAAGGTACTAAAGCATTTTTTATCTCACTAGTTGTGACATTACTCTTTAGATGCTATAGTTGCTGTTATGTTGATGGAGAACTCTCTTGGTTCACCACAATTATTCAATGCTACTTCAAATGTTCGTTCAATGCCATCAGACACACCTGATAAAGACTGTGCGCTAGACGTCGCCTTTCAAATACACGCTGACACTCTTCCGTTTAGATCTAAAATTGGAATACACTCTGCTACAACAACTGGGTCTCAATGATGTTGCACCTATGCGTTCAATGTAAGTATTTACTTCTAGTACTTTAAGTGTCTAACTATGACGTAAGTTCAAGTTCTCAGCAATCACATGATGACCCTCCACCCGATGCTATTTCATTTGATGATGACGAAGATATAGACATAGATGGCTTGATTATAGCCCAAGACTCACCAACATGCTCTAATCAACCTATGGCTTATATGAAACAATACCAACGTTCTCCTAGAGCAGATTTGGAATCATCTAGCCCTAAAAAGGCCTCACCAACAAAAAGCCAACAATCACCTTACAAACCTACGAAATCAGTGTCTAAACAGTCGAGTCCACCAAAAACAATTATTCGCGCTCCACCTCCACGACAGCCTTCACAACGGAGTCAATCCCAAAAAATATCACAATACAATTCACAACCTGCATCTAGCGCAAATGTTTCAGCACCTATGACTGGTGTCACGCCCAAAACTTCACCTCCAAAACTCTCACATACACCTAAATCTTCACCTATGGCTTCTAATGTTGATTTATTCAAAACACCAACTCATTCACAACAGCAACAGTCAACATCCCAAAAAAAGACTCCAAATACTCCAGTACAGTTTCCACCTAAGGTTACTCAGAAACCTGCTACACCTGTACCTATGCACACAGAGGAAGTTACAATTGCTAAAGATGCTGGTTTTGATTTCGATAAAGACTTCATGCTGGATGACGATGACGACGATTTTGGGTTTGGAATGCCAGTGCAGAAGAAGCAAAAGACGGCAGCAAACCCAGCAGTTGCACCAAAAACAATTCAACAGCCACAAGCTAATGTTCAAGAAAATGATATCCAACAAGAGCAAGTTGAAGATATTCTTCAAGATGATGACGATATTGATCTTGATGCAGTAATGTCACAACCTCACACTGAGCTTAGAGAACCTGAGATGATAGATAGCTGTCCTATGGATGAAGTTTTACCTTCTCAAAGGTTAGCTATGGATAAAGATGTTCAGAATATTCTCGAAGATGACGATGATATTGACCTTGATTGGTAACAATCAGAGCGATAAAAAAGCCAGCTAGGTTTAATTAACAGAATCTTCCAAAGCGCGTTTTACAAGTGCTACAATTTCTGGACTATCAACTGATACTGGTTCATCAAAATCTATTTCTTGACCATCTAGTGTATATCCTCGTATTGGTTTAGGATGTTCCACTAGCTTCTGCGTCATGTGTTGCCTATTTTTTGTAAATATGTAAAAAAATAATAAAGTACATTAAAAGAAAAAAGTAGAGCGGAACTCTTACCAAGCATCTTGTCTTGCTGTTTGGACTTCAAACTTCCATACTCTTCCTAGTTTATGGTATTGATTCGATTGCATTACAATCCACCTAGGCAGGAGTGAGTAGCGGGTTTTAAACAACGTTTGAGATGCGACGTACCTCTTCATTGCTTTCAATCTATTTATTCTTGACTTTGTCGAATTTTTTCTTGCTGATTTAGAAAATAACTCAACAGAAAACATGAACAGGTCATCTCGCCTTTAAATTGTAAATATCACGTGATATATTTGATTAAAAAAAAGAATGTAAAAAATAAATGACGTACTCTACTTTATAATTATACTCTTCGGGTTCTTTTTCAACACCGTATCCAGAAAAATGTGATGCTATTACAAGACCTCTAAGTAAAGGACTACTTGTCTTCCAAAACACCTCAGCAATCGTAGTGTATAATATCTTAATCTCTCCTTTTCTATTTGAAAATGGCTCTTTTGGTTTGTTTAAAACCATAGATGAGAAGTCTCCAGGTGAATCAAGTGCGTGACTTTGTAAACTAAACTTAGGTCTTATAGGAGCGAACTCACCAGCTGTGCTTAGTATATCCATTTGTGTTTGTGGCTTTGGATTATTAAGTTTTGTCTCAAAGAGGACTGGGTTTCTTATTAATGGTGGAGGAGCAGTAATTGTTGTATGATGAGGATTGTATGATCCTATATTATACGTTTGTGATGGGTCAGGCCAAGATTTCACTCCAAAACGTTGTTGGGCGTTGGTTTGTTGGTAATTAAATAGTGGCTAAAAAAAGCACGTGAGAATAGGGTTTATACTCCAAAAATATCAAGTTTAGTAGCGAACCTCTGGTGGTTTTTGAGGCATCTGTGGTTGATAATAATATGGAGGATCATGTGGTTTTGGGTTCGTAGATATGAGTTGTTGCTTAATTGGTGTAAAGTTGAAAGCCGTTGTCCCTTGTTCCCTTTCACTACCATTTGTGTTATTTTTAATTTTTTCTTCTTCCTCGATTTGTTGCTGTAATAACCCAGGAGATAGTTTAAGAATTTCTGACTAAGTACCCAACAGTCAGTGTCGTTGTTTCAAAAAATAAAATAAATAAAATAATATTAACGTAAAACATAAATGAGTCAGACGAAGGCAATGGTAATGCACGTGCGTGCAGTAATATAATTTTGTTTTTCTGAAAAAAATTACTGTAAAAACGTGACAGCTAACCGTTGGGGGTAATTGAAGGGACGTCGAAGACATCATGCCGCTTAGTTGATCGAATTCTTGGGCACCTGGAGGAGCAGAAGTGTGCTATAGAACCAAATAAGAGAAAATTACACATGTTCGTTTAAACGCGATTACCCATAGTTTAGCCTCTTCTGCACTACCAAAAAAGCCGTTGGACCTCTCAATATGTTGCTGATCGTGATTTGATAAAGTATCAGCATTAGAACCGTTACTGTACTCCAGTATTTTTCCTGCGAAGCAGTTTTAGCAAACAACTTTATACTTTCACAAACCTAGCTCTGTCGCCGCGAGGTGTCTAAATTCATCAGAATAATCTATTTCTTCGAGATGAAAACGTTTAGCAGCTGGGATATCAGCCATTCTGGTTATTCTGTCGACAGACTGGCGAGCAAAATTCAGTAAACAGTCTCAAAAATTCAACAGCTGGTTGGTTTTGGTCTTGGAGAGCGTTAGCATACCATGCGACATGTTTACGTACGATTGGTTACATTGCTTTGGCAGTAGAGGAGCTCTACGTTATAAAAAGCGCCAATTACGATGGAGTACTTCAAAAAAGAAGTTAAAACAGTACAACATAGTGAACGCGCTTGTTCGTACATCAAAAACTCTAGAACCTGCGCACGTGGTTTTATGTATGGGATTAATAGCTTGTTTTGGTTTCGCAACGAAGTATTAGTACATGAAATAACCGTATCGTTCTAGTACTCGAAAACTAAAGATTGGCGTTTTTTCTTCCAGAAAAGCCCGTTAACTTCCCAAAACAATATTAACGCGTCGTAACAACTACCACCACAGCAGTAAATAGCTGGAACAGTACTAGAGTATCGATGCACATTATAGCTACTGTACTTGGTACAGTAATGCTAGCGTTTATTGTACAAGCGCAACTATGTCCTAATACTGCAAGTTGCATTGGCCCTAGCACACCAGATGCTTCTGTTTTTGGGCTTGCGCCAGGTGGTGCTACGAAAACTATTTCTATACTAACAGTGGGCGATTCTGGTACGTACAGCAATAGTACTATTCCGTTGACTTGTTAAATCAGTAAACAACAAGCCGAACTCCACAGATCCTTACAGAATGGTTGGTTGGCCTGATGGTACCACTTGACGCGTCTAAAACCGTATACACCAACTTTTTTTAAGGAATGGGTTCCATACTGAAACCAGGAGATCCCACTCGATTCATAGTAACGCTAAACCACGAAATGTCGTCGGATCGTGGAATTGAGCGTTCACATGGAGCAAAAGGTATTTTTGTACAAACCTTCTTTTGAGAAGCTGCTAAAAAGTCGTCTAGGTGGATTTGTTTCAATGTGGGAAATAGATAGACGCACATTAGAAGTATACAAGGGCGAAGATTTAATAAGAAGCCCAGAACACTTGCATGTTGTCAATGGAGAAACTGTGCGAACTCTTTTGTTCATGATTTGGTTGTAATATTAAAACGTTTGGTAGACACTAGAAAGATTCTGCTCTGGTAACGTACCAGCTATATCTGCGCTTTACAACAGCAAGACCGGTCTTGGTACAATAGATCGAATGCACATGGCAGGCAAGTTACTTTGGTTTTTTTCTGTCATTCTTCGCGAGATATTTTCTGATAATGTTACTGTTTTAGGAGAGGAAGTAGATAATGGACGTGCATTTGCTTGGGTTCTTACTGGTCCTTTCGCTCGTCACGCGTATCACTTACCACGTGCCGGTACTCTAAGGTTTGAAAATGTAATTGCTTGTCCTTTTGAACAAGATAAAACATTTGTCGTAAGCCTAGGTACCTTTGGTTTCTTTTTTATAGCCTCAATGTAATTGGTTCTTAGACGACAGCCATACGGGCATAATGTATGCGTACATTGGTACCAAGACTAGGTCTTCGGATCCTGTTACGGCAGCTGGATTAACAAATGGAAAACTGTACTGCGTTGACATAGAAGGTGTGTAGTATCACTCTCAATCTTCTTACAATTTTTCTTAGGTTATGATAGAGAAACTTCTACTGCAGAACCAACGCCTCATACGCCTTTCAGGTTTGCGGCAAACTTAGATATACTCCTTGCTTATTTCATGTAGCCTAGTGGAGCTGGGAACAGATGGTGACGTTACAGGCATAAGCGGAGCAAGCTTGAAAGCTCAAGCTATTGTAAGAGGCTGTACCATCTTCCAGCGGCCTGAAGACGGCGCGTGGCAAGGTATATATCCTTATACACTCGATAGCTTTATAAAGCAATAACAACTATTGTAGAGGGCACATTTGAAAGTGATGATCCTTCTCTTTTCTATTTTGCAACAACATCAATTCCACGTGTTTGGCTTTTGAATTTTACTGATATTGCAAACCCTGATCTTGGAGGTTTTGCTGGGGCTGTACTTGACCCTAGAAACCCGGAAATACGCCCAAATACTAATGATACTGGAAAAGCTTATGATAACCTTGGTACGCTTGTACATTCAAATAATCAAACTAACAATTGTAAGCTTGGACTGGTGGATATAGAGGTAGATTTTTTTATATTTGTGAAGATCATGGAGCAGGCAGCCAGAAAATTTGGCGTTATAATATTGATGCTGATGAACTCGTAAATATGGGTGATCATTCAAAGGGATTAGGTTCGAGGGAGTTCAGTGGTATCATATCAGCAGGTACTATTTATTGTAAAACATAAGACTAAGGCTGCTCTTTTTGTTGTATGTAGTTCTCATCTTTCAAATAGCAAAGGTAATCGGGCCTGGTTGGTTTTTAGCAGTAGAGCAAGATCACGAGAATAAGCTATCCGATCCCGAACTTAGTGAAGGAGGCCAAATATTTGCTTTTTATGATGAAGTTGCAGCATATCCAGTACCTCCTGAAATATTCTCTTTTGATACTTCTACAATGGAAACTACTGTTACTATGGGTGAAACAATCACTTTTACAGTTGATGCATATGATTTTAATAACGGTGATGATATACACTTTATTTACTACTTCGGAGATGGCGAAAGTGTACGTTTAGTTAGTATTAAAAAAGGGCTAATGTGATACCATCAATAGGCTATTGGAACAAACTCAATAAGCCACGTTTATGGTGAAAACGTTGTTAACAAAGCAATAAGCGTTGAGGTTATTGTTAAAGATAGTACTGGACTACACACTACACGTATACTTAGGTACATGAGACTGTTTTGTAAGGCTTTTCTTTAACCTTGTGGATTAGATTAAACGTAGTAGAACCAACAACACTTGCACCAACTACAAATCCACCAACACAGGCGCCAACAACACCTGCACCAACTACAAATCCACCAACACAGGCGCCAACAACAGAACCACTTGTATGAATGAATTTCATTCTACTGGTAAGTATACTAACAATAATATTTAGCTCGATTCAACAAAGGGTGTTGTAGTACCAATATTGGAGTGTATTGAGCGTGTTGATTCAAACACATTCATAGCATACTTCGGACATAGAAGCTCTGGCCACATTCAGCCTGCTCAAAATGAATTCAGTCCAAGTCCAGTAGTACGCACTATGCCCGAGTTAAATTGCGTTCTTATATCTGTAGTTTCGTGGACAAGTGAGTTCATTCCATAATGGAAGTAGTATAAGATACCCAGGCAGTACTTTCACTGTAGAGTTTACAGAATCATCTTTGACATGGACTGTAAATGGTCTTTCTGTTATTGCAGATACTTTCGACGCTAGACAATACTGCAACGTTAGTACGTATACCTCTAAAGAATAACCAAGGGCTTATAAAACGAATTGCGCTCTAATATTTCTTAGAAACATCAATGTCTTTTGAAATAACTCAAAATGGAGTACCAGAAGCTGATGTTTATCAAGATATCGTAAATGCTTTGAGTTTCGTATATAAATTCTCTCGAACTAGAATCTTTATAGAAGTGTCTCCTAAGCGAGAGGTTGTGACACCAACTATATTCATAGGTACACCAGTGTTTTGACAAAGTATTTTCGCCAACTTTTTATTGACATAATTTAGAACGTACATCACATACAGCAGTTGAGCCAAGGTGCGTTTATATTCGACTTTATTAAAGTAAGTGTACTAATACTTTATTTTCAATAGTGCTGCTTCTCTTACATTACAAATTGTAAGCGATTTCCAAGACGATCCTACAATCCTCAATTCGAGGATGGGTGCTTCAAGAATTACGTATGTGTTCTTTTAGTTATGCTGCATTACTAATAAGTCACCCTTCCTTTAGAGCTGTGAACGTGCTACCAGGTAAAAACTCTGTCGAAGGCATTGAAAAACCAAGTATAATACCTCGCCAATGCCAAGAGTATGAAGTAGATGCATCAGAATTTGTTTGTACGTGCTTCAGTGAAACTCCCTTCCAAAACAAACCGTTTACCTTTTCGCTAGTGTTCGGTTTACTATGTTTCACAGTAATCATTATTGCAGTTCTATTAGTTTATATTATCTATTTGTCTTACCGCAAACGCGTACGAAGCGAATAACTATGGCACGATTTTTGTTTACTCACTTTAGAAATAAACGCCCTCAACAAACTCCACAGCGTTGGGAAAGATACAGTGAGCGACAAGACGCAATAAAAATGTTGTACAACAATTTTGAGGTTGTTTTGTAGTTTTTTTTTGTGCTGACGTATAATTGGCAACATCAGTTCAAGCGTTACCAACGACATGTGGTGGCGGTTTGAAATGAAAAAAAATACGCAAAAACTGTTGTGAACTACCAAATCAAAAAGATCGGGCATGATCGTACTGTGCGAAGTCGGACTGGTAGTCCAAGAAAGAAACAAGCCTTTGAACAAAAGGAGACTCGTTGGGGAAAAAAACGTACGACTTTTTATAAAATAGCGCAGTCAGTATCAATAGCTCCTCATAATGAGTCTTTTGTTTACTGGAGTGTCTAGATTAGGCCTACGCGCCAATAGACAAAGAACTGCAGTCGCTACTTCAGCGACTAGCAGTTCGCTTTCCTCCTCGCGGCACCACATTGGAGGTGTTACGAAACCAACAAAGTTCAAGACTTGGACAACTAGGCCAACCTTTTCGATTAGAGGATATTCTTCAGGTATTATAGCGAAACGCGCTTTAAACTAACTATGGGTACACTAGCTGGGCAATTTTCGGAGCAAGAAGCAAGCATGGTTACTGCTGCTTGGCAAGGAGATTTAGAGGCGGTACGGCGTTAGAAACTCATAGGAGCTTATTCGCAAAAGGTTAAAGCAGCGATTGAAAAAGGCGTTAACGTTAATGGAAGTGATTACGACGGTAGAACAGCGTTGCATCTTGCTTGCGCTGGGGTACGTTTTTACAGAATCTCGACGCAGATGATTGAATTGTTTTCTTTAGGGACACATGGAGCTAGTAAAGTTTTTGGTAAAAAGTGGTGCCAAGGTTAATATAAAGGACAGATGGCACAATACACCACTTCAAGATGCTTTACTTGGCAAACACGACTCTTTGATAAAGTAAGTTCTTTTTTCAACTCGTACAGCCCAACAACTGACGCAATCGTAGGCATTTGCGTACTATGGGAGGTAGTATCTCTTCTGCACGCGCAGAGGAAATGCCATCGCTATTTTGTGGCGCTGCAAATGAGGTACGGCTCGTTTAGTTTATTTTTTTCTAAAATGTGGTAAAAGGGCAACATCGAAGAGATGAACCGTCTCGTTGAAACAGGAGCTGAAGTTGATAAAGGTGATTACGATATGCGTACACCACTCCATTTAGCAGTTTCAGAAGGCCACGAACAGGCCGTTAAATGGCTCCTTGATCACGGTATGATATTTTTTTTTACCTTAAGCGTAAAATTCTCTTAAATCTGCGAGTGTGCGCTAATAATTGTTAGGTGCTTCACCACAAGTTGTCGATAGATTTGGTTTTACGCCATTGATGGTAGCACAACAAAAAGAGAATTCGTAAGAGAAATATTAGGTAACCTTTAGACTCACTTTCGGCTTTGTAGAAATTTGGCAACTCTCTTAACACAACATGGCGCAGATGCAAGTGCTTATGACGTATACGCTTTCAGACATACTGCTGAATTCCGTACAACACTTGAACTCAGCTTACCTTTAATCGCTGAAAGAGGTATACGCTATTTTTTTTTTTTTTCATTGTATTTTTCTAACATTTTAAAAATAGCTGGCTTTGACTACATCGAGGTTTGGGGTCCTACTGCTGATGGTTCTCAGTTGAAACTCTTCCAAGAATGGTTAGTATCTATTGTATAGTTAGCCTTGCTAATACTGACCGCGTTTAGCGCTTATTCTCCAGCGTATCAAACTAATATTCAAGAATTTCGTTCAACTCAAGATTCTTTCAAAGTTAAAAAAGGAGAAGGACTACTAGGTTCTGCATGGACTTTAAGTAAACCAAAGGCTTTCAAAACTATGAAAGATGCAGTATGTACTTTGTATTTTAACTGCTACATTAATGAATGATTAGAAACTTGGTAGTAGAGGCAAGACAATTGAAGCTATTGGCATGAACTCAGGTACACTTTTAAACAAGAATTGAGCAATGTGCTCATCCTGATTTTTAGGTGTTATGATACCTGTTAAGGATCAAGGAGATGCCTATTTGGTTCTCGCTTGTTTTACTGAACTTGACACATGCGCTACTGATAAAAAGCTTGCTGCTGATTGGCCTCGCTTTAGCGTTTTCCTAAATGGACTTATCTCTGCTGGAGTATTCAGAGAAGGTGTACGTGAAACAAGTTTTATTTTTTTATCATAATCTGACTATGTACACAATAGGAACCGGAGTTTTCTCCTTTAGCAAACAGATTTGAGTATAATATACCATCCAATCAAATGGCATCAGTATTTAGACATATTGTACAGCAAGGTGTCTTCTCACCAAGCACAGTTTATGCTGAAGTAGATCAATTTTATAATCTTGATATTCAACCATATTATTTCGAGAGATTCTCGGATGTTGTACGTCAAGTGTTGCTTCATACTGTCTTTCTCAAATTTTGGTTCTAACTCAATTTTCAAGACCATTGCAAGACATATTCATGCGTTTATAGCCGCCAGAAAATTAGCACAAGCCACTGGTGACTATGATAGTATAAAGTTAGAACACCAAAATGTTGTAAGTGTTTGTTTTCTTTTGTTTTTTTCTTTAACATTGAAACTTTCTCACGTGATTTAGGAGGAAGGAAGTGCTTTTTACATGATTCCATACGAACGCTCTGCTATTGTGCGTATACTTTTAAACCACACAGGAACCTCACAACGCTTTGTAGGAAAAAGTAGAAAAAGAACTTGAACGTTTGATTGGAAAATTACCTGAGGGCGTTTCGTATACATTGACTTGCTTGTCCGACGAAGAAATGGTAAGTAGCTTGATTACCAATACTATAAATATTTACGTATGCTACAGCACATGCCTGGAAGCAGTCAACGATTGTGTATGTACATATTTGACTCTGGTGACTATGTCAACCCAAATCCAAAGAAGGGAGAAGCAGAGCTTACTCAGTTATGCTCTAAGAGATTCTTGAAAGAAAAACCAGAAGAAATCCAAGCAAAGTACGTCATTACCTAAAAGTTGAAAAAAAAAAGAAAAGACAGAGTCATAGAAAAGCTAATTGTTTCTTTAGATACGCAGCTATTGTGGATAGAACCGGAAAAAAACTTGCACCAATTATTGAGCAATACGCTGATCATCATCCAGAGGATGGGTACAAACTACCTTCCCTTGCAAAGACTGTGGTTTATTAACACTTCTTCGTTTTTAGTACAATCCCTATTATGTTTGGATTTAAAAAGACTGTAAGATCATCTCGTTACTTTGCTACTATCACAGAATGCTTGCATTCAAGTGGTATTAAAGTATCACGGAAGTTTATTGAAACTTTCTCTAATGACGTTGTCGCGTACAGTTTCTACCTTGACAGGGGAACTCCAAAAGAAAAGGTACTTTCCGCAGTACTTTAATACAAAGTCTTTGCTTACAATTTTTCTTCAAAGGTACAAGATGTACTAACGATGATTTCACTTATGCACTTGATCCCTAATTCTGCTCTCACTGGAGCTTTCTTCAATGGGTACTGTAGTCTTGTATGAACAGTTGTAGTCCAATTAATTGCTATTTAGAGATTTATCTATTCAAGAATACGCTTATGTATCGTCTGCTGGACGTGTCATCTTCTACTTTTTGAACAAGAGAAGTGAGGAATTCAACTTGATTGCTGAGTCACTCAAGGTATTTTGTTCAACCCTTGTTACAACTACTTTGATTAATTGTGTACCTTAGCATGATCCTGTAGCTTTAGGAAGACTTTCTCTGTTACAACAACGTCTCAAAGCAGAGGCAGTATCACAAGGCATGATCTTTGGTACCTGCATGGAGTACAAAGAAATTACATCCAAGATTTACAACAACTTTAAGAAGAAGGTATTGGTTCTTTCTGTGGTTTAGCAGGCTCTCACTTATTCTTGTTTTTAGAATGCCAGCGATTCAGAAGAGATTAGCAAGCTCATCAGAGAAGAGGTAAGTTGAACGCTTAAATAATTAATTAAGAATGATTTATTTTATAGGTTGACTCTCCTTTCCAACGCAGCGTTCTTGAAGCTTTGTTGTTGTTTAATGACTGTGTACAGAAACACAATTTCTTCACTTACAGGTAAACCCTCGCTTTTATTGTCTGTGGTCTAATCACTGGTGTAGAAAAGCTGCCATCTGTTATCGCTTGGGTGGCAACATGTGTGAAGGCACATATGACCCAAAACCATACGGATTCTTTTTCGTAATGGCTTCTGACTTCCAAGGTTTCCATATCCGCTTTGAAGATGTTGCTCGTGGTGGTATTAGGATTATTAGATCCAACAGCGGTCAGGTAAACATCTATCATTTGTAACTAAGGCCACGTGATTTTGATTAACTGTTTTAGGTATACAATCACAACTTGACAACTTTGTTCGCCGAAAATTATGGTTTGGCTTACACTCAGAATAAAAAGAACAAGGATATTCCAGAGTTTGGTTCTAAAGGTATGGTTTTTTTTATTGCCAGTCGTTAGGACCCTCGCTAACGCTACTAAAGGTACTATTCTCTTACGTTATGATGCCAAGCAAAAAGGACCTGTTGATACATTCCCTCCTTTCCAAAAGTATGTATCAGGTCTGCTTGATGTTTGTATTCCAGAGCACCCTGGTATTGTTGATAACTCTGGTAAGACATCACCTATTTGTTTGTTTCTTTTATACTCACTTTGTTTTGCCAAGGCAAACAAGAAGACGAGATTCTTTTCTTAGGACCTGACGAGGGTACAGCCGATTACATGGAATGGTAAGAAAATAATCTGTTTGACATTTAATGCTTATAAATCTTTACTCTAGGGCTTCCCGTTACTCACAACGTCGTGCATACAAGTACTGGCGTGCTTTTACTACTGGTAAACCAGCTACAATGGGTGGTATTCCTCATGATGTTTACGGTATGACTACACGAAGTGTAAGGAAATATGTTGAAGGTTGTCTCGAGAAACTTGGCTTAAAACAAGAAGAGGTACAACTTTTGTTTATACGTGCTTTGTACAGATTACTAACTATAGTTTTGTATAGACTACTAAGCTTCAAACTGGAGGACCAGACGGAGATCTTGGTTCTAATGAGATTCTCATGTCAAGTGAAAAGACTATTGGTATTGTTGATGGTTCTGGTGTTCTATACGATCCTCAGGGTATTGATCGTACTGAACTCACAAGATTGGCAAAAGAAAGGAAGATGGGTAATAGCTTTGATATGTCAAAGATTGGTGAAGGTGGTTTCTTTGTTGGATTGGAGGTACATGACCATTTTGTCCTTTGGGTTTTTTTGAAGACAAAGTTACTTAACATGCTTATTAGGACCGTAATGTAACCTTACCTAATGGTGATACTGTAGCTTCTGGTGTTGAATTCAGGTATGTCAGCTTTTATTTGGTCGTTCTTTATTGCTTTCTTACAAGTACCCTAGAAACACATTCCATTTGAACCCTCTTGCTCAAGCTGATGTATTTGTACCTTGTGGTGGAAGACCTGGAAGTGTTACATTGCACAATGTTGGTCAATTGATTAACAAGAATGGCACACCAAGATTTAAGGTTGTCGTTGAAGGAGCCAATCTTTTCTTGACACAAGACGCTAGAATGGTTCTTGAAGAAGCCGGTGTTGTTGTTTATAAAGATGCTTCTGCTAATAAGGGTACGCCCATAGTGTTGTATTTATTGTATTAACGTGTTCTAGGTGGTGTTACAGCATCTTCACACGAAGTTTTGGCTGCCTTGGCAATCCCTGAAGATCTCTTTGAAACACACATGTGTGCTAACAAAGACGGTAAAACACCAGAATTTTATGATGTACGTTGTTTGGGGTTTTCTCTTCTTCTTCTTCTTTGTCGGATTCCATCTTTACTTACTCTATGGGATAGAAATATGTCAAAGAAGTATGTACTGCTATTGAAAGCAATGCTAGAGGAGAGTTTGATTGCATATGGAAAGGTAAAATAGCCTCAATATGATGTTGATAGTTAACTTTGTGGTTTTTTAGAAAAAGAACGAAGCGGCGAACCACATTACCTTATTACAGATACATTAAGTGACCGTATTAATAATCTTGCCAATTCTATATATGCAGCTGAGTCATTATGGAAGAATGAAGAGTTAAAGAAATCAGTCCTATCCAAGGTAAGTTAAACTTAAGTTTCTTGTTTTTTTGCTAATTGGAATACCATAGGCTATTCCAAAATCTCTTCAAGACTTGATTACTCTTGAGATAGTCATGGAACGTGTACCTCCAGCATACCTAAGGACCATCTTTAGCACGTACATTGCAAGCAATTACGTCTACAAGTTTGGTATATCTGCTCCTGAAATCGATTTCTTCACATTCTTGCATGACTTACAACACAAGTAAGCGGTTGAAGTGAGGATCAGTGTCTTTAACATAAAATTATCAAAGTATTTACTGTATGTACCATTACGTAATAGTAGTACCTCTAAATACCATTTGGATATTCAAATAAATAAATAGAAACAAGCCTTTACAAAAGGAGTTAAACGCAACATGTCGAATCGTTTACTTAATACCAGTCTCTTGACTTAATTCTGCGGCCGATTTTCGCTTGTTAAGCATACCTGTTGTTGTCCAAGGCTCAAACAATACTTATAGTACTATTTGATATTGATTAGACGTCTTTTGTATTAAATAACTATTAGATTATGCTTCGCGTATTTGCTGCTACTCCTGGACGCGCTCGTGGCGCTTTATCAGCGCGCAGTTACCATGTTATTTCGTCTAGGCGTAAATTCAACGTCAAAACCGCCAACCAGCGCTCGAATGTACGACGCAGCGACAAGGCAGTGTCATGTCGTTATTATGGATTTTTTAGTGGTGAAGGCACGTAAACACTCATCTCACGCATAGTAACGCATTTATAGACCAGAAGAACGAAACCGCTACTAACAAAACTGAAGCTGAACCAATTACGGAAGAAACCATTAGCGAAGCCCGTGTAGTAAATATACTTCTAAAAGATCCTTTCCTAAGACCATCAAACGAAGACAGCATAGTAATTTACACCAAAACGTCAGTAGACTCGAACCGCCTAATGCTGCCTCTCATGTGGCCTCTTATGGGTGTAGTAATGACTGGTGTTACAGAAATAATGTTTCCTGGCATTAACGTGTACAGCGAGTACTTTGTACGTTAGTAGAAGGCGTAAAACAAACCACATCCGTGACATCTCAGTTAAACGTCAAACTTTATTTGTTTTTAACCCTGACGCTCACCACTATCTTAGTTGGCTTTCTACCTTGGTATGGGTGTATCTAATGGCCTTATTAACAGCGCGCATGCTGTTAAGATTGAATATGATAGAGCGGAGAAGGTAGTAGCCGTAACGACTTTTAAACGCACCTATTTCTTGGGTCTTATTGCTAATTTACTCAATGGTGATGCTACATTACGCGATGAGAAGAATCTTAAAACAAAAAAGATACCTCTAGCAGAGTAAGGATTTTTTTTTGTTTTCAAGAACAGCTTGTTTTATGCGCTTAGATTGTATTATTTATTCTGTACTTATACTATATAGCTTTGTCGTAGATATTAATAAGAGATCTAAATCAGTAACACAGCTACTAGAGGATCACTATGAAAAAAAAGGTTAGTTCTTTGTTTATGACATTTCCGGGTTTTTTTTTCGTCCGCCAAAGTCAAGAACTTTAACTCCCTTTGTTTCCCACCCTTTTTAATTGATGATGTGATGTCATACTCATTATGTTTAGTTACACAACCTTTCACCTTTCACCGTGCAATTCAAGGGAGCGTGATACCTATCATTGGGTTGGCATCTAATCTTGAAGATGTTTTTATTGATGATCAAGCTCTATCTTATGTTTTGAGTGGAGATGATTTACCTCAAGATTTTGAACCTGATTTACAAGAAATTCTTAAAACAAATGAACCAATAGAAGATACAAGGGACAAACGTGGTAATAATAGTGATGACAAAGCAAACAATGAAAAAAAAAACTAAACAAAGGAAAAAAAACCGTGCAAGCAGCACTTACACAAGTCTCACTCACACTCGCTTTTTATCCCTTGAAATTTCCTGAAAATCCAATAATTATGTGCTCCGATTACATCATGATGACGTTTGCGCTGTGCTTGTACCTCATGCAATGTAAAAAAAAAAAGATAAAACAGAATTTGTTCTCACTTTTGTATTTTTATCACTGTACAAAACAGACAAGGATTATGAGAAAACAGTATTATTAAGGACTATTTACAAGTTCGATACAAAATGATATGATAATGAAGGTGACTTTAATCTTATTTTGACTTTGGAAGTTACTCAGGTACATATCCAGTAAGCTAAAGACCATTAACAAACTAATGAAGATAACAAAAAAAACGGGAGAAAATTACCTCAGAACACCACTTCCAGAAGGCATCATCTTGAATTGTAGTGCTTTTTGTGCTTGCCCAGCTATAAATTAAAGTTAGTTTAATCAAATATAAAATACGCTGAAGAGTGTTACTGAGACCAAAAAAATAAAGTAACAAACTTACCTTAGATGCTTTTGCTCCAGTTGCCTATCTCTAAAAAACTCTCCATTGAAGCTCTTTTTCAAATTATCTGTAGCAGCTACAAGAAAAGGATAAATAAACAAAACTATTAAGTCAACAATAAAAAACATACCTAGCCAGCAAATAGTGTCGGCACCTTGTTCTGGTGTTCTGAATTTATTCTAAGAAAAAGAGTCAATAACAATACATCCATCGAGTTTGTTTTGTTGTAGAGTCGCCAGTTTTCTTTTACTTGACATTGACAAACGTGCGACACGTTTCCGCGGGTGTTTGGATTAAAAAAGCTATGGAAATTTGAAAAAAAAAAAAGTACCTTGAGTTTCTTGTAGAAACCAGGCATAGATCTCTTTACGCCAGGTGTCTCTGCCCATCCTGGGTGCATTGCATAAAATCCAATACCTGAGCTTCCATATAGTTCAGCGAATTTTTCTGTTAATACAAGCTGATGGCGTTTTGTTCTAGATTTCTTTGATTAGAAATAAATCCAAGAAAATCCAAAAAAAAAACAAAAGAGAAAAAAACATCCATTGTCTTCTTACCTTGCGTATTGTTTTGTGCCATTGAAGTTCCTTGGGTTTTTAGGTTCATAGTTATCTCTAATCAAAAGTTTCTCTGTAAGAGCGCCACCAGATGTTACAAAAATGACACTAGAAGAAAAGTCAACACAAAGCAAAAAAGGTAAAAAAAACACCCCAAAAACATTGTGTAACACTCACCGTGCATCATCACTCTTTGAGAGCACTGGTATTAACAAATGTGTTAATAGATAATTAGACATGCTATTAATTGCTAATGTAGACTCCATTCCATCAATCTCTGCTCTGTTTTTGACCATAACACCTGAATACAAACTGTCAGTTTCTTTCGCTTTTTTTTACTTTTCATAGGCTTGTAAGATAATAAAAAATATCTTGGACGTACCAGCATTATTGACTAGAACGTCTAGAGGTGTATCGGCGGTTGTAAAGTCCTCTACAAATTTGCGAATTTGAGCAAAATTCCCAACGTCACAAATGTGGAGATGGACATCATCGTTGCCTGTGTCCTCTATAATTTGATCTTTTGCGTCGTTTCCACGCTTTTCGTTACGGCAAAGCTGAGTAATGTTAGATAACGTTTAAACGTAGAATTATACCATATGTACGGTTCCTCCCTGTTGTGCGAGGAAGTGGGCAGCACTAAAACCAAGGCCAGAGTTCGCTACAAGTTGTTTTTCCGATTGTCGGAGAAATTAAAGTAAAAACATCCATAACATACCTCCAGTGATTAAGAATGAGCGGTTTGTTAACTTTTTAGCTGATAGGTCTTCCCAATCGCTTTTAGCTTCAGCTTTCTCATAAGATTGTCTTGTAAAGGAGGAGAATCCGTAATAAAGAAACTGTCCGGTCGCTAGCATAGTTTCAAGAGTTATGTAAATTTATTTCACCGACTTTGGTTGACTTAGCGAATTCTGTTTCAAAAGGATAATCTATTCTCCGACAATGGTAATAATGGCTCTTATCTACAAGTATAGGTAGGTACACAAGACAAAAGCTTAAGACGTTAGTGTTAATAATGAGGAATCTGACATGCTACAGAAACATCCTAGTATTGTTTTCACTGCGTAGACAAGGTTAATGAGAGTATAATAGCGTGAATATGTTTATTCTTAAAGATTCTATTTTCACATCAATAGTACACTGTGATATGCAGAATATTGTACCAAACTGTCGTTCTTTCAAGATCATTTTGTATTGGTCTGCCTATTAAACACTAGGAGTCCGGTCCTTCTTCTTGTTCATTCCGAAAAACGTACACAAAGTGCACTGTATCTGTAGTAATAGTAGTGTCCTAAAGTACTTTTTGTAAGTCGTAACCTTAACCCCAACTTTTTTTGGATTGGTTAATGTAAAAACCACAGTCTGCGTTTGCGTAAGTAGAATTGTGGCCCACACGTTCAGCATCACCAAAGAAAGATTCACTATTCTCCTGATTCCACTCTTCTTTTACAGGTTCAGCGAATGCTTGCAACACAACTACATTTTGAGCTAAAGGGACTTTCATAAGAGGATTGTCCTGATAGTCGCAAGAATAATCGCCTATCCAGCATTCTTTCTTGATTAAAAACACACGTAAGCATAGAAACCAAAGGAATTAAATTAAAAAAAGAGAATAAAACTTGTCGTGCAGAAATAGTGGCGGGTTTTTTTTAACTTACTTGATATTTGCTAATGTAGTTTTCCCAAATATCGGATGCTGATAACACCCTAGTAGTAATAGGCGTTGCAGTAACTGAGAATCCTTTGGCTTTTTTAATAAGTTGAGAAATAATCGCATCTCGTCCATGTAGAAGCGGGCCAGACTCATTCTCAAGTGACTTAATACTATACATAAAAATCAGAAAAATAAAGGAAAAAAAGTATACAAAGAAACGAGTACCTGTATTAATTCTTAAGCAATAAGATCATACCCTTCGGTTGAGGGTCTTTTGCTTAGTAAGCGATTTGGTATGAGCCTTTAAATGGAGGCATACTTTGTCTGCTAGAGATGCTAAGTAATTAAATTCATTGTTATGTTCTTCTATAGCGTCTTCGCCATAAATAAAGCATTCTGGAGCAGCTTAGATTATTAAATAGCATAAAGTACATCTAGACCTTTTGACAGTGATAGTAAAAATTATCAGTTTTCTATTCTTACCAATTAGATTTAGAATAGAATATTCGCCTTTTTTCCAACTCTTTGCCTTGGTAGACGCACCAATAGCTGACACATTCTGTACGTTACTGTGTTAGCAGCTAATTCTCTGTTGATGCGAGTACATACATCCTTATAAATGCAGCACGTGATTGGTTTAGTAAGTTAACACCATTGCTAGTTCTTGGTTCCACGTGTTTTTTTTTTGTTGCAAAGCCGGCAGTTACTTTATGGCAGAGACTTCTTAAACTGTTAACAACATGTGACTTATGCGCGAGCCGTCAACGGCCTACACAAGACTCTGTTCTAAATTAAAGCGGAGGACTCTTGTCTGACCTTACATTTTATATCCCTTGAACATCACTTGTACTCACTATTGTTAAGAGTAATACGTAATCAGCATCAACTCAATGGCTGAGGAGAACAAAAAACGCATTGATGGAACGAGAATGAAAGTACCTTTGGCAAAAGGCAAGGGATTAGCGCAATGGATGCGTTTAATATCCAAAGAGAATAATTTGACAGGTATTGAGACACTTCGCACTGTTTAAAGCCTGTTCGATATAAAAAGCGTTTTTAGGCGTAAAGAGAGGTCCAATCACTAAGGAAGAGGTTAAGAAGCACAAAACAGACGAAGATTGTTGGATTATTTTGAACGGTAATGTTTACAATGTTACTGAGTACCTAGATTACCACCCTGGAGGTACAATCACTGCTATAATTTAGTTTATAATTAGTCCGCTTTTACAAACTCCTAACACTTCTTCAGGACGTCCTAAATTAATGATGGCAGCCGGGAAAGATGCCACCAGCTTATTTAACAAATATCACGCTTGGGTGAACTACCCCTTGCTACTAAAGCCGTGTCTGATCGGCCCTCTCGATAAATCAGCACCATCAGCGTAAAAAATGAGCATCAAATGTACAGTACATCAATATAAGATCAATCTTAATAGTAACGAGTTGGTTGCATGGAGTGTACAGCGCCTTCATCCAATGTACTTTCATTGAAGACTTCAACACTCAGAAATCGGCGTAAGCACGGCAAAAGTTACAAAAAGAAGTACATAGAACATCTTTATGCTTGTGACAGAATACAAATTGTTTACTTTTACACGCTCTCAACGTACAGCGTCTTTTTTTACATTATCAAACAAAGCCTTCCAGCTATCACTTAGTTGTGCAGTTTCATACCGTTGTAGAATCTCAGCCTATTAATAACAGTAAACACATTTAAAAACAATACTATTGATCATACCAGCTTGCGAGGAGTTGGGCGTTTGGAAGGGTTAAGTTCAGTGCACATGTTGAAAACAGCACGAAGAACATCAAAACTCTTTGAGAAATCCTCTGGGAACTCTGGTCGTTTTCCTTTAAAGAGAGTAAGAATAACATCCAATGTTTTATAAATACGCACCTTTTAGAATGTGTGCTGTCAAGTCAATAACCTCAACATTTTTGTATGGTACATTTAAAGTCAACATTTCGTAGAGAACCTTCAAAGATAACATTAGAAAAAAAAAACCACTAAAACCATCCTTTCTTACCATGCCAAAACTCCAAATATCAACTGCGAATGTATATGCACCATCTTGGGAAGCTTTTAGTACCTCAGGAGCCATCCAATTTGGTGTTCCGAGTACGGTCTTAGCCTTTATTTTTTTGCCAATTTTTTTAGCTGCATCAAAATCTGAGATTGCGAGTCGTTTGATTGTTTTGTGGCTATCGTAAGTAACCAAGATATTGGCACTCTTTAAATCCCTATTACAATACAGTTATTAAGTTACAACAATAAGCTAATTTCGACAAAACATACCTGTGAATAATCTTGTTCTTATGTAGAATTGTTAATCCACATAGAATATCAAGACACATTGTAGCAATATCACTAGGCTTGAACATTTCTTGTCTTCCTTGAGCTATTAATTCCTGACGCTCATCAAGCGTCATGCGAAACTATAAACCATTAGAACATCAAAAATAGGAGAAAAAAGTTGCAAGATGAAACAAAAAATGTCACAAAATGTCAAGAAAAAAAGCAAGAACAAAAAAAGATAGAAAACGTACACTGGCGCTATAACGTGTCATGAAAATCTGTAGCTTGTGTTTCTTTTTAATATGAAACAAGTATTTACAGAGGTTAGGGCTAGGAGGTAAATTTTCTAGAATCTCCATTTCGCTTAAGAATGCTTCTAATGGAAAAAGTTAGATAAAGTCCGAAAGAATGAAAGTAAATCTTTACACGCTTGCTACAAGCGCACACGTACCTTGCATTTTTATGTTGGTATTTTTTAAATCAAGCTCTTTCATGCAGCATCCCCATCCGCTCACAGTACAGTTGTATACAATAGCACCGCTTCCTTTATCGGAGTAAGAGACTTTTTTGGGTATTGTTTACTTTCAAAATCGTATAAAACAGCAAAGAAGGCACGATTTCGTTTTTTAAACTGTACTGTAGCCAGCTTATACTCTTAACAAAAAGATATTGTATTCATGAAAGAATAAACGCAATAGAAAATTCGTTGTGGTTTTTTTCAGCCTAGAAAAGGAAGAAAAATATCTTGTATTTCTCCGTACCGCCTGTTGCAAGGATGTCATGTACGACTATATCCTTTAAGTTTATTGTTTTCTTCATCGTGAGCTTGTTTAAACTGAAAACGTCCTTTGTTCCTTTCGAAAATATGCTCTTTTTACCTTCTCCAACACGCTGTAAAGCCTAGATCAAAGAATAAGTCCCGGGCGTATTCAAATCAACCCACTAGCGCACCTTTGACGCCGACACTTGAAGATGTGCTATTTGTTCCCGCTGTAGGGCTACCATTTGCTCAAGCTGTCGCACTTTTGCTTCCAATTCTCTTGTCTTAGATTCTCGTTTTGGCGACTAGAATTAAAATTAGACTAAAAATTGTAGAATAAAATAACGTACTGTTTTTTCACGCGAAGAAGTACGTGTACGCTTCTCTCTAGGTGACATAATCGGTTTCCTCGATGATTTATGCATTTTGTGTGATTTAGGGGCCTGTTCGTGCTCTCTAGACCTATTTTCTTCCTCTTCTTTTTCTAAAAGTGACTTGGCACTTATTGTGTGTCTTCTGCTCTCATTGTGATTTCGCAAAGCACCCAAGGACTTGAGTGCAGTGTTCAAGGTTGCGCTGTCGATTTCTTCATCAGGTACTGATTCTTCACCAACACGGGTGTGCATTGTCGCTGATGGAGGCGGAGAGTTCGGTTCAGACTCTACTGAGCTAGTAGACCCAAAGGCAGCCATTGCTTTCATCAGGGAATCTTTAATATCATTGCCTGTTAGTTCGAGCACTTCAAGCTTTGCTTTGCGATGTTTGAGCGCATCCCGAAGGTATTTTGCGCCGTCGTCGGTTAAATCGCAAAAGCTGAGGTCAAGCTGGACAATATGCTGGTTCTTCTTCAGGAGCTTCGCTAAGTACTTCGCTGACATAACGCCGTCATCATCTTCCTAAATACTGGTTAGTGGTGCGTTGCTGTTATTTTGCTTTCACAACGCTCGTACCTGACTGAGATCGTTACCGGATAGTAGTAGAGCGGTAACCGTGGTATTTTGCTCAAGATAGCCGCATAACTGTCGAATATAATCGGCGTCCGTGCATTGGTATTTAATATCGATTTTCGTTAGACTAGGGTCATTTGCGTCCTTCTTGAGTATCTCAAGTATGGCGTGCTCTGTGAGGTCCGCCATGTTCGCTCAAAACCAGTTTTTTAGGATTACAAATGCGTTTCCTCGGGTGTTGTACAAACCGTAGAATGACAAAAGTGTTCACTATCCCGCACTTTCCTTTTAAGTCATTTGACATTTGATCGCACTGCAAACCATCCAAATTACGTTATTGTATTACAATCAATATTAGGTTACAACAGGAGTATAAAAAGTGGGTTGACGTTATCTCCGGTTTTTTACCAAGGTTGTTCATTAATGAAACTTGTAAACATCATCAAAGCTCTTTTTGGTTGATAAAAAGGAACCATATGACCAGCATTCTTGACAGTAAGAAAAGTGAGCGCTCCCTTAAACAAAATAATTAAATTTCTGTCTTGACCCGTTGGAATTACTACTTTGTACTTACGTCATTATATGCTTTAAAATATCCAGCTACTTGTTTACCATCCTTCCAAGAAGTCCAGGGCTGAAAAATAAAAATTAGTCCAAAAAAGCCTCAAATTACAGATTAGCATGCTTACCGTAGTTAGCTTCTGCTTCATAGCGTCAACGGATAGTTCAGTACCAAGGTATGGTACACAAGAATCAACATCACCACTGTAAATTAGAACTCTAGAAGCGGAATCAATAATGGTGTAACACAAACATGGAATTAAAAAAAAAACACCAACATACCTTATACCAGCCGGTAGGAGTACTTCTGTAAAAAGGGGAAGTACGGACTTTACGTCAAATTCGTAATTTATGATTGACGAACAAACAGACCATTCTGTTGGTGTTGCATGAAGAGTCTAGCGGAGCGTGAGTTGGGATTAAATACCGCGATATATTACGTACTTTCTGTACTACGGCCATATTTAGGTAATCACGAATATTTGAATAGTCAAAGCAAGGTACAAATGTTTGAGATTGTACAGCTCGTTTTGCCATAGATGAAGCTGCTGCAGCACCAACAGCACAATCACCTTTGTTAAGTTAAAGTTAGAAAACGAAGGATGTAGTATAAATTTTGCTCCGTCCGGTACCATGTAGGGAGAAAGGGCCATTGCAGTCTTCATATATGTTATATGGGTTGATACCTATAAGACCATTGTATGCAGTGTCTTGGTACTGCTCGCACAGGGCTTTGTTGTCATCAACAAAGCAAGCTATGTACAAGTTAAGCAAAAAAGGACAACGAAATAAAAAAACAGGTGTCGGTTGAACAACCGAATGGTATTTTTCTTTTTACCTTTGTTTAAATTGTTCCATAACCCGGTACTGAGAAGGGCATGTTTGGCATAGAATTCCCACTTTGCGTGACCAAAATCATAGGTGCCTGACAAGGTCGGATTTCCTAAAAAAGGTATTGAGCTAAAAAGTCAACTTTTGTACAAAAGGAAAAACAATAAGACATTACCTGCAAGTAGTCCTTTAAAATTAATACCATTTTCTTCTTTGACAATCAAATTTGCAAGCTGAAGTATTATAAGTTAGACTTGTTTATGAGATAGCGCTATAGGTCTACCTGAGGTACGTAATGTCCAGCATAAGATTCTCCAGCAACAAAAAACCTAATTCTTCGTTAAGGCTGTTGTTGTTCAGGGTGTGCAAGTCCGTACTCGTTTGATTGAAACTCTGGAAAGAGTGCGAAGAAGTCTTTCAAAAATCTGTAGTTGTCTAACGCCGTTTGGTTGTCATCAAAAGTGTAATTCCCATTTCCAGCGAAAGAGAAGCCTACTCCAACAGGCGCTTCAATATAGAGCATATTGGCCTTTTGATTCCATGATGTGGAGCGCAAAGTCAGTTGTTTGCCGTTTGGCGCCACTTCGAATGGTCCATGTTCTAGGTTGCTTAAATTAGCGTATTAGCACTCATCACGCTATAAATACCGGTGAAAAGGCCAAGTAATCCAGAACAGCCCTAAAAAAATTAGTACAGCTTTTGACAATTAGCGTACTGGTCCTCCTTGCAACCAAAGTACGACTGGATCGTTATGTGGGTCGTTAGAGCTTTCCACAAACCAATAGAATATTTCTTTGTTTCTAGCGTTCATTACGCATGTTATATTGAGTATTAGCGTACGTTGACACGTCGGCTGTACCGTAACCAGTATATTGTCCAGTTATGGTATCTTCGTACCCTACGCTAGTGTTAGCGTGCGTAAAATGGTGCAAGCCACACGCCTGGCAAATGAGTGAGTGAAAAGCGACTACCAGCCAATACAGTCGCTATTCCAACAAGTAGTAATACGAATGTACTCTGTTTCATTGTAAAAATCAAAGTTTTAATACTTTTCGATTTGATTGGGTGAGAAATTTCGTAAGTTTTTAAAACGAAATTCGACATTTATTTTATCATTATTTTACATACATCCATTAGGACCTTAGTCGTTCACATATAAGGTATGCCCTCGGAGAAATACTATGTACAATATGCCAGGCTGTATGGCCACATATATCCTGCAGGATATAATATAAGTTCGAAAACAACATGAATAATAAACGTACTGTAATACCGCATGGTTGCTGTTTTCTAGATGTTGACAATGTAACAAAACGATACACATATATTGTTTCTATACCCTTTACTTTGCGTACCATATCTAAGTACTCTGTAGCGTCCTTTGGAAGGTTCATTATAACAACATCTGGAATTATTTTCTTTTCCTCAACTACTGTTTTCCAAAATGTTCTAGCATCCATGTTGTACGCCTCTAGAGATGTTATATTATTTAACACAACTCCTTTCTTCAAAGCATTATAAGCTTGTTCGTTGATATCATTGGCGAACACTGTACATTTTTTTTTACGTGATAATGGAATTGCAAACGGACCGGCACCAGCAAACATGTCAACTATTTAAATAGTTAGACTGAAATACGGGAATTCACATGTTGTGACACTTACCTACTATAGATTTCGCTGGTGTTGCTTCTAGAACACGCTTGTGTTCGCTTATAAGAGCTACATTCCAGAATACTTCGTTCAGAGCGAATTGGAATTTACACTGAAGGTAATTCTGAAGTGTAAATTAGAAAATCACATTTGACCCCAAAAAGGCAGTACAAAAGAGACGTTGTAGTCATCTTCTCCAGCTACAATCTCACTAGAATGAGTTCTATGCAATCCATCAACATCATCCAACTTACAAGCAACACTCCTGACAGGTTTATTGGTCTACAATCGTATTAACAAAACCAACTACAAACAAGGAAAAAAAAAACCAAACAACTTACATTTAGTAATATCTGACCTATCAAAAATCTATAAGGTAAATGACAGCTGTCAGGGTTAAAAATCAATAAATGACCTGTCATTAGAGTAAGCAAAGTTCACAATAATTATTAAAATTCTACCAAGTACTTTCCACGATGTTACTTTAGGAAGCGTTGCAGGCAATAAACTAGACCAAAGAAACTCTAATAACGATTTTAGAAATTCTTGACATGTGTCAACGTAATTGATTCGTACCTGGGCGAGCACGACCCCAGTTCCTACTTGCCATTTCATAATCTAGTTCTACCCCGTGTTTGAGCAGTTTAGTTTGTAGATTATTTCGAGCTGACTCATCGAGGTTGTAATTGTCGTTCAGTACCGTCTTTTTCTTTTCAGAGGCGTAGGTTGAAGGTTCTGGAATAAACACAAGGCGTTTTGTGTCATTTTTGTGCTTAAGAATGCGTAGTTGATGGGTAGATGGTATTTCTACGCGTAATTAATGGTTTTAATGGATAATCAATAGTTTTTAAGTGAGTTTACCTTGAAGTATGCTAACTATCTCTTTAACCTTACTAAAGGAGTTAAAAACGCTACAAAAATTAACTGTACGTGTTGGGAGATGTCACAGCTATACATTTACGCTGTTGGGTGTATTGCTCCTTAAACCGGTACAGCTTGTATCGTGCATGTTGCTTTCTAATGAAACTGCGCATGCCATACGCACGCTGTCCTTGTACTTCTCAAATCTTGACTCAAAGTGAATTTTTTAACCTCAATTTTCTTCTCAACTATTAACATCGAGCGTGTAGCAAGGGCGATCGGAAAGTACTGGGATGTTATGGAAAGACCAAAGTCAAGGTGTAAAAAAGCACGTTATATCTTGAAACGATCTTTCTGCGCACGTGGGCAATACTCATATGTCGTAGCGCTCAAATACACGTTTTATACCGCAACGACGTGGGTATGTACACAAACGGCAGGAAACACAGCGTAATGACTATGTATTACGCGTTATTGGCGCCAGTAGATATATTGTAGCTCTTTGTTTAGTTGGTACCTTGTATTTCTTTTATGATGCGCAGATGGACTACTATGTGAGGGACTTTGAATATCTGAATGAGTTTCAGCTCTTACCTTGCAACGACGATTCTTCCATTACTGACAAGAGGTTAAGTGTTGCTGTGGTAACTGTGTATGATGAAAAGTTTAATTGTACGTGACGATGGCGTTGTTTTTTTAACGTTTTTTGGTTCAGATTTGGTTAAAAATGGCGTAAAAGATAATCACGTGGCTTATGCCAAGCGACATGGATATAGTTATATTTCGTTTAGTGGTGAGGAATTAAAACGTTATCGTGGTCACAAAACGACATGCAAGAAGGTCGATGTAGTACAAGGTGTATTACGAGGATATGATTGGGTTATTTTTATAGATGCTGATGCGTGTTTCTTCAGAGCACGTCAAACTTTTTGACAATCTTATTCATTTGACGAAAAAACAGTCAGCTTGGTGACTATCTATTTAGGTGAATGCCAGCTTGGAAGATATCCTTACAACCACGAATGCTCAGTGGTACAAAAGTATTGATTATGATTTGGTGATTGCTCAAGACTACCTCGGTCTTAATGGAGGTGTCTATTTTATAAAAAACACACCGTGGTCTTATCGCTTCTTGCAAGCTGTACGGTCATCAAATAATTCATGCATAGCTGCTTACTGACACACTTACTACCAAGGTAAGTACAGAACTTAATAACTACTACTACTGCGCCTTAAAAAGAACACCAGAAGGATCTTCAATGCGTTTGTACTTACAACAGCACCCAGAAGAACTTTGTCATGTTAGATTGCTACCGCTTGAGCAACTATTCCAAGTTCAAATGTATGTAGCTTTATTACAATCTGAAAAGTATATGAATCAACTAGACCAAGTACAACCATTCACAGTACATGCTGTGGCAGGTTGTAAACGAAATGAAACTTGTAAACAAATGCTACTACAAACATGTACAAAAGTAATATAATTGATAAAATAAATCTTCTACCCTTACAGTGCCGCAAACTCTATGCAAGCAAAGAGGTAGAAGGTATCACTAAGTTTTTCGGGAAGTTTACATGATATCATAGTGATTCATAGTTAGTGACGCACGTGCCCTTAACTCTTAACGATATGCATACAATAAAAAATTGGTTTCGAAAAGTAAATAAAATGGTAAAACAAGAGAATAAAGGCTTAAAATTTTTGTCTTTGAAAGAACCTTAGTGGTACAGGTTTGCACGTGAAGGTGAGTTAAGGTTTATTCGTCTAGCAAATGGTGTCCGGTAACCAAAGACAAATTGCAGTTCTTACATCAGCAGTGATTTTTACCGAACGGTTAACATCTTTGTGTCTTCTACAGATACCCAAAAAATGATGAGTACATATCTATGTATTAGTCAACACAAAAAACTTAAACACAGATCTAGACGTACTCTAGTACTACCTTTGTGAATACCGCGGGTAATTCGATTGGAGTCATACCATGGTCCACCTGAGTTACCCTTTAAAAAGAATTATTAGAGAATCAATAACGTAAACTTAAAGTACCGGTTCGGTATCCATATCTTCAGTGTAATGATAGTCAGAACTTGTGTGAGAAGAAAATGTGCCAAGGGAGAGCCACATTTGTTGATTTTTACTCTGTGGATAGCCACGAGTTGCTAAATTATCTCCTCCATAATTACCAGAAGCCTCTCCGAACGAAGACCATCCAAGACCTACAATAGTCAACAGAAATTTCTCGCTATCTTGCAAAACGTACCAAAGTCTCTGTTCACTATAACAACACACCAATCACTTGCTATATCCCCGTTTCTGTAATCAGCTGGTACCCATGATAAATAAACATCGAACCTCCCGTATGGATTGTTGTGAGCTCCAGCACCATTCTTGGCAGGGAATACGCCATCTAGATAAAAGTTCAGTTTCCCAGTCTACAACATAAAAATACACACGTAAATCAAGGTATCTTCCATTCGCGCCTTCATGACAACAATGAGCTGCTGTAATGACGTGCCTAGGACCAACAATTTGTCCAGAACACCCAATGCCAAGCTATATTATCTGTTAAAGCAACGACCTTTGGTTAATGCGTACCCTCACAATCCGCCTGTTAAAAGCGTCGGTGGTTGTTGGATTTACACGTGATCTACCTTGCCCAGTCAAAATTTTGCGCTTGGTGTCATATTCCGTAAACTCGGAGCTTTGAGGTCCACGTGAGACTTTTGGACCTGTTTCTTTCACTTTTTTAAACTCGTCCGGATGGATGGATACTTCATACACAAGGCCTTTAGCTGTAGCGACTATGAAGCTGGAATAATCTTGTTTGCTAGACTTTGATGACGTCTGAAGGAGAGAATAAGCGGTATCAACAATAATTACACGGACGTACGAGGCTTTGAGGGGTTGGTCTTTTGAGTACACCATCAAATTTAGTTGTACCAATGAGTGTAACATTAGCATTACGAAAAACAGGGTCATGGCCAACTAGATTTTCGATTGTGCGTCTACTAACTGAGCAAAAGGCTACTACAAGCAAGAGAACAAGTACGAAAAGGTGCTTCATCTGTTTGAGTCTTATTATTTACACTTCTCACAAAAAAGAAAATCACATGTGAATCACTTCACCATTATCCCAATTGGGTCAACTATGTACACACAAGATTATAGTGTAATAAAGTTAGTCCAGCCAATAGAAATGCACTCCAGGCATTAATATACTACTATCAGCGTTTTACCCTTGTAACACAACAAAATCTTTGGGATTTTTATTTTTCCTTTCATACTGCGGTTTTATTTTGTACACTTGTGACAATTGTTTTTATGGTCGACTTTGGTGTTTACATATTATTGCGTACCCTTCAAGTTAAACATTTAAATAATTATGCCGTTGTAGTTTCTTGTTTTAAAGTGAATACCTGACAACTTTCCAGCCTTATAATACTTCTAGTTGGTATTATTCAGCAATGGCTCGCGTTCAACAAGCAGAATGTATGCAATAAACCAAAACACAATATTGTTTTGGTTTATTGCAAATCTCTTCACACGTGATTTGTATCCGAGTTTGATATGTAACAGCATTTCGGGCTTGGCATAACAATCGCGCGTTTATTCATACCGGGTATCTTTCGTATCGCTAGGGTTAGGAAAAGGGCGTGTACTTTTATATTTACGATCACTTTCTCATACCGTTATCAGTTGCTCTGCAAAAGTCACTCACATCTTTTGCTTTGTAAAGCGTTCCCAATAGTAAAACTGTATGTACTAGCAAAGGGTTGGTTTTGCCACTTGTGCGTATTAATTAATTTATTGCCGAAAACATGCTGAAATAAAAAAAAATTTGTATCGTATTAATTTCTTCATTTGTTCTTATGACATTACAACTATGCTAAATAATACAAACTACTCTAAAGTGGCTATTATGGTATCACGTGTGAGTTCGTAAAATCTGAAAGTAATTGTTTACAGAAGAACAAAAACAAAGAAAATACAAAAAAAGGTGTAATATTTGGAAAATATTTGCCAATTGTTCTTTCTTTCGAGATACTTTTTATTAGTTCTTCAAGAATTAAAGCTGGAAGAACTGGGAGTATTTAGGATTCCCGAGAATTTAATAACAACAAAAAATTATTTGAAAACGACACAAGACAGCAGAAGGAAAACGTAAGACTTTGGTGGTAGGAATGTTGTTTTAGGTTTCGTGTTGAAGAAACAGATGCACTTGTACATTAGTCGTATCTTGATAGTTTTACGGGACATGGTTCTACAGTGTGTGTTGGGTCTGCAATACAAGAGAAAGAATATCGCAAGAGAACCAAAGGCAGATCAGTGTTCATAGTAAACCAACAATTTCACTCTTTTTCACTATTACAGCTTGACGAAATATTACAGCCTTGACGATCCAATCTAGCACTAAGGAACCTCTCGATTTTTGTTTGTGTCAGATTGAATCGTCAAGACGGTAGCTACCGCCCACACGAAAACCTCACGTCAGGAGGAAAAAAATTAACAGAATTTTTAAGGCATCGCAATACAATGTGTGAAAATATAAGACAACCCTCCTGTCAGTAAGTACACCCTAGAGCCACTCCAAAACCCAAAAAATCCCTACATAAGTCAATGAATTGTAGTATTTCATTTCACGCACGTGTTCTTCCCAAACGTCATCAAAAATTCTTGTTGATGTTTGGTACGGGAAAACTATTCGTCTTCTCTTAACTGTATCAAAAGGATATACTAAAAGATAACCAATAGCATAGCAACTGAACGTTAAAGCATGCTTAGCCACAAATGTAAGCAAGCTATCTAAAGTAATTACTCAGTAAATCAAACGCTGAAAAAACAGATCCATGTTTGAACTGAAAACCGGTTTGACGTACCTTCAAAAGTTATGTATTTAGTGACACTTTCAACTATAGACTGTGTTGTTGTTGCTACGCTCGCATACAAAAAGAGTTGAACCAAGTTAATAGTGAAGCCCTAAACCGTCAACATTAAAAAAAAAGACAGATAAATCAATAAATCAACACGATCGTACAGTGTAGAATTTCTTTATAGACGTCATTTCTGGCTGTGGAATTTCAGTATCTTGACTTGTCATCAGAAAAACTTTCAATTAAAAAAAAACGTGTACCTAGGTAATCTATGGCTTTTCTAAGGCTTAGGTAAGCAAGAAGAGGGCTTCAGGCGTGTGTTTTAGCACGTACACTGTGCGGTATGCTTGTAGGGGGTAGGTAAAGCCGGATAGTATAGCTCCTGTATTAAGTTGGTTTATACCGGCGTGAAAAGCTGCTAACCCTTCAAAAAGTTTGTTCCGAGTTGATAAAGAGGTAATGGGAGGCGGTCACGGAGGAATAACCAGGAGAAGCCGAAATTTACTCCAAGAAGCTTCTGTAAACGTTATTTAGCGTCAAGAAAACCGTACTAGGAGTAATTCACCTGTAATAAGCCTTCTGTCAAAATTATGCCAATATTACAAGATACACCGCTCCAGAGCACCTGTGCGCCGGCTTCTTGAGTGACGCATGACAATGTCTCGCGTGAGCCTTGTAATTTGTTAGATTATGCTGTAGTTCGTTGTACAAGTACTGGAGTATCTCTCAATATAGATTTGGCGTATTAGCTTCAAATTGTCCAGAGGATGGAGCAAAACAGCTTCAATAACACGCCCTACGGTTGATGCGTGCGTTGTCATTAGGGTTAAGAAAACGAAATGTGATTACTGCAAGTCCGTCAGATTTCTCAAAGACAAAACAGAAATACTCTGAATCACGTGTTTTGAACAGAGAAAGAATAAAGGGAAATAAAGCAGCCAGCATGAACTCGGTCCATATTCAACTACACTTTTGGTGAAAATAGTACGACAGGACTCAACAAACTCTACATGCTGAGTGCTTTTAATCAAAAGAAAGGAGTATTCTTAGATTATTTAAACTATTGACGTTGAAGCTGTAGAATTATGGTACAAGCAGTACTGTTCAGCAAATGCGAATTTATAAACAAGGCTATTCAATGAATACGAGTTAGACATGTTCCTCAAAGGACTAAAATAGTAACACACTTCATTAAGTGCTAGATTCTTAAGGCGTTTGGAACATTGTTTTGTCTTTTCCTAACGACTCGGAAGCATGATCCGCATACTGATTGTTATTATCTCTTCTACTATAGTACTTGCTGCTCACTTCTGTGGAGTAGTGTACGAATGCGACGAAGGATGTAATACGTGCGCTAAGCAAGGCGATTTCGTTGACTATGATTTTGGATGTTCACTTGCGCCCAGTGGATGGCAGGATCATGAATGGAACGATACAGATATTCTAACGTACCTATACGACTCAGTTAATTGTACTGGATCAAGAACATTATTCATACGCCTTACCCTCAATTTCTGCGCTAAAACATACATGGAGACAACCTACCATAAAATTATATGTTCCGGACAGAATAGACCACCTTTGCCTCCTTTTACTCCTCCACCTATTATAGAACAAGTTCCTACCTCCTCTCCCACAGAAGAACCGACTGTGGAGCCAACAGAAGCACCAACAGAAGCGCCAACAGAACCACCAACGGAAGCGTTGCCTTCAGAATGCTTCATGCCGGTTGGTGACACGTGTAATTGGTACCGCGATTGTTTGGAGAAAGCACATAATTGTGAAGGCACTGCAGATGACTATGCCATACGTTACGCAGAGAAATTTTGCAACCTTTACGAACAAAACTACAACAACTTTCCAGATGCTGGAAAAGCGTGGATCAATAATGTGAGAAAATGCCTGCAAGACGCTATGGTGCCTTTGCTTCAGCCAGAAAAATCGACATGGACTTGCCAAGCTATAAAAACATTCGCTTTTGAGTCTCACGCTCCTTGCTATTTGTATCCGGGACCAGGAAATCCTGGCATTTGCAGCATAAGCTTGGTGACCAGTTTCGTAGAAGTGTTGAAAACAATACGCCCTGCTCTTTACACTGACCTGGTCGCAACAGCTTCTCAAATGCTTGAAGTCAGTCTTATATGTATAGGTGATACAGCTGCAAATGCAGCGGAATTCACTTGGTTAAGTGTAGTAGAGATTGGTGTTAGTGTCAAAGATTTCTTTAACTTTAAGCGCTCACTTGGTGTTGAGCGTACAGTTGAGTTTGACTCTGAAGCGGCTGTACAAATCATAGATTCTATTGCCTCACAAGCCAGTTTGGATGACACCAAAGTCCTTCTTATTGGTGTACCTTCTGCATCTAACAACGACGACTCAGAACTACTTGTTTCGATGATAGTTGCTGACAATACTTTTCTTACTAGTAACGTCACCTCCACTAACGTAACAGATGTTGCGAGAACACTCGTGCAAAAGATTGTGAATGGTGAGATTGCTATCAACTTACATAATCAATCAGTACCCTGGTCATCAGTGCGTCTTTGCAAAGATGGGAATTGCACTATGAGTCATGAGGATTTTGAAGCACCTACAGTATCTACCCATACTTCTCATGCAATTGAGACATGGGTTTTCTTCCCAGTACTATTGCTTGTAACGGTTATATTCTCCCAACTGTAATAAACATAAGATGGCTTATTTTCGTTTTGTTTCACGCCTTTTTTCCCTTTGAACAGTTCATTATGAGCACAGGTGTAATTAGAAACATGTGTAGATAAAAAATACAGTAATGTGTACTTCAGGAAGAAAGCGTGACGACTCTTCTAAACAGTGAATACCACAATCTAAAAACCACCGAAAACTGGCGGAAATTCGCAAGTTTTTTAAGTTAATTCCGGCTTGTAAGTTCATTTGAGGCGTTATTAGACTTGGAAGTTCTTTATCAACAATATTGTAAAAGATAGGAGACATTTTAAAGAGTTGCGGAGAAAAGTGTTAAGTTCTGTGCTTAAAAACGCGATTGTGCGTCATTATCTCATTCGAACCTTACAATGGCAACTAAAAAACTATCCGGATTGATTATTGTTGTGACTGGCAGCAGTAAAGGCATTGGGCAAAGCGTAGCAATCAAACTCGCTCAAGAAGGGTTAGTGAGTTATTCTAATTGATCAAACGTTGCTAATGCGCTTTAGAGCAGACGTTGTGGTCAACTACAGAGGAGACAAAGCCGGCGCAGAAAAAACCGTTTCTGAAGTAGAAAAAGCAGGTCAGAAGGCTATAGCTGTACAAGCAGATCTCGGCAAGTATGACGACTGCTTCAAACTCATTAAAGCCGCCGTTGATCATTTCGGCCACATTGATGTTTTGGGTACGTTAAGCAAAAAGTAATACATACCAGCGCGATGTCCTGAGCTTCTTAGTTAATAACGCCGGAATTGAGATAAACGCAGACTTTGACAAAGTAACGGAAAAAGACTACGACAGGTAAGCATCCCTTTAACGCGTATGTAACGAACTCACGTCTTAAAACAGAGTTATGGCGGTTAACGTCAAAGGGCCATTCTTCACAACGCAGGCTTTTGTCCGCCATGTAAAGGTACTTAAAGTCACTTTAAGGCAGGGTAACTTACGTTTATTTAGGAAAGTAAACGTAAAGGATGTAAGATAGTTAACATGTCTTCTGTTCATGAAGAGTTACCTTTCCCTCATTTTACAGCATACTGTTGCGCCAAGGGGGCTATGAAGATGTTCACGAGAAACTTGTCAATAGAGTTGGCACCTCTTGGAATGACTGTATGATTTCTTTTTTTTTTTTTTTGCATTTTGTACTAAGTTTTACTTTCAGATTAACAACGTTGCTCCTGGTGCTATTATGACTCCTATAAATGAGAAGCTAATGACAGATAAGACTAAATTGAATGCTCTCTTAGAAAAGATTCCACTAAGAAGAATGGGTAGACCTGAAGAAGTTGCTGCATTGGTTGCTTTCTTATCTTCAAGTGATGCAAATTGTATGACATTTTTTATTAAGTTTATTTTTATCACGTGTAACTCATGTTATAAATAGACATTACTGGCGCTACATATGTTGTAGATGGAGGTTTGACATGGAACTACGAGGAACAGTAAAACGAAACATGACATGAAATGAGAAATGTTCAGAAACTAAGAACTGATTCGAAAAAAAAAACCCATTACATTTGCATGTAAATCAAATAACACGCTTGCTCTTACATTCTTATTATTAAACATTATTTAGTAAGGGTAAATTTTACCTCCTTTTTGTTAGCGACAACAACTTTGTGTCACTATTTTACACACCAACCAAATCATCAGCCAGTCTTGTTAATCTCATCAAATTATAGTTTCTAATGTTGTTTTTTGATATTAAAAAATGTCTTTAGCCTCTCATAACACAAGAAACTAACAGCAATAGAAGGCACTACCTTCAAGTAATTTGGTGCTAACCCAGCATATAGACCCCTTACACCCTCTGCTCTGTAAATCTTACCAAACGCATCCAAAATACCTTTGTATCTAAAGAAAATAAGCAAAGGACAGTTAAAAACGTTGCGTTTTCACATACTGAAGGTTAGGGTTTACAGCTCCTTTTTGAAATCCTTGCACTTGCAAACGTCTTCTGATAAGATCAAGAGGGTATGCAACTAAAGGAGGTGTTATTGACACCAATTACCATTCTTAAACAACGTACTTGTTTGTCCAGCAACACCAGCTACTGCGCCACATAATAATGTATTAACACTATTAACTGTTCCATCTTTTCTCTTTGGAACATATTCTTTTAGGGTTTCATAAACAGCAAAATCAATACCAACATAAGGAACAACACCCTAAAAAACAAATAAACCATTAACCTCAAAAGAAACAAATCGACTAGTCTATCTAACATACAACAATAGATGGCCACAGTCCACGATATAATGCCGTAACACCTTCAGCTTTTACTACTTTTCTCCAACAATCAATTATGCCTTTATAATGAGCCTCTAAAAACCGTACAGTTAATACAACAATGACCTTAAACAATCAACTAGGGTTGTACCTGTTTGAACAGTTATTCTTGCTCTTGCAAATTCCAGCGGGTACACCGCCACTAAGCTTGTAATACCAGCCATACCACCAACAATAAATCTTTGAAACGCAGTCAAATCAGACTGTTCAGTAAAAAAATTCCTTAGAGCGAATGCCTTGTATTGTTCGTATGCCAGAAATTGCATCCCAGAAGAAGGAAAAATTCTCAAACAATTTACACCATTACCCTTATAGAATCCTCTGTAACCCTCTAAATACGAAAAAAATGAGATATAGCTTTGTAGACCAATGTCGTTTTACCTTCTCTTAAAATTTTCGCTAAGGCTTGTGACACTGACGTATACTTTGGTGGTCTTCCTTGTGTCTATGTTTCGGATAAGTACAAGTAAATGAGACTGCCAGTAGCAAAAAAAAACACGTGTGCTGTTTCCAGAACGTGTTTTTTATGATTTGGTTCAACTGGCTGATGTGTAATCGTGTTGACATACCTGGAACAAGATTTTAATACGCTCTAAAGGTGCAACCACAGATCTTGATACCATACCCGCTACACCACCAGCGAGTAATGTTAACACTAAACAAGAGTGTCACTTCGACATCCATTTTGAGTACGATTACACATACGTGCTGTTTCCACTGTTGCGTTGAGATGAATATACCGTGTACGACCTGGAGTTTGAGAATGTAGCCAAAACGAGGATAACCGCATAAACTGCTGAAATTCTTCAAAGTCTATCGTGCTACCTTGCTTATAGGTTAGCTATGTTTCGTTGGCAGGCGTCTTACTATTATCTGCGTCTACCATCGCTATCAAGCGTAAAATATCATCCTAGAGTGAGTTTTAGCGCTAATAGCACTAAAAAAACCGCATACTTCATTTGCTTCTTGTCCACGCATTCGCAGCGCGGTTGTGAGGTCCATCGCGTCTGTTAAAATGTAAGCGCTCCGAGAAATACAATAATAACTCTACGTACTAATAACGCCGTCGCCATCAACGTCAAACTCATCAAAAAGTGCTTTGTAATCACTAGTGCTTTCTCCCATTCAAATTAATTATATTTTAAGCGCATAGATTGGGATTCTGCGTTATGTGAATGAAATGTCGCCTGTTTTACCTCACACACTCGTATTGTGTTTAATAGCAAACAAACCTTAGTTGTGCTTTTTGCAAAGGTGCAATGTGTAGCATTCCTCCTTTTATAAGGAACAACATAGGAAAACAACTTTTTTTTCGGTGTTTGCTCTTTGTTTCAATGAAGTGTAACGTGTTATTGTGCAATGCACATGTCAAGTTAAAATACGTCACTAATGGTATCTTTACATACGTATACTATTGTCAATACACAGCAACAGGCTAGTTAGAGACTCCGTTGTACAACTTCTGGTTTTACGTGAATTTTGAAAAGATTGGTAATGCATTATCTTCCCAATTCTTTCTCCAATTGTTTCCTTTTCTATCATCTAGCAACGCATTTCTCCATTCACCTATTATACTATCATTTTCGAATGTATCCTTCAATTTGATAGCCAAGTCTTCTTCATCACTAAACAACAATCCAAACACATTTGGCTTAACCAATTCAGATATACTTAGACGCATGTTAGAACGTTGTGTTTTGAAGCGTTTTTAAAGTACCATTTGTAATCCAAAGCAAGACAAGGTAATCCAGCGCCATACATATCAACGACTTTCATAGGTAAGTCCAACTTGGATGAAGAAGCATGTAAACAAACGCCAAGATCAGCAGATCCTAAAAGAGGTGAGATTTAACTTTATAACTGGTAATGTATTTACCAATTAACTGGCAGTAGTCCTGGTATGGTAGAAAGTCTGTGTACCAAGATACATTCTTCCACTTATGGTTTGTTATGACACGCATATGCCTAGCTTTATCTTCTTCATTATCAGCCTTACCTATAATTAAAGTTATCATAAAGAGCTACAGTCACTTATGAGCACCTGTAATAACTATACAAAGCTTTTTTGGATTATCAAAAACTATACAGTGTAAGCCTTATAAACTCCGGAAAACTACGCACTAGAGAAAAGTTAACAACTTGAAATAACGGATTGTTTGTTGTACCCATCATAGCGTTTAACACCATCTATAAATACTTCAAAGCGTTCATCAGGTGTCCAACTTGTACCAGATACCACTAGCGCAATATCTCCATTGCCACCAAGAACTTTTTTTCCAAATTCATACTTGCTCAACAACTAATGTGTCAAACCAAAATTAGCTAATTGAAAACCACTATGAAAATCTTACAGTCCGTCTTTCATCATCGTTACATCTCTTAAACATTGACGGAGCAATATCATATAATACATGAGCTGTAACGCTAAACACTTGTTATAACAATAAGCAATGCTACGCAGTGCGTACTTTAATCTTTCTTTCAAGTCATCTTTCATTGCTTTTGAAACACAAAAATGTCCATCTGCCATAGATCCAAATAACATCTCAAGCTTCTCATACGCCTTCACAATAGGATGTGTTGTAGATTTGCGACGTACAGCGAGTACTGTATAGCCGTAGTTATGCCAGTCAATGACTACTTTAACTCCACGTAGAAATGCCACTAGGATGACAACAGGCAAGGTTGGCACTGCCGGAGGATTCTGTGAAGAAAAACTTATGTCAGAGTTTGCCACAAATGTGACGTATTATGTTTTGTAACGGATAGAAGTACGCCTTACCTGTATGAAAAAGGCTTTAGGCTTCTTGCAAGTCAGCAAAACATAAAATAGCTGAGAAATTTGCAAAGGGACTTTTAACGCTGCCCTCATTACTAGACTACGCGCCAGCCATCGTGGTAGTGCAATTGGAGCAAGTTCACGTAATTCAATGTTAGCGTTTTGTGTGACGCTTGGCCAACACTCTGTGCCTGGTTCTTTTCAGCTACTACAAGACGTACGAGAATACTTACCTCCATAGCCAACTACTTTTACACTACATTTTGCTTGCTCAGCAAGAGAAATTGCGTGGTACTTGTTACCGTGGTTGGTTAGTACTACTAATGAGTGTATAATAACGTCTTAAACCTACCTGCATTCGTGGACTTCTACCGATGTCTCCTAGCACCACAACAGTGACGACTGATCGACCGTTTACAGTACCATCGCCCCTACGCAAGAGGAATAGTACAGTAGCTATCACACAAACCAACAGCGTAAATAGTTCGATCAACATGTCAACAACGCATACTGGAGTCTACCAAACAGAAACTTTGACAGCTGTAGACTTTCAAATATTTTCTAGCGCTGTAGTTCTCGCATAAACACCAATTCATTGAGAGGAACAGTACCATAGTAACGAAATGATACAATGAGCAGACTAATTATCTCAAAAGTGCGCGGTCACTACGGAAAGGCGCGTATACGCACAGAGTTCGTACAAAAGGTACGTAATTTTGAGTTTAAACATTTAACTTTATCCCTACGCTTGATTTAAAATATGTCAGTGCTACTATGCACCCGTCTTCACTATATTTCTCACGCCAGTTACCTTGTAGCTTGAATGCAGATTATCATTAAAATCGCTTGATGATTGGTATCGAGTCCCAATGACAGCAGTTGACAGAGCTGGTGGTAGACCAATGTTGAGGTGCACATTGTGTTTGAAGTCAAAAATAACATACAATCAGAGCGTTTGGGTCTTCTCTGACACGCCTTCTCAAATCGGTTTACCCTTCCTTTTTATGGCGTCCTTGGCTCTTTAGAGGTACATCATATACGCTGTAACTCTATGACACTAAAAACGGATTAGCTTCAGGTGTTGAGAATGGGTATTGGCACAACATTAAGAATCATAAAAAGTTTGTTAAATTCGTAAGTCCAAAAAATAAAATTTTAACTTTTATTAATGTAGTATGCAATCAAGGTAGCAAGACAAGCAAGAATACATCTCATGGATGATTGGTATAATATAGACTTTCCTACATTTAACAAATACGGTGGTAATACACTCGTTAAACAGTACGTGACTGAAGATTAACAAATAAAAAATAAACTGTAATAAAACTAATCATGAATGCATATAGGTACTACCAAGGATCTCCGAGCCTTTTAGTGCAAACAACATACCCAGATTACCCTTGGGTACCATGGAAGTTTGGTACGTATAACAACGAGATCTATTGAAACAAAGGAGCTAAAAACTTTAAGGATCTGTGCCACAAAGGTTCTGGCATGATTTAGAAAATGTCCATTTGTTTTTGACATATTTTGGTGATGCAATGGAAGTAAAAACAGTTGATGAGTGGCACCGCGTGTCTCATAATCAAATTATGACTCATGGCGGATCAGGGTTGTTGCCAACTTGGACACAAGTATTGCGACGTGCATATCCTAAGCATTTAGTGGCGATGGATAACGTTGATTTCACAAGCAAGCGAAAGTGCTCAGTACAAAGGTACAATACGATTTTTTTGGTTTACATCATGGCAGTGAATTTAACTCGGTTTAGGGCTATGCTGAGTAGGGCACGCACGTTATTCACCAAAATCGCGTGATTTGCATTACGGTAAAATAAAAAGCGAATTTGCGCTTACGCGAAAAAATGCACTCGCGTGACCTACAAGGACCATTCTTACATAGATTGTCTTTGAAATTACACTTTAGAAGGCCTAGGGTTCTCTGCCGGCATATGAACGCGAGTGCTGGGCGCCGAAAGGTACGATTTTACAATTTCTTCTCATGAGAACTTGTGCGACGTATAGTATGTACATCGCAAGCATAAATACAATATTTTGGAAGTATTACGATCATTTCTAAATAAAAACTCGTTTAGGCCTTCTCCAGATGGATAAAATGGCACGCAGACAAAAAAGGACTAGAACAGAATAACTGGGACAATATTACATACGAAAAACTAGTGAGTATCATTGACGGTTGGTTTTGTAAAGGTGAGCTATTTTAAATGCCTATACGCATTTACGCGCTTCAAGTGTTTATTAACAAACATTGTAAGACTCTGGCAGATATCTTAAAATTCAAACTGTTAAGAATGTACTACAATACCTTCAAACTGAAGGTTTGACAATACCAGATTGGTTAAAAGCTGAAGGTACGTGGGTTTTCGTTCGTTTTTTTTTAATTATTTGTGCGAAAAACAACCCAAAAACGCGTTACGTAAAAACAATTTCTCAGCGTTTTCGTAAGTAGTAACAACAAATTGCCCAAAAAATGAATATTCATTTTTTTCTTCTAGATATTGTGGACGGAGACTCCAGAGCAACTCTCTCTGTTGTTTGGTCGCTTATTGATAAGTTAATGGAGCAATCAATTCATTTTCAGGAACTCACTGGTAGTGATGCTTTATTACGATGGTGTCAAGTTCGCGCAAAGGAGGCTAAGGTTTCTATTACCGATTGGAAGGATCCTGCGTGGGTTAACGGTCTTGGTTATTGTGCAGTAATTTACTCGTTTTGGCCTGATAAGATTCCTTTAGAAGACCTTGAGGAAGTAAGTAAACTCTTCTGATTTTCTTTCCTTGTTTGCCGTTTTTTTCACTTTTTTACGCCGTGTTAATTGACGAGGTGCTTAGAGTCGATCTTTTGACAACCTGACGCTTGCTTTTAATGTTGCCTATGATAGTTTTGATATACCGAAGCTTCTAGAAGCCACAGATATTGTAGAAACAAAGACTGCTGATCAGCAGAGCCTTGTTTTATATATGGCGCAATATTATCTCACGCTACCAAATCGGGTCCCTAGTGCGTAGTAAAATAAGAAGTTGTAGTGGCTGTATGTTTAACTAAAGTACTTAGAAAGTAAAGGGCATAAGCGTAAGCGTGGTGAAGTTGATACGGCATCATCTCCAGCCGAACCTGAAACAAAAACTCGAAAAGTGTCGAAATTCGGTAATCAGTTTACAAAAATAACGCTAGATGTTGGTGGCAAGCGATTTTGTACTTATTTAATGACGTTAACAAGAGACCCGAACACTATGTTCGCGGGTATGTTTGGCGGTAATTTTTCTACAAAACCACAAGATGGTACGTTTTTATTTCATTATTTATTATTTTCAGTAGAAGGGTTTTGAGACAAAATAACTTCGAGATGCTTTGTGTTTTATTTTTTTTTTCTAACTTTATCAATCATGTAGATGGTAGTTATTTTATAGATAGGGATCCAACGTACTTCCCTTATGTTTTAAATTATCTAAGAGATGGACAAATTGTTGTACCGCGATCGTACGTTTTTTACTATTTTGTTTGTTCAACTTTTATTTTTTTTCGCCCTTTCGCAGTTTTTTGATTGTTTTGATGGTTTTTTTGTTGAGTAAACAAGCTAATAATTTTTGTTTCTAGTTTTGTAGACCGACAAAAGCTCTCTTTAGAGGCAGAATTTTACGCTATTGGTGGGTTAATAGACCTTTTGCAAAGTGAGGACTACCATAATATGTTTTATTGGGATAAACCTGCTTGCGATGATGGATTTAAGATTAATCCTTACACAGCAACTGCGGAGCTAACAAGTGATCCACCAGACAACTTAATGTGGTACGTTTTTGATTCATAATACCAAAACAAGTGTACCTTTACGCGAATATTAAAAGAATGTTTCTCAGGTGCGCTAGTGGACCACTGTTGCCTTGGAAAGGTGTACATGAGTATGCCCTCAAAGCTGAGAAGATTCGTGATTTCTACGCCGAGTTTGGCGTTAGTGACTCAAATGGTAATTTTTTTCTTTAAGTTGTTCTCTTCGCTTACGAGATTTTTTCTTGTAGAGTTTCCAAATCTTACAGATAGACACCGCTATTGTATTGTAAAGTACCCAAACGAGACAATAGCAGCTTTTTACCAAATGAAGCCTCATATGCAAAAACCCGACTGGACGTTGCAGCGCACGATACAAAATAGTGACTCTGCACAAATTGGTGTTTGTTTTGATAGAGACAAACAAACCATAACTTTTTTTTGGAATAATGATCGTATTTATACGTTTCATGTACCAAGCGACTTACCACTAAGGCCTTATGTTGGATTTAAACAAAGAGGCCAAAAAGTAACATTTCTACGGGATTGGACACATACAAGCTCTTAGAATATTTGTACAGTTGTTGTAATATAGAAAAGTAAAAAAAACCAAAACATTTAACTCTCAAAATGATGTGAGTTTTCTCTCGTAGTACTAACTTAAACTGACTTAAAAAAAGAACCACAATTTATTTACCTCTGTGCAAATGGATCTGTTTTCATATGTACAATTTCAACACCGTATTCATTGTAGTCTTCAAGGAGAGCACTGGTACACAGTGAGATTTTAAATAAACTTGCGTAACGTACTATAAGTATTCAGCATTTAAAGTAGCTAGAATTGATCCACCAAGCCAAGCAGCTTCATCTCTATCATCATGACAAACTATCCTAGCCATTTCTGCATTTGATCCACAAGGTACTATATTTTGCATACGCTCTCTGAACCCCTTCAATAAAGTATTTCCACCACTCATTATAATATTCCTATTCATAGTCTACAAACCTTAGGAAATAATTCTTGTAATCCAAAAAAGCTTACCTCTCTAAGATCGACATCACCAGACATTACAGCATTCTCAACTAAGTAACCAAATGACTCCTTCTCCAGTTCAAATAGATTAAACATCGTATCAGGAGCATTGAACCTAATATTGCCAAGTGTTGCTTTTCTTCCATCACAAAACTCATATACTGCATGTGGACCTGCTTTTTTCTCCTCTCTGTCTGTGTACCCTGTTAGAGGGACAAAACAGAGCTTCTTTATTTCAAACAGATCTTTATAGTAATCTTCATAAGTGAATGGTGTTTCTTGATTCTCACTTAATTTTGAAAGAAGGTAATTGTCGATTGTATGTGCTCCAATTTTTGATCTTTGTAAAGTATGTTTTATCACGTGACCTTCATAAACTTGTACGCATTCTGAAGTCATACCAGAGTCAAATGATAAACCAATTGTTTTACCACAAGAGTAAACAGATAGAACAGGTTGGGGTTGTATGGCTAAAGAAGGTACACCAAACTTCTCAAACATGAGTTCTGCCATTCTCGCTCTGCACTTAAAATTAAATTAGCTCTGTTCGATTAGTGTATTTTGGTTTAAAAAAAATGAGTGCCTGTCTTTTTTACTTGTAATTGTAAACTCTGACATCATACAAGAGTGCTTGTTTGGTGATGTAGCTAATGTTTTATAGAAACTATGACATATAATCTGTTCTAGAGCATCCCAATCTTGAACTACACGATCTTTTACTGGATGCTTTATACTAAATACATCTCTGTACTTTTGTGCTTCTTCACCAACATAGTAACCTGTGCATAGAACATCACATGTCAATCACGTGACACAGGTTTTTCAAAATTATTGTTACCTGATTTTCCTTTACTCACTTGTGATAATATGGACTCTTCTGGGTGGTCACGGCCTGCAAATCCGACCTTGCATGAAAAAGAACCAAAATCAAAAACGACGCATGTGCCTTCTTCTAAAAAAAGAGTTTATTGTACACAATCGCATCAAGTATCTATCAGTATGTTGTTCGGAGCGAAAAAAACAATGTTTGGCGAGAGTGTAAAATAAAGACTCTTACCTTCCATTTTATTACAGCGTACAGAGTCTCACGCCTATAAAGCTATATTTGGTGGTTTTTAAAAGACAAAATGTTGAAGTTTGCTTGATTTGGGTTTATGACGCCTCTATTCGCCAGTAGATGCTGCAACTATATCTTGAAAACTATTGAATAGCGAATCAAGGCCCTTTTGTTTCTTGTGTAAGCTTGTTGTGACAAAAAAGGAGAAAAGCAGCCTTAACTGTTTTTATCAGAACAAAATCCAAAATGACTACTGCAACGCACATAACAGTCATTCTTGTGTACGAATAACGCCAGGGAATTGTATTATATCTTACGTCCCATTTTAGGTTAGCTGTCGCTAGTACAATATTTGGCCAAACACTACAAATCGCTAACTGCCCTCAAGGTATGTTAAACAGTAAGCGTAATTCGTAATAAGCGTAAATGTACAGGTACATGCGACCCAACAAGTCCCCAATGCAAAGTAACAACAGTGCAATACAATACGTGCCACAGAGCTTCATATTGTAACCTTGAAAAGCATTATGGCGTAGGCGCTGTATACGAACGCTGGGAAAGTAACGGTGCACCATATAATCAGGTCTGGTACGTAAAGTATAAACGCGTACACCTCAAGTACTTACATCACCCAAATAGGGCAGTTTTCTACTCTAGTGATGATTGCAACAAAGCATCAGAACTTGGGTACGTTAGCAACCCATGGGATCTATTCGATGATTGCTTGTTACGATTTAAAGAATGCGGTATCGATAACACAGGCGCTGAAACGTCAGGTACGCTACAGCACTTCAAATCAAATCGTTTTAAGCTGTTTTCCGGTAAAATCAACCCCATACGAATTGCACGCTTCAGTTAAGTAGCTAGGCGATACCACTGCCAACCGTGACTACTTTATAACATTTCTCCCTGAGACAAAGAATGAAAACGCTGAATCTTCATTTTAGGCTTCTCCTACTTGAACGTCAAATACTTTGACTCCAATGGTCAAGGTATTCAACCAACTCCACCACCAGAGCAATTTGGTGTAATAAAATATGGATCAAACGGTGGTGCTTGCTCAGCAACAGCAACACCAGAACCTGCATACTATGGACCATTTCAGTTTGGTACTTGCTACGACAGAACAATATACTGTTCTACTAGCCTTACTGCATCTTTTAACTACATGAAAGCTACAAGACTAGGCACGTGAATTCCTTTTGATGAGTTGTGAAGCAGATTCCTTTTTTTCTCACTTTATTCTTGTGCTTTTGGTTCATAAATAGTATTGTTGTTTTAACATCTTTGTTCATAGAGGAGGACAACGTGCTTGAAATCAAAATGCAATACTTTCAAGACTCTAACTGTGATCCTGATATTGGACAGAACGCTACAGCAATACTACCAATGAATGAAGGTCCACCAAAACTACCTACAAATTGTGTAACAATGTTTGGTTGTGCTGCTGGAGATATCCAATACATCCAAGGGCTCACACCTGATCTTGCATCGACTCTTAGCGGTAATACCCCATCACCTTCAGTCAATACACCAGCACCAACCATGGCGCCAGTAACGCCAACTACTGCTCCACCGACAGGTCCAGTAGCTCCGATTGCACCTATTGAGCCTACAGAGGCACCCACTACTATTACACCAGGTTAGAAGAGATGGTACTTGATTTGCTACTAACACTCTTCAACTAGTTGCATCGGAAGTACCAACAAAAGGATTTGGTGGCGGTGGATGTAACCTCGCTTGTGGTGATAAATTAGGTCCTGGCAACCCAGAAGCTATTGGTACTGGTACTACTGCCCCAGGCGGTACTGATCTAGGAGGTGGAACACCAGCTATAGCTTTTATTTCAAGTGCATCAAATGTTATCACTGTTGTTGCAGTTTTGGTTGTTAGCGTTGCTCTTGCTCTCTAATAATTTTTTTCAAACAAATTCACATTAAACCCAGATATCAAGTCCGGTTAATAAACACTACATAACATTCTAGCTTAGTTAAGTATATTGGCTTTGAGGTTTGAACTTTTTTTTATTTTTTCTTCGCTGTTTTTTGCTTTGTGTTTGGTGAAGCTTTACTTGAAGAGTAGTCTGTTTTTTGTACTTTCTTTGCATCCTTTAATGCTCCAAGAACATTATTTAAATCAACAGAGTCTTTCTCAGGGTATAATCCAAGTGTTGTCCAAAAAATTTTAGATGACTTATCCATCAGATAAACATAAGGTACAATTTGTATAGGGTTCACAACATGAGGAAAGTACATCTACCAAACAAGTTAGCGATCAAAATTTTTTGTGATTCTATAATACCAACATCTACGCTTGCGATGCAGTGCACACCAGTTTTGCGAAGTGAGTATGGTGAGCTGGGTTTCAAGCAAAATAAAAGAAGAAAATATAAAATTATGTGGTGTACCTTAAGTGTATTCTCCTCGCTTATCTTGGCGTAGTAAGTCCTTACTCGATCCTCTTCTGGTATGCTTGGATACAACCAAAACCGTTTAAAAATTAATGAATCCAAAGATTTCATTAGTGGTGCGTTACAAATAACTAACTACAAACAATCTTGTTAGCAAAAAACAATCATCTACTTTTTTTTTCTTTTCTTATGCGAAACGTACCTCGATAATATTCATCTTAGATGTGTGTTCGTGTTTCTTTAGCTCTTCTTTCCATTTTTTCACCGAAGGCTAACCCAGATAGAAGTGTTAAAAAAATACTACAAAGGCACCACATGGTGCAAAAAAAACATTTTGCAAACACTAACAAATGTAGATGTGGTGTTATGTATCATTTCTATTTGAAAGTGGCTTTGTATATAAAAATGTGACACCTCTGCCAGAGGTTTAATATCTGATTATTGAACGCAAAGTGACCAGGTAGTGTTCGAAAAAAACCTGTTTTTTTGACAAGTGTCACTCTTATTCAAAATGTCACTCTCCAATGCAACGCTGTTTGCGCGACTGAGAACGTACACGAGTCCAAGGTATTTTCATTGTGAGTATTATTATGTTCAAAGGATCTTCTAGGATATTCTTAGGGTCTCCTAGCACCTTCAATAAATGGTAAGCACTAAAACAACTCTCAGTTGTTACCTTTTGCCCTGCGAGATTTACTAGGCCTGGTGGTAACGTTTGCGCGATTGGTGGGTTCAAAGTAAGCGCTTTTATTTTTTTTGCCTTTTGTTGCATGTCAACTAGCCTCATATCTCTCATGAAGCTCATACTGTTTGTAGACTTCCTATTAGGAGTAAATAAGAGTGTAGCGAAGTTATCGTTTACAAAAAATTAACAAAGCGTGTCGCTCGATCATTTCTAGCTTGTTTTGCATCCTTTAAAGTGCTCGTTGGCTTTCGTGTACAAAATCGCTTGTAAACGCGTGGTGCTACCCTATAACCGACCTGCGCGCGTAGGCATACACGTTGGCATAGCATAGGTTAATTACAATTTGGCAGAAAGAAAAATGAAGGTCTTATTTTTCCAGGCAAGTCAACGAGATATTCCAACTTGAATTTGGAGTACTAACTTGTTTTGCTTTTGTAGAAATTTGGCAACTTCCGCGGGGTAATGAAGGTTAATGCAGAACACCAATGCAGCTTGGTGCTTCTGTTAAACCTGTTCAGGCTGTGTTCAAACTACCAAGCGTCGGAAAGACCACATTTCGTTGCCCAGTAAAGAGTGGTGTACCAACTAATGGCACTTTCTGGATAACATAGATGGCGATATGGCACTTAAGGAGGCAGTAAAACCAGCAGGACCTACACACTGGCACAGTCTCAAGTATGACAATCGTGCTTGCAAATCTGTCATTCTTACAGTCAATACTGTTATGGAGCTTCTCTAAGCGGTATCGTAAGTACTTTTGGCTCTTAGACACCGTATCATCAAAACGTCACGTTTACCTCCTGCTACACCTCCAAAAGTATTAACACCAGTCCTTCACGTAAACCAAACTAGTGATGGTAAAACAACAAATGGTTAGACGCTGAGTTGCTACAAAGGGTAGTACGAAAGAGAACAGAGAATGTAACTAAGAGTTGAAGATCCAGGGACGCTATCCTAATCACGTTTTCACTTTCTTAGGAGAATGTGCACAGGCAACTGATGATCCTGAATGTACTACTACATAACACAAGCTTTTCAAAACATGGCCTAGTGCTATTGTGCTACGAAGAAGGAGAGTTGTGGTGGTTGTAAAGCATGGATATCGAACCAGGCTTGCATACTGTTACCAGCAAACTGTATAAAGTACAAATGGTATAGTTGAGTAAATACATCGTTACTCTTGAACTTGTTTTTGTGCACTGCATAAAACTTCGCCGGTTTTTATTTTTGACAACTGCGAAACGACAATCATCTCATTTGGTGATACAAACGGAACACAGTTCATCTTCGTATCAACCGATAAAGTTAAAAAACCATCAAACTTTTTTTTACACTTTTTACAATTTTTTTACAGTTTATTTTCGCATCCACTTAGGGCACTGCTAGCGCATTATGCGCTAGTTGCTGTGTTCATACTGAGTACGGTACCTACGCGATAATAAACAAGTATCTAATGATACACGTCGTATTGCAAGCTATCGGTGCGCACCGATAAACATAGATCCTACATAGTTTTTTGGCAAAAATATACCGTACTGAAGTAACCGGAGCATTGTTTCGTTAGTTACACACTTGTTAGAATCGAGCTTTTATAACCGAGAGTGAGAGCGCTGTAATTCATCGCTCACGCGATTACTTACGTCATGGCGACCTTCTTTAAATCAATTTTGTTTAAACCTTAAAAGAAAAACGAAAAAAGGAAAAAACCCTTTTATAGCACGTGCGTTTTTAGAATAAAAACAATTATATCGTTTCGAACGCGTAAATTGAACTTATTTCAATAGTGGCATGTGTGAAATGACGAACTATGGTAAAACCATACAAATAAATCTTATCATTAGAGTCTACTTGTTGTTGTTTAGAGGTCTTGAAACAATTGGTGTTGACTTATGTATTGTTTTGTGAATTTGGCTAATGGAAATGTTGGAGGCGCAACAACAGCCGCAGGACTTTCTACCAGCAGATGCAAGTCCTAGTGTATCGCCAACAACTACTGATGCGGAAACTGCAAGCAGCACCGCTACACCAGAATTAAAAAGAAAACTACCTCCTGGTAGAAGGAGTGACCGTTTTCAAAGCCTTACTGTAGCTGATAAGGTTCGTCTTCAATCCCACGAGAACAAACGAGCTCTATTTTGTTATTTTTTTTTTTTTGCTTTTTTGTATTGTTTATTTCTTCGCTTGTTCTTTTTGATCTAATGCCACGTGTTTGTTTTCAATAGGATGGTTTCTTTGATAAGCTTTCTGTACTTGTTAAAAACCAACGTGATGAAGGGGATAGTACAAAACAACCCGAAAAGGGCGACGGTACGGTTCAGTTTTGATTATTCAAGATATTGTGGTTGTTTGGTTTTTTTGGTTTTTGTACAAAAACAAAATGTTATTTTTTTAATTACACCGCCATGCACGTGCGTTGTTGTAATTTATTATTTCAATTGGATGACGACGAATTCTGATTTGATTTATTTGTAGATGAGTTATCTAGTAATTCAAGTGATAGTCCACTTGTTATAGCGCCTAATGAACTCGAAAAACAAAGACAGAAGAGGGGTAATATATTGCAGGAAATATTACACACAGAGAAGAGTTATATGAACAGTTTAGGACTAGCCATGAATGTATGCGTCGTTTGGGTTTAATGATGTTTTTTTTTTTTGGGTTTTTTTTTTTGGTGAATAGACTTTGCTCTTTATTTATTTTGTACTTGAAACTGACACCTTGGTGGCGTTTAGATATACTTTAAGAAGCTTAAGGAGTCAGGCATTATTGCTCAGAAGTATATGGATATTATTTTCTTTACTTTACCTACTATCCAGGCTACAAACAGAGTGTTTCTAGATGTACGAGTTTATCCCCTTTTTTTTATTTATTGGAGATTTACACATGTTTTCATTTTGTGTTATTTTTTGTGTTGAGTCTATCGGTAGGATATAACTGGTGTTATGCTCGAGAAGAGCGCTGATCCTAATGAATGCAATGTTGCATCGGCCTTTTTGAAATTTGTACGTACAATGGTGTAGTTTCAGCCAAGCGGTAGATATGTAAAATATGGTTTTTGTTAATTTTGTTTTAAGGTGCCTAATCTTCACATTTACGCTGACTACGCGACGAACCATTGTACGACTATACGTACAATGATTGAATTGGATAAAAAGAGACCACAATTAATGACCTTCCTGCAGGTATGCGCCTTCTTGAGTGAATTTATAATTCAATTATGCTTTCAACGTATTTTATTCTTGTTCACACGTGACTTACAATGGTATTAGGAGATTCAAAATACCGAACGAGTTCTTGATTTAATGTCTTTATTGATCCAACCTATTCAGCGTATACCAAGATACAGGCTTCTTTTACAGGTATGGAAGGGCGACAAAAATGTTTTTGTTGTTTTGGCAAACTCTTGTCCGTTTTTTTTCCTTTTTTCATGAAGTCTAATTTTGAGCGCTGGTAGGATTTAATTAAGTGTACTTACGCAACACACGAAGATTATAAGCCGTTAAAAGTAGCTCTAAAAAAGATCAAAAAAATAGCAAACGAAGTAAACGAGACTGTTAGGCGATCTGAGGATTTCTTAAAATTAACAGAAATTAAACGTGTATTTGGTTCACCTGATGTACGATTTTTATTTGATTGTTTGGACTGAGTCTCTAATTTACTTATTAAGGAACTATCCGGTTTTGTCGTTGAAGGAAGGAAATTTCATTATCAAGGCATGTTGTCAAAAGTTTGTAGAAAGGATATCAAGAGAAGGTACTGGTTGAACCCGAAAAAACTCACAGTTGATTTTCTTTTTTTTTCTCTTTTTTTGGTTGATTAAATGGGCTACAGGTATTTCTATTTATTAAGCGACAGACTCCTTTATGGGTACGTTATAATTTAGAAAAATAATATAATTAACTACATTAAATATAGAGCTCCTACGCCGTCGTACAGAGACGGAGAGAAACCACACTCAGGGTGAGATTTTTCCTTTTATTTTCTGAACTTTTACATTAACTTAACCTTCTAAGATCTCTCACATACCACAATAACCTTCCACTCGAAGGAATGAAGGCCATAGACTTACCAGATAACGACCGTACGATTATTAATGCAGAAATAGAGCTAAATTTAATAATGTGGTGTAGAGTATAAAAACGCTTTCCAAATACGAAGTGTTAAGAAATCGTTTGTTGTTGTATGTTCAGCAGTACAGGAAAAAACAAAGTGGCTTGCTGTATTTAATTCTCTTCTACTGGTACCTGATGATGACGATTCTGATGGTGAAACTGGTACGGCATCAAACAATAGAAAAAAACCCTTTGCACGTGTCACGTGATACAGTTTTTTTTTTTCCTTGATGATTTTCTAAATGTTGTAAAGCGCCTGTATGGTATGCTGATAGGGAAAGTGGTGATTGTATGAGATGCGGAAAGGTAAAATAAACTATCACTTGGTTTGTTTTTGTAAAATGATTGCTCACTTGAAAATAGGCTTTTGGTTCAGTAGTGTCATTAACAAACAGAAGAGTACGTATATTCCTAATTACATATGTTAAATTGATAATTCTTTAGCACCATTGCAGGTACTATACAGAGTGTTAAATACCACGTGATCCTAACAAAAAAAAGAAAATGTGGTTACTTGGTTTGTGCAAAGTGTTCTGCTCAAAAAGCAGTTATTCCTTCTCTTGGCACACCTACACCAAAGCGTGTTTGTCTACCTTGTTATTCAGTTCTTAAAAAAGGTATTTTAGTTCTGTTGCTTTCTATTTTCGTTAAATGTCTATTCAGATAAGTTGTCTAATTCCAGAGATACTGCCGTCACTCAAAATGGGGCATACAGTAGTCCTGGTCGTGCCAATAGAAAGAGTGTACCATCGGCTTACCAACCTCAAGATGGGCGTGATTCTCCAGACCGTGGACGATCGTTAACTGTCAGTGGTCCATCAACTACACCGGTACAATAGTTAAGGGTTTTTTTCTCCAAATTAACCAAGGTTTTAGACGTCCGCAGAACCACATTCGTTGAGGTAACCTATTCTATTACAAGAAAATACAATATCAGATATATTAATAGCTTTTAAGGTCGTCTGGTCCAGCCTCTTCAAAGTATGGCAGTTTATCAAAGAAGACTGGTTCTCCAAGTGTCAAGACAAGAAAAAAGTCAGCATCACTCTTGTGCGTTCTCTCCTAGCGGGTTTGTTTTTATGTATCTAATCTTTCATTTCTATTAGGAAAGTGGGCAGTTTAATGAAGAAAGCACGCAAAAGCAAGTCGACAGGCGATATGCATTCTCCATTCAAATTCGATGATAAAACACTTAAGAATTTAAGTGAGATTAGCCAACAAGATCCTGATGCTAGTATGTTCCTTTGTAGTTACTTAACCAGAACTAATATATTTATAGTCATTGAAACTGAAGATCCAGAGGAAACATCAAGTGATTCTTTGAGTTCTGGAAAGAAGAAGAAGCGAGGAACTTTGAGTACGAATTCTTGAAATAGATTGACCTAGTTAAATCAAGTTCTTACACGTTTTTTTTCAAGTCGATCCAAAAACTGGTAAAGTAAAGAAGAAGAGATCCTTCCGTGGCATGACAAGATCACGTAAAGGTGATAAGATTCGTCGTAAAACAATGAGTCAAGGAGAACAGCCACCTGAGGTTGCTGAAATGTTTAAACCAGCAAGATCAAATACTACTTTTGCACCTCTTGGAGCGTACGTACCGAAGTCTCACCATTCCGCTTTTGGCTAATTTTGATGTTGACAATCTCGAGCTCTTGTTAGTGCAAGCTTTACTAACTTTGTGTATAGTTCGCTATCATCAATGTCTCCTCTTGATCCATCTGCAGAAACTAGCGACAAGTCGGACTCTAGATCAGATAGCCTATCAGGACCACTAACACCGATTCAAAAAACTGTATCACTACCACCTCCGGCTACTAAACCACCAATACCAGAGGATTCGCCAAAGGATCCGTTAAAAGCACGTGGAGAATTACACAAGAGAAGGTATCGAAAATACAACACATTTTTTACACTTTTTTGTGTTTTCTAAAAATAACGTGTAGACCTATACCTCTCCTCAAAAGAGGGTCTGGACCTCTCATGCATAGGAGGAGTGCTTCTCTTAGCTTCAACTCACTATCACATACACCTGCACATGAGAAAACGGAAACACATGTCAGAAGGTACTATTCATATTAGAGAAAAAACCACATGTACAGTTCGGCAAACAAATGACATTGTACATAGGCAAAGCTTGTCAATGGACTTTACAAAGATGTTAGAAGAATCTTCCGTGGAGAAAAATTCTTCTGGAGAGTCATACGTGTTTATTCCTGGCAAGAGGTAGAATACCTTCTAAGGGATTTTTTTTTCCAAATACTTAGTCATATTCTAGAATGTCAAAACCTCCAATACCTTTGGATAAAATCCCACCTAAACCACAGTATGCGCCACCTAGCGCACCAAAGTCAAGAAAAACTACTTCTTTAAAGAAAATGCCGGCACCAGTATGTCACTTACATCAATTTTAATTTCTTACTTTTTTACCAAGCCTGATCCAACAGATGAGAATCCTATCGTGTCACATACAGCAGAAACACGACCATTTTCTCGTCCAAAGAGTTCTCCACCTCCTAAACCAAAAGCAGCTCGTCCTAAAAGACGAAGAAAGGCATTACAATCAAAACGTGACTAACTAACTTACAATTTCTTTGTAGAAGGTATCACAAGCTCCTAATGGAACAAATAAATTTCAAGCAAAATTTTTACGATCTACTGGTAAGAGACGACGCAGGAACAGTATAAAGAAGATTACACATAATGTAAAGAAGCCTATTTCAACTGTTAGAACAGAAGAAGAGAGCGTAGTATGGGCAATCCGACGAGGAGATCTTTCTAGTGTCAAGGTACATACTTTGCCCTTAAAATACAATTATCTTTTTTCATTACTAACAGTACTTTACTAGGAGTGGATTGATTTAGGTATACTTTTGTTTACCTTGAGCTGTTATCCTCTTTTTGATTTTCAATGATTTTTCAGCACGAAAATCACGTGTATTTGCTATTCACGCTGTTTGTTGAAATTAATGGCGATTAAAATTTATGATGCTGATTTTTCTTTAGATGGTGGTAATGTTAATGACGTACTTAAATCTACAAATCAATTCCAAAGAACTTGTCTACATCTGGCTGCCCAACATGGTAAACCAGACATAATAGAATTTCTACTCAGTCAGGTACACCTTTGTTTCAAATATGTTCAACTTGGTCCTCTTGATCTGACTTTGTTTACAGGGTGCCGATATAAACAAGCAAGATGGTCTTGGAGCAACTCCATTGTTTGTCGCAGTAGATAGTACCCAAGAAAAAGTTGTAGAGCTTCTTTGCGCTAAAGGAGCACGTCAAGATCTCAAAGGTAAATCACGTGGATTCGGAAGAAAACCTTTTTGTTTTACAGCCTTAAAACCTTCTCTTTACATGTGGGACTAACTGTCGTTTTTAGGACGTCATGGAAAAACAGCGTATGATAGAGCAAAATCATCAAGCACAGCCTCGTTGAAGGAAATAATGGAACGCTACCAGTAGAGTCCTGAGATGAAAAAAACTTTTTTTATTTTGTACAAAAGTAAGTGCAGCATGTCTACCTCAAAAGAGAATCAGAAAAACAAAACAAATTAATTAAGCATGGTTGCGAAATCAGTATTGTAGACATCAAATAAAAGGTCGTTGTAAGTTATTTTTAAATCGGTTTGCACACCAAAAAGTCGTTACAAGCTGAACCGCTTCATTAACATCTCTATCGAGTGTAGCTTTGACACTTGTTTTCAAAGACAATTTGCCATCTAGTTTACAAGCTAGAAATTAGTTCAGATAGAGTTGTCGAATAATATTAGTGACACTGGTCAAGTGTGAATTATTTGATAATTTTTGGATTTTTAATTTGTCTTTTTGTATTGGTTATCTTTTTGTGCTTCTTAATTACTTTCTGTATCTACTTCTAGTCTTCTATATAATTGATAGATAGCATATTTCTATTAGTCTTCTTTTTTGAAGCAATTATCTGATCGGAAACAACAAAACAAATGCAACTTAAACTTAACAATGCCATTTGTGCCCATATTTGAGTATAGCTAGTTCCCTTAACGATATGTAACGGGACATGAGGAGCGTAATAAAATCCAATAGCAGCAGCCAAATTCTACAAAGCCAGTAAGTCATGACTCAATCAAACAGAGAAGCAATACTTAATACCTGAAGGAAAAAGAAAATAGTAAAACCGCCAACGCTCTCAACGGCAAAAGCATCACCAAGAAGTGCATAAGTCTAATATTATATAATAGCATCAGTAATTAAGGCAAATGTATTTCAGGTGGTCGAGTACGAAAGAGGTTATGTTACTCAAGTTATTCTGGTGTTTTAAATGTATGTTCTCGTGCCTGTGTATTAAATATAGCATCACCTGCTCCAAAAAGAAACGCTGCAACAAAAGCAGTCCAAGGCACATCTTCGAATTTAGCAAATGTCCACCATGAGTCTCTCACACAAACTGTAAAAAACAAGGCACCACCATAAGCCAAACTCCTAGACCATTGTTAAAAACATGTTAAATAATTTTTTTGCACCCTGCAATTACTACACAACTGCGTCCAATAGCATCTGATAAAGGACCTAAAATTAATCCACCCAAAACTTCAGCAATACCCACAAACGTAAGCACAAGGCCAATAGCGCTTTGGTCAAGAAGTAGAGGAAAAGCACCAGTCCAAAATGAAATTTCGAAACCTGTAGTAGAATGCATTTGTAAGTATGTTATTTTGTGTAGTCTGAACTGTCGTACCTGTCCACATGAACATAGGTAATAATAAAATCATTTCCCAGTTACCAATAACGCTAAAAGCGTTTCTCATTATCATAGAAAGAGACGGCCTGAGGACAAAAAGAAAGTGTAAGAAACAGCAAAACCCCTCCTGATAGTAGTGAGTTGCGTACCTTTCCTTGTTGTTCTTTTCCAGTTGTACAGAAGGAGGTGGTTTCTGTAAAACTAAAAGTGCAGTACCAGAAACACCAATGACAGCAAATACAGTGTACATTATATAAGACGATACTCGTTTAAATAAAAAATAAGCAGCTAGGTTTCCTACTATAGCACACATCTGAAATATGCCCCAGAATATACCAGAGTTACGTCCTCTTTTTCCCTCAGTCGAAATTTCTGTGAGGAAAGCACCTCAAATGACAATGAGTTGAAAGTAAGACTTGATATTTCACCTACCTTGAGCAACCCATAGAATGGCTGCACCTGAACCACAAAGTGATGCAGCAATACATACTACTGCGGGTAGTATTTTAATAAGACTTACTAAATATACCACATAACATGCAGCACCAATGACCATTGACCACCTAAGAAATCAGTAACTTCTTGTCCAACAAAAAAAGCTGATTTTTTTGCAACCACGTGATTTTTTTTTCATAGTCGCTTTTGTTTTTACGTACCTTTCTGTTAAAAAGCTTATGATTACTGGTGCAACCAGTGTAACGAAAGCACAAAAAATATATACAAGTGTCAATGATTCGTTACCGAGATGCTCTAAAAGAGGGTCACCAAAAAAAAACTTTCTCGAAAATTATTTTTTTCCTTTGTTGTATTTTGTAACTTTCGTAAATCATCTTTGAAAAGATATTTCTAAGTACTAGACGCTTATAGAAGGCGTTTAAGAGTAATTTTAGAAGGCTTACTTGGTAATAACGATGTAACGTAATTTTGCATCGTATTGTATGCTGTAAACAGCAAAAAGAAGCCAAAACTCATTGCTGTAAGGTTATAAACTTCATACGAAACGCCACATATTGTTTCGTCAACTTCATTATCTCCTCGCTTCAATTTGGATATTTCCGACTTGTTTTCTTCAAGCAAAGGCGAAAATGCACCATCATCGGCCATTCAATTAGTTTATTGACTTATACTGCAAAACAGAATTGCTTAACCTGCTGCACGTGCACGAAGCGACGCGCAACTGATTTAATATCAAAGCTGTGTAACAGTTTGATCATAGCACGGCTAGATGTGAGCGTGTAACGGCTACAATAGGATTATATTGAGATACGATTGCAGATGAAATAATTTTTGTGCATAAATAACAGATCCGGTCAACAAGGAACATACGAAGCTTATATTTTATGTATGAAACTAAATATTCGACACTATGTGAAAGTGTTTGGAGTCTCAGAATTGGTTTGTTGGGAAAACAGCTTCTTTTTTGTTGGATGTGAACCACTCTTGCCAAAGGCCAACTATTTTTATTACAGAGTGATCTCCTTCTAATAGCCAGTAAATATAACAACGGTTTGTAGTATCTTTGTACATTGTAATTTACATGAAATTTTGTTTTACTATTTTTATAGGTTTTTTCCTTTAAAGTTATGTAGCACCACTTGGTGTTCCTCTTGGTGTACTAGCTGTAACATTTGAATGTAATATCTTTCTTAATCTTCGTTGATGATTGAGTAATTCCCATTTATCATTAAAGCGTTTCATCAACTTTGCTTTAACGAAGTAGTGGATAAACTCAGCGCTATATAAAAAAAAATAAGAATTGCAATGTCATATTTTTTTAACGCACCAAAAGCAGGGTATAAATATATTGAGAGTACTAATACTATACAAAAAACGTTAGGGAAAAAATTAAGTAAGAGATCGAAAAAGAAAGGTACCCCCATGTCCTCAATAGACCAAAAGGACCATCCTACAAAAAAAGTTATTTTCAGTCTTCTAGGAAAAAAAAAGTGAAGATGATTGTACTTGTCGTATGGATTCTTGCAATAATAAAGGAACTTGCATTACCCCAAGGCCTAGTTAAGTGTTAATTGGTTATTGATTTACCTAAAACCAAGAAGAATAGTACCTGAACTCCTGTGTGATGATATATAATAATGACCCATTAAATTATACATTGAGTGAATAAAAGGAAATGTAACACAAATCATCTAACTTTTGTGTAAGTATACGAGTATCCTAAAGATGCTCTTTTTCTCAATAAAAATGAGTACCGAAGTAAAGTGAATAAGAGGCACATCTAAGAAGATATGTCAGTCAAAACAACCATCAAAGAATACAACACAAAAGGGTATGCATATACCTTCAAAAAGTAGTTTTTGCACGTAGCCAATTGTAATCAAACAAACTTCTCCTGCAAGCCTAATACTGAATCCTTTTGAACTAATTAATAAAAATAACAATACATGCTGTATTAAGATACAATCTTACCTGTATACAAGCTTGAAAAAAGCCTCAGTGGATTACACAAAGCGCCCAAGAACCCGCCACTTGTATCAATCAAATTCAAGTCTATGCATTCAGTTAACTAACAAGACTAGGCTTAAACGAATCACTCACCTGGACACATTGTGTGGTACTGTACAATAGAGAAAGGATGCTCTACAGCAACTTTGAAACATGCAGCGAAATATACACCTTGATCACGTGTCAGGTATTTGAGAAATCACGTGTGGCACGTGTTAAGAATTTTGTCCTAATATTATGTACCTGCAATCACCATTGGACTGGAAGCCAACAAACTCATAAAAGGTTTCTTTTTCTGTTCTTGGTTGTAATCAACTCTTTTTGTTCTAAAAATACCTCTTGCCCACACGTGAGCCCACCATCTAGGTATGAATAGATCATACAGTGTCGAGCAAACATGTCTTGATAACGATTAGCAACTTCTAGAGCAATAAGACCACTCTTCACGCACTGTAAATAGGATACCCAAAATGGTATTTTATAGATAAATCCAAACCCTACACAAAAACAGTTAAAAGCAACGATTTTTTTAACGCTGTCACATTGTTAGCCAAACCTGAGCGTACCGAAGCCCCATAGATTTTGTATTGTTTTAACGACTCCTTTGTACGGATATGCGACAGGATGACGTACTATTTAATATTAGAGACTGTCTTAGTTACGTAGCGGTGTAAGAGAACTCACTGGCGCTTAAAAGCATTATTGAATCTGACAAATGAATAACTGGCCAAACGAGTCCTAAACCAATGCAATAGCTAAAAGCATGCGATATACGCCTTACAGAGTCAGACAAAACGTGTTAGCTTTTTGTACACTCACCTAATGTAGCCCTTGTACTGTAATCGTTTTATAAAGCGCCTATTTAACGAGTTTTTAAGCGCGTAGTTGATATTTGCCGAACCTGGCCCAAATAAGCTTGCGAACAAACGAAATCAATTTTAATTTAGCTCTTGAAGGTGGAGAGTCTGTTTTTGCTTCAAGCGCATCCTCTTTGTCAATTTGTTCAGTTATATCCCAATCTTCGGTGCTAAGCTCTTGACTTATCTACAAAAGCGTTGAAAGTACGGCTACAACCTCGTATACGCTATTGCAAACGATAAATGTGTCAAACTTACCGACAGTAATCGCGGCAGTCGTGGCCTTGCCATGGTTACGCTAGTATGTAGAGAGTATTTCAATGTAACGAACAAATAGAATTAAATGTGTTGTTGACTTAACGCCCATTTCGGGTTTGAAGTTAATTTTAACTCTTTAGAATATAGTCAACCCGCAACGCTCGTCTCTCAAGCGGGCTGTTTAGTAGCACAAATACAAACTATCTTGTATTGGCACGTGACAGCTGCAATTACTTTCGGAAGTCTAGGTTAGAGTCGCAGAAGGTTAACGGACAAAACGCGAATAGCTGTCTGAGCTTTGGTTTTTTTTTATTCAGGATATTTCAAAGTCCATAATAGATTGAAATATCGCTTGGTTATTTTATGACATTTCGACACCAGTAATGGCTCCACCTGGTTCTTGCTTTTTTCTGCAACCAAGGTAAAGAATAAATATAACAACTACAATTACTGTAATAACAGCAACTGCAATAACAGCGTAAATCCACCAAGCTAAAAAAAAAGTCAGATGAAAAATACCACAGTATTAGTGTCATGAAAAAAGAGTTTGTACCAAATCCTGATGAAGGTGTTGGTGTCTCGTCGACACAAGAGTTAGCATATACAACGCTAAATTCTCCAAATCTTGGTAATACAGTTAATACTTCACAACTTAACATATTCGGCTTTGTTACAACAATGTTAGATGTCAGTACATCGCATGAGTTTTCAAATAACATTATTTCAACTGCACCATTTGCAGTATTATCATCTATTAAATCAAGCTGAAAAGTAGTCCTTTGGTTTATTTCCTTAAATTAAAGAATAAGTTGATTTGAATAGAGAAAGTGTGGCACTAGAAAATCACGTGGAATAGAAGTAAATAACAATTTAACAGTCAACAAAATTACTTACTACGCAACCAGACACTCTAAGTGGACCACTTTCAACAGAAAAAAATGATCCAGCAACATCAAAAATCAAGTCCCCTAAAAAAATCGATTTTAGGAGATATCAAGAATGGATATGTCAACTCGCAATTGGCTTGATTTGCTTGCCTGGGAAGCTGTATGCGGTTGAAAGAACAGTTCCATTCTGAGGTGTGAAATCATTTACTAGTGTCACACTAGCTATATCAGATACACCAGCAGAGCGTAGTTGTTGGTTGTCTAGAAATGTTTTGTAAACAACAGGTTCATAACTTTGAGTTGTAGTTACCTGCTTCGTTCGCTCCCATAATGGCGCCAACAAAAACACTTGATGAAACACTTGATGAAGAGCGTAGACTAATATCTACAAATCCTGTTTGGCGCTTACTACAAGTGGAGCTACTAATAGATATATCACCTTCACTTGCACCAGTAATAACTAGGTAAACGCGTGAGTACTAGCTTTTTGATAACGGTAGGAACATACTTGATACAACTGGTATGATAGTAGAAGATGTGCGTGTACAGTCTTGAGTAGAACATCGTACAGTAAGTTGAAAACTAAGGGAAGATTAGCCATCTATTGCCTGCCTTTATCTACGTGCACTGGTGTTGGTGAAAGTGTTGTTGGCGGACGAGTGGTAGGCGGTGCTGTCGTTGGCTCTGGTGTTGGAGCCACAGTAGTAGGTGCTATTGTTGGAGGAACTGTTGTTGGCGCCGGTGTCGGTGGAGGGGTTGGTGGCGGGGTAGGTTGTGGAGTTGGTGCATCCGTTGTTGGCGCTGCCGTTGGCACTAACGTAGTTTGCATGCTTTGTGTAGGAGAAACTGTAGCACCAGGTTCTGGCATAAGAACAAATAGTTCTAGTCCATTTGAATCGGTCGTTGCTGTAAAGTACAACTGGCGGTTAGCTTCCCACTCTACAACAAGCCAGTTATTAGCAGGTTCCGTGCAATTCCTAAGTTTCTTAACGTACTGAAGAAGTTTGCTGGGAAAGAAGAGCCACCAGAGTTAAGCTCTTCGACAGTACTAGATGCAATTGTGCCATTATTGCTATACAATTCTTTATTTTCACCATCATTCTGAGCTTGAAAGTATAGCAGGCCGAAGAATTCTGTAACGAATCTTGGAAAACTAGACCTTAATTGATTGATTTCTGTAGCTTGATAGTCTTGAGCTGGCTTTTTGAATCATTAAAAAAGAGAATAAAATAGATGATGTTTTTTTCCACTTACCATAGCAGGGTCATAGCACGCAAGCTCCCGTCCAAAGGAAGCAGGAACAAAATCAGCGGCATAACATAAAAGATTATCATAAGGTGTCATAAATTCAATGTAGGAATCTCCACTTCCGCGGATAAGTACTGGAATAAAGTTAGAAACAACAGGTTAAAAAAGGCATACAAAAGGAGTACCATTGCTTATCTGATTCTCTGTGTGATTGTAACTGAATATTTCATTACCGAAGAGGGCTGATGCATAGGTGAAATACAATTGATTATTGAACTTAACCATCTCTGATGTTAAGTTTCCGTCCAGGGTAAGTCTAAAGACTGCCACAGGACCTACATACCCATTAATATAGAAAAAAACAATATTGTCATTCTAGTATACCAGAGGCAATGAATGAGTTGAAAGCAAACAGATGTCTTCCTCTGAATATATATATTCAAAACCTACAGCGACCAACTTGCTTAATTCCTCTCCTTCGCCATTAGAGTTGCTAAACTCCTCAATTTTGAAGTTACTATCACTTAGTGACATTAATCTGCCTTCTGAAGTAAAGTAGAGGACATCAAAGTGAATCACAGGGTACTGTGGGTCAACGATATCGCTGCCATTAAATTGTAGTTTTGTAGTCATTGTAGTGACAGGATCATATACATGCAAACTGCGCCCAGAAGCTGTTTCTGCAGAAAAGTAAAGCTTGTCCTAAAAAAGAATGTCAATTTATTTTATGGACTTACTATCTCGTACGTCATACGCAACTAAATGCATTGGGTATGAATCAGAGGCACCTGCGTATATGTCTGACTAAAATTTTTTGAGAATCATGTCGTAACGAATTATACGTACCGCAAGTTGTATATTATTACTAGTGGATGATGCATCGAGCGTGAATAACTCAATACCGTTCGCTAGGAGTTAGTTTAGGTATAAGTTCTGTCATAAAAAGCGGACCTGCAGTTGTTGCTGCAAAATATAGCTGTCCATCTAGGTGAGCGAAATGTACTACATCTGGGAAACTGTCCGTAGCTCCAATGTTTAAATCGGGTATTTGTACTACAGTATCGCCTGCTGCGTAATTGGCAACGAATAATGTAATATCCAGATCAAACGTAAGTCGTAATTGTAGAAATATTCTGTTTATTAAGTGCATTTATAATATAAGTCAACCTAAGGTACGAGGATATCACACTCCCTCACTGAATCAAACGCATCCGTCAATGTGAAAAGTCAAATAAGCATTGAAATGGTAGTGGAGATTCACATAAGTCGTAAGGCAGGAAATAAAAATAATACTCGTAAACTTTAGGTTTTTGCTTGGGAACGTATGAGGCTTACTTAGTCAAGGACGAACCGTAATCCAGTACGATTGGCCAAGGTTGCTCATTTAAACGTCTGTTTTGCAGTAGCGACTGTCGCGTCCTATCTACTGGAACCACTGCCCTCTTTAGGTAGCCCTTATTATGAGCGTGACAGTACCCGTCTAGTGGAGTCCTACGCTCTTCTGCAATGCAGGGCGTTTTTACGTGACTCACCAGTAGCAAGTGTTACGGTGTTAATAAGTTTGACGACGCGAGCTCAACGGCAAATTGCGTATCAAATTCATCTGCAGTTTACGAACGTACGCAATCAATCCTTTACCTGTTTTCGCAGCAATCTTGAGCTCTTTCAAAAATTTCTTTTGACGTGATGAACGTGGGATAAAGCCGGCAGCATAATGTCTCTAGAATACCCATGAGCTGTTGATGGTAGACTGTAATCCGTTTTTTGTTAAGTAAGTCGTTGTCATAATAATCTTCCATTGCGCTTGCATTGATTGTAGGATGTGTTGTATTCTCGGAATCCCAGTTCCTTCTTAGTACGTCTGAAATATTGTCGATCCCAAAGTTCCTTGAGGTTCACTTGATGCTGGAATAGGAATAGGAGGTGTATCTTGTATTTTTCTAAAATTTCTTTGTCTTGATTGTTATCATCTGTTGAAATGTCATTCTTTCGTTTGTGATATCGTCTTAGTCGATCTACATTGTATACTTTTTCATCAATATCGCCATTTGAATAAGCCAGTTATAATCAAGCCTTTGTTGAGGACCTTGATGACTTTGAATGGTCCTTCCCACATGTGTACAAATTTATGCGTGTATCCATATTCTATCTTTCGTTTTCGTAGTAAAGAGTACGTAATCGCCAACCGCATATATTTCTTTTCTTCTTCGTTGGTTATATCTTTTAGACTGTCGTAAATAAGCATTTGAACGACTTCTTCAGCCAATGATCGTGATCGCTTTAAAAAGACTTTCGAGTCCATGAGTCAAGTGTATGATCACCTTGTCTTGGGTGGCAATCCATGCTTGGTCTGGGGTAGTAGCGTGATGACCAAAAACTAAATAATAAATTTGATTGTTTCAATTCAGAGTGTTGTGTTTTATTATACGCAAAGACGCATGATTGAACATAGGTCCCAATCAGTTTGATAGTCAGTAATAAACATTTTTATCATTTGTATTAAAGTATGATTAAATCTAACTAACCCATTCGCTTGAGGGTGATATGCTACAGTTGTACGTTTATCAACATTGCATAGTCACAAAGCTCTTCTACAATGCCTTCAAATTCTCCTCTTGTTTCACTAATAACAATGAGGGAGCACCGTATATACACAACATTTTCAAATAAGGCTGAAATACATTTTTAGACTTTTTATCTGGTAGGCATACAGCTATGGCATAGCGTGTATAATAGTCAGTGATGGTTGGGAATCCATCGGTTTTGGTTGTTAATTGTACGTGTTAATGGACCAACCAAGTCCATAGAAATAGTTTGGAACGGAAACGTTGCTTCAATTGTTTGCATTGGAGCACCTGGCGGTAATCTCCTAGAGGTCTTGCCAGTTTGGCATTTTTCACAAGTCCGAATGTGTTGTTCAATATCACGTTTTAAACCGGCCCAATAGTATTTTAATTTAACATTATTATATGTTCTTGTAACGCCCAAGTGACCAGCAGTGGCTGAATCATGGTGGGCAGATATGATCTCGCTTTGCATACTTGAAGGTACTACAATAACAGTCTTCATTGTTTGTTCTTCATGTGGTAGTGGAGTACGCTTTCGACAAAGGATACCACTCTCATCTAAAAACATACCTTTGGTAGCAGCGATGATTTTTTTAATATTTTTGTAGTTTTTAAACGCTTTTGGAGCTTGAATAAAGTAAATATATTCCAACAGTTGTTTGTCAAGTCGTTGTAAATAAAATAAACGTAAACGGGGTTGCTTTGGGATTTTACAAGTGTTCACATATGCTGGAAAGAATTGAGAATTTCGAGGGTGTAAAATAGGAGTGAAATTGTGCATAAAACCCACAGGGTGTACTATGCCATTGATATTGACATAATTTACAGCAACAGGACGTATGGGATGTCTTGACAGAGCATCTGAGTCAGAGTTTAAAATACCTTTACGATGAATAATAGTAAAGTCAAATTCAGAAAGGTAAATAGACCAACGGATCATTTTTGAATCCGGGTGAGATGTTCGTTTAAATTTTAACAGTGCAATGTGATCTGTGTAAATTTTAAAAGGTTTGTACAACAGGTAGACGCGAAATTTCTTACAAGCAGCTACTACTGCTAATGCTTCCAGCAAATGAGTATGATAGCGTTGCTCATGAATATTTAAAGCACGTGAATAATAAGCTATGACTCTTTCATTACCGAAATCATCTTTTTGTACTAGAGTAGCACCTATACCAATATTACACGCATCAGTGTGTAACTCAAACGGCTTCTCAAAGTTAGGATATGCTAAACAAGGGGCAGAAGTTAACGCTTGTTTAATATCTTTAAAAGCTTTAGCTTGGTGAGGTCCCCAGAAGAAGTCTACACCTTTTTTTAATAGTGCTCTCAGAGGCGATGCTGCAGCAGATAACATTCGAACAAAACGTGAATAGTAAGTGGCCATACCTAGGAAGGAACGAACACCAGAAACATCAGAGGGAGCGTTCATTTTAACAATGGCTTCAATTTTATCAGGGTGAGGTCTTATGCCGTCTTCAGAGACCAAAAACCCCAAGTACTCAACTTCGTGTAAAAAGAAAGAACATTTTTTTGGTTTTAGTTTAATTTTGTGTTGTCGCACACGTTCAAGAACTAATTTCAAACTATAAATATGTTCCTCAAAAGTTTTTGAAAAGACGATAATGTCGTCAATATATACAAGGCAATGTTGCCAATTTAAACCAGAAAGAACTAGGTTTACGTACCTTTGCCAAGTTGCAGGTGCATTGGATACACCCAATATTATGGGCATTACAACCCATTCGTAGAGTCCAGATTTGTCGATAAAGGCTGTTTTCTCAATGGAGTTTCTTGCTATCTTTAGCTGATGAAACCCACTGGTAGCATCCATTATTGAGAAATAGACTGAGCCTATGAGAGCGTCTAATGCATCATCTACCCTTGGGAGTGGGTATACATCACGCTTTGTCACTGAGTTCAAAGACCTATAATCTATACAAAATCGTAAAGTGCCATCTTTCTTTTTAACAATTACAATAGCCGCCCAAGGCGACTTAGATGGTCGAATTAAACCATGGCGAGTAAACTTTTTAATAAAATCTTTGATAAATTCGTGATAGTGAGGAGGAAAACGTCTTGGAGGTTGATGTAGTGGTTTAGCATTGCCAGTATCAATTTCAAATTTGACGGCAGTATCATTCACCTCAGTAATCTCATCTGAGAATTCAGTTTCAAAGAAACAAAGCAGATTAAAAAGGATTTTTCTTTGTTCATCATCAACTTGTGCTTTTTCTAATTGTTTTGAAAATAATTTGTGTATACGTTTTGCAACTTGTAAAGAAGGTTTAAAGTCTTTAAAAAATTTGATAGCTTCCTTGATGTGTTCACGTGTTTTTTCAAAATCAGCATTTGACGCATTAGTTTTTACACGTATGACATCTTCACGGCTATCAACACTAATAGCATGTTTTGTTGATGTAACAGGTTCAAAAATGGAAACAATTTCATTAGCATTTAGAGTAATGTAAGAAGGACTAGCGTTAACAACCTCATATAATAAGCGACCATCTGCTTCTTGCATAGTGAGTGTATGAGATCCGCTTAAACCTTTGTGTTTTTTAGAAATTGTATGGTGGCTTGATTTATGCCTTGTGAACCATGACGAAAATGTTTTGCTTTTACTTCTAGAATAGCGGGAGAAAAAGGAGGTATTGTAACATCTTTTGTAAGACGACATAAACTAGAGCGTAGTTGTGTTTCAGGAGGAAGTTCATCCACTAAAGGGATATGTTGACCATTTGGTAAAGAAAATAGTTTTTTCGAAATGTTTATAGAGGCTCCAGTCTGAGCTAAAAAGTCACGGCCCAATAACATTGGTTCTGATAAGTTCTTTGCTATTAATGGCGAGAATTTTGTTTTAAAAATTGGAAATTCAAATTGTAATGGTTGTTTTGTATAACCAATAAGAGGTAAGGGCTTACCGTTGGCAGCCATTGAGTTTAGCTTGTATGGTTTGTAGGTTCTCAGTCCTATGTCATGTGCAGCCTTTAAACTAATTAGGGTGTGTGAAGCACCGCTATCTACTAAAGCAAGGATTGATTTTCCATTAATACGAACGACAACATAAGCTGAAAAAGTTTTATCTAAACTAGTTTGGTTTACAGTGTTACTGTTGGCATTTGGCGCTGGAAATTGGCTTGCCATTGGATACGAGAAATAAGGAGGCAGCACATGCATCTGAGTCGAGGGTAGAGGTTGAGTATTCAAAGGAGATTGTGCTGGAGCACTAGGAGAAGGTACTGTAGATACGGGGAAGGACCAGTTGGCATTGATTGACGACGGAGGTTGTTGATACTGTACTGATTGATAGTGAGGCCAATACTTGGCATCGGTGTTCCTGGTTGTTGTACAACCGGTTGAGGCGTTGGTGTTGAAGCGTTGGTTCTCACTGTTGTTTTGTTTAACATACATTTTTCTTCTTTGTGACGTCCCCATTTCGCGTGATGATTACACCAAATCCACCTGCCTTCATTCGGTTTTTGGGTTTTATCTAATAAGCGCTTCTCCCATTCTTCCTTTGTATATTTCTGGGTTCTTGGAGTCGTCTTTGAAGGTGTGGAAGTATTCTTTGTAGTTGCCTTCTTTGTAGTTTTCTTGTATCGTTCGATTCTTTTTGCCTTCAATTCTTCTTTTTGCTATCTGTGTATAATTCGGTGACATTGTTGTCCGTAGGTTCTCCTTGATTGATAACAGCGGTTCGTAAAGAGTCTTTCATCTTTGCCAATAATTCGTCATAAAATCCTTTTCCGTGAGGATTGACTCCAGCGTGTTTAGCCAATAGCATCTTTTCTTGATAATAATCGTTGAAAGAAATATCTTCTCCTTGAGAGAAATCTCGGTAATTTCTCATGACTTCATCGTAATCGTACTTTCCTTCAAACTCTGTAATGATGTGATCCAACAGCGCTTGCGGGTGTGGTAATTCAGCTACTCCGTTATAGTTGTTCTCATACCATTTTTCAGCTGTGCCCTTTAACTTGTTAATCATAAAACTTGATAATGCCGAATCTGAAATATTTGTACTGGCGTTGTATTGTTGTAGTTGATGTCCGAATAACCTAACACGGCTTGGAGTACCGTCAAAAGGTTTTACAATGTCTTGTACCACGTTTTGAGCGTTGAATAAAGGCAAGAGAACGGAGAGGAGAGATATGAGCTGTCCTTGCGCTGATGCATCAGGATCAAAATTTTGAAATGTCGGAGGAGGTTTCGAAAGAGAAATTCTAGCTGGCTTGTATGTTGATGGTGGTATTGTAGCTGTACCACCAGTACTTGGTTTATTTGGTGGTGGTGGAGGAGTTTTATCAGATGTTGGAGTTGTTGTAGGAAGTGATATAGTCTCGTCTTTGGTATTGTCTTCTAAAATATCATATATTTCTTCTTTTAGTTTGTCGGCGATCTCTTCAGCAGCTACAGAAACAGCGAGGCCAATGACTTCTTCAACGTGTTTGCTAATGTCGCTAATCTGTAGTGGTATGTCCAGCTTCTTTAATTGTTCCTGAATACTTTGTTTGATACGCTCTTGCGTTTCGGTAGAAATGGCCAAATTTTCGATTTGGGTGTTGAGTTGGGATTGATCCGTAATAACTCGCAAAGTTCTGTCGTTGTAAGGTCTAGGCATTGCTGTCGTTTGGGTAGTTGGGACAGGAATATATGGAGAGCCAGGAGTTTGTAATGAGATTCTCGTAGTAGGCGTCTGGTATGGCGTGGATGATCGGTGTAATGGTATACTGCGAGCAGGTGTTGCTGGTGCCAATCTTTCGCGTAAAAACCCTTCCAACGAATTAAAGCGTGATTCGAGTTGTTTTAAACGATCTTCAGTGTTTTGAGACATTTTTTTTTAAAAGAGAAATAGAATATTCGTTTGTTAATTTGGACAGGTACGTAGCTGTAATAGAGGGCTTTATCTCCAGCCCACTAGGATTTTGGCCTTTTTAAGCAATCCTTTGCTTTACAACACGTGTTTTAATGTTTTATCGCCTGTTTGCTATATATCCCTCTCCGCCACCAATATGAGCGTGTAACGTGAAGGAAAAATATTATGCGTCGAACCGGCGGAGAATATTAGCGTAAGTTAAATCCAGGTCGTGTCGTCCACTGTAATATCCAGATCAAACGTAAGTCGTAATTGTAGAAATATTCTGTTTATTAAGTGCATTTATAATATAAGTCAACCTAAGGTACGAGGATATCACAAATAATACAAGAAAGCGATAGTAAATCGCATTCTGTCTGTAGTTGCTACGCTGGTAGGCCTGTTTTACGAGGACTAAGCGCGACTGCCATTTCAAGAGTTGTTTGTAACAGTATAAGCAAGACGATGCTAAACAAGTTATACACACTGAGTTTGCGACATGGTGGCACATCTTTGTACAAATTATTTCGGATAGCACTCTCTAACGGTTAAAAGGACACCATCGAGCGTCATGCGCCCAAAAGGCACTATTTCAATTAAATCACACGTAAAACGCGTAAATGGTACAAATACAGGCGTTCATGGCGTATACTAACTTCTATCAAGCTCGTAGGATCGTTCGTCAATACTGTGAGGTAGATGAAGGCGGTAGCGATTCTTTCAGTAAGTTCTGTGACCTCTCTTAGTTATATTAACAGACCACCCCTTCAAGTTGGCATTGAACACGAAGATAGCGAAGCCCAACCTATTAATGAAACAGAATTTGCCAAATACAACTTAGCTGTAGCTGACAAGGCCAAAGCAATGCTTCAAGCGCGTATGGCAGGTGTTTATACCACAGTAACACTGCAAAACATAAAAGACGCCGAACAAGGCAATGAAGGGCCAATGTACTCCTCGTTTGTGCCCTACACACTGGTTGATATGAACAAATGCCATCCATTTATTTCCATAAAGAAAGATTCACCACATTACAAGCATTTGGCAGATGTCAAAATGAGTAATTTAGTTGTACGAGTTTGACACTCAAGTTTCACTGAATTGTCATCTTTTTTTGGATTTAGCGACTAACGTTTGGCTGTAGGTTACACAATTACCTCCTAAAGGAAGAGATCCTGAAACTCTCCCACTTACGCGTGTAACAGTAACGGTAAAGTAAGAGAATTGAAGGATGATAAAGAAATTGAAAAAGTGTTGGATAAATTTGAAGAAAATCAAGAGGGTAGTAAAAATAAACTCAAAGAACTAAAGGATGATGTTGCTTTCTTGGAAATGGAAGCTAGAGATGTTCTCTATTAAGAAGGTATGTATTTGTAGAAAGAATCACGCGTATGTCGACTTACGTCCCGTTCTAGTAATGGTCAAATGAAACAAGTTTTCCCTGATGAGTATGAATCTGCTCCTCAAGATCCTATTGCTCCTGTTTCCCGAAAACTTCTTACAGACATGAACGACACATTTGCAAAAGAGTTATTAAATTAGTAAAGCAATATGCAGACGTAGAATTTATTGA